>CM028327.1:14538676-15138676 GCA_016647705.1 Eucommia ulmoides | reverse complement strand
AGTTCAAGTTCAGGGGACTACTAGATGGAGAGGGAGACCTAAGAAGACGTTGGACGAAACTATTAGAAATGATTTGACGACATTAAACCTGACGGAGGGGATGCCCCTTGATCGATTTCTATGGCGTAAATGGATTCATGTAGTGACCCTACATAAGTGGGACAAATGCTTAGTTGTTGTTGTTTGATTGATTTTGTTATGTTTTTTTTTTTTTGTTAGATTATGTATTCTTTTGATTATTTTTAGAGGTCAAGCTTTTCCCCCCTCTGAGTTTTGTGGTGTTTGGTCAAATTAATAAAGCTCTCTTCGCACCGTCAAGGGTCCCCCCGGGAAAAAAAAGAGGTCAGAAGTAACACCCTTTGAGGAATAGTTATTTGGGACAAAGGCTGAGACAAAGTCTTTGTTGTATCTTTACTCAACTAGTGACTGATGAGCAATATTATCAAGGGCGCGCCTTGGGGCGGGGCGCCACAGAAATGCACCTGGGCAATGGGGGGGCACAAAGCCTGTTGGGCGTACGCCCAGGGAGGCTGGGCGATGCGACTGGGAGTAGGCCCTCCAACTTGCTATTTTTTTTAGGGGAATTCTGATAGGTCTTTATCTCTCCTCCCTAACCCTCTTGGGATTAATCCTCCGTTGCATTTCAAATTGGCGACCATCTCGAACTTGGCCTCTGGCCTTTGATCGCGAACCCTAAGCCGCCATCCCTACCCTTTGGCCTTCGATCCTCTGCTGCATTTCGAATTGACGACATCTCGAACATGGTCGGCCTTCAATCGCGAACCTTAAGCTTCCATCCCTACCCTCTGGCCTTCGACCGCAGGCTTCTCTGTATATGGGTATCGAATCGTCGACATCTTTTTTGTTTTTCGATCGCGAACCCTAGGTCTGTCGCTGCCTTCTCTAATCCTAGATTTCCATCGCTTCTTATTCTCTAAATTACAAAAGCTACCCCAGTAGTTTCTAAAACTTGCTGGCTATCCCAAAATTGACCAAAACATCCCTACTTTTTTTAGAATTCACTGATCTCTTCCCTCTAACTTTCTACAAGTTCCTATTTGGACCCCAAACTTTTCATGAATTTACTTTGTTTTTCAGCTTTTTAATTTATATATCATATATTTTAAATTATTTTTTTGGTACTTTTAACTAAAAATAATATTTTTAAAATATTAAAAAATCATGAATCATGGGGCTTACGTCTCGCCTGGGCCTGGCCAAAATGCCTCGCCCAATGCCCCCGCCTTTTACAACAGTGAGGAGAATGACTGTATATTTGCTGTAATAGATTTAGCATCTTAGAAAAATTGATAAAAGTGAGAACTACAAGCACTAGTTGATGCCATGTGCCATATAAGAGTGGAATGCCCGTAGGTTTTCTAGAATATGTAATTTGGGTTGTCCTGCTGTTTATACATTTGGTCAATTTTTTTGCACATGCAACTCTTTAAATTCCTAAAAATTGCTAAATCTCTCGGTGTATCCCATGTCCAAAGCCGTGACTGAGAAACACATTAAATATGAAATATTAAGGCACCGAGCATATCAGATGTGTATTAGGTGTGTTTGTACTAATACATTGCCGACACAGATACTTCGGCAACCTAAAAGTGTTGGTGGTTTCTAGGTTGCACTTATTGTTCATCGACGCCTCAAATGGATCTCATATATCAATTGTAATGGGGAGCATCCTACCTCAACAACACCATAGCTAATTATCGATGTACTACATCCTGTTTTCTTTGCTAACGTGAAGTATTTTTTTGTCGGAATACAATGGGGTGAAGGAAGAAGCCATAAATACTTCCACATGTCATGTTGTCATGTTACCTGTATTCTCTTGAAGGTTAAGCTCGTACTAGGGCTAACAAACAAAACTGAGAAGCCATAGCTTCATGCTTGCTTGAGCATATTTTTGAGCAGTCTTTGTGTTGGTGACCATTAAAGGAATTTTAGTCATTGTCATTGCATTTGGAAGTACGTCTTTGATACAGAACCACCCTTAGGTACTTATTCACGAAGAAGGTGGAGATCGGTTTTTAATTGACCAAGTCAATTTTGGATAATTGTTGGGTTGCAGTTGTAGGGGCTGCAGGACTGCAGTTGTAGGGACAGTTATCGGGGCTGGCAATTATTGGGGCTACAGTTATTGGGGCTGTGGTTGTAGGGGCTGCACTACTTCCACAAAGCCATTACTTTCTCCATTTTCTGATTTCTAAGAGTTAGTTTCTGCTTGTTATTTGATATAAATAGTTGTAGGGTTTGTTTTGGAGAGGCATGATCAGTTTATCCAATTATTGTTAACTTTTGGAGTTTCGTCCACTCCATACGGACAAGTTATTGATTGTAATTGTGTTTAACATTCTTGCACTACTTACTGCCAATATAAGTTCTTATCTTTTTTTTCTTCCTATTCTGTTTTTTTAGCTTCAGCCCCTATCATTTTGGCATCAGTGCAGTTGATCCATCATGGTTAAACACCAGATCGTCCAACCTCCAAAATGAACCAGCTAACCCGAACACCAGTCCACCAGCCAACCTGAATTCTGATTCCATTGCCCAACAATTATTAGCCATCGCTTCCACATTAAACACCATAGACTCTCTAGCAGCGGAGCGCAGCACTCAAAGCCCAATTGAGTGGGGCCCCACCCAGGTGGCCAACAGAGGAAAGGCCAAAGAAATCCCACTGGGACCACGTGAGAAGGGAAGAACGACTTGGTCAAAAGCAGATGACGATGACATGGATAATCCTTGGTGGTTTAGGAGTCCTTCACGGCATCCTCATACGAAGATAGAATTTCCCAAGCATGAAGGTGGAGATCGCCATGGGTGGATTTTGAAAGCGGAAAAATATTTTCGCTATTATCAAACTCCGGAGGAACTCAAAGTTGACATTGCAGCTATGTATCTTGAAGGTGATGCCCTTGACTTATTCGCTTGGATTAACTGTGAGCGAACTTTGCTATATTGGGAGGATCTATTCAAAGCCTTGCAGGAAAACTATGGTCCGACAGAGTTCCAAAATCCTGACGAACATCTTTGCAGCATACGGCAAACTGGGTCTGTTCAAGAATACCGTCAAGAATTTGCCAAGAGCTCTTCATGAGTCACAAATTGGCCGGATCATTGCTTATTGGGTGTTTTTTTAAATGGCTTAAAGGAGGAGCTAAAGGCTGATGTTAGGATCCACAAGCCCAGAATAGTCTATAAGGCCATGAGTTTGGCTCTTGAAATTGAGACCAAACTTGGCCCATATCGCAGCAATAGGGGGCCCAATTGGACCACATCCACCCGACCCAGTACATTGCCCCAAACCCTATTCACGCATGCTCTTCCACCTCGGGAAAACTTCTTCTACTTCTGCGACGACCCAAGCGACGCAAGCTCGATCATGGGAATCTGAACGGCATAACCATCTAGCCAAGGGTCTTTGTTTCAGGTGTAACGAGAAATTTGCTCCGGGGGACAGATGCAAACAAACGAGCTTCTCTCTAATGGAGCTCACGAACGGCGAACTTTCAGCAGGCGGAGAAGAAGAAAACGGTGATGATGGCGACCCACTAGTGGCAGACTTAGCTGAAATTTCTTTTCATGCTATTTTGGGCAAATCTTCAGGCACCACAATGAAGCTTTTGGGTACTATACGAGGACTCCAAGTTCTATTTTGATTGATAGCGGATCAACACATAATTTCGTTGCAGAGAAGATTGTTGAGGAAGTCGGGCTGCCCGTACCATATATTCTTTCTTTTGGAGTTCAAATTGGTAACGGGGACGTGATTAAATGCAATCGCATTTGTCAGGATGTTACGGTACAGCTTTGTGGGTTGACGATCACCGAAAGATTACTACCCGTTTGCAATTGGTGGTACTGATCTGGTTCTGGGTATCAAATGGCTTGCTTCCTTAAGTACAATACAAGCCAATTGGAACGAGATGTTCCTAATTTTTCATCTGAACGGCAAGCAATATAAGCTCCAAGGGGTCCCTCACAAAACACAAGCTGAAGTCACTTTTCAGTATTTCTCAACAGAGATCGAAATATCAAGTACTAATCCTATCCAAAATCCCAAAATTCAAAACCTGCTCAATGATTTTGAATCTGTCTTTCAAGAACCCAATGCCCTTCCTCCCTTTCGGTCCCACGTCCACAATATACCCTTACTCCCAAATTCAAAAACCCCAAATATCAGACCTTACCGATGTCCTTTTTTTCAAAAATCTGAAATTGAAAATCAGATTTCTGATGTACTACTTTCAGGGTTTGTTCGCCCAAGTACCAGCCCTTTCGCTAGCCCAGTCCTTTTAGTCAAGAAAAAGGATAATTCTTGGCGTATGTGTGTCAATTACCGAAGCCTAAACAAGATTACCATCCCTGATAAATACCCCATACCCAACATTGATGAGCTTCTCGATGAACTACACGGTGCCAACCTGCTGACATTCCCAAAACGGCCTTTTGAACCCATTCTAGCCATTACGAGTTTGTTGTCATGTTGTTTGGTCTCACCAATGCCCCTTCTACCTTCCAATCCGCTATGAATGACCTTTTCAGACCCTATCTCCTCAAATTTATCTTGGTGTTTTTTGATGACATCTTGGTCTACAACTAATCAGTTCAGCAACACCTTCACCATTTGCAAATCACCCTTCAACTCCTTCGGGACAACCAATTTTTTGCTAAAGCTTCTAAATGCTTGTTTGGCCAAACCCAAATATCCTTTTTGGGTCACGTGGTATCCGCTAAAGGCGTTGCAATCGATCCAGAGAAAATTCAAGCAGTTCTAGATTGGGCCGTGCCAACGAACGTGAAAGAGCTTCGAGGGTTCTTGGGATTAACCGGTTATTACCGTAGGTTTGTGAAGAATTATGGGGTTCTTGCAAGACCATTAAACACAATTATAACCAATAAGTTGTCCGTATGGAGAGGAAAAAACTCCAAAAGGTACCAATAATTGGATAAACTGATCATGCCTCTCCAAAAAAAACCCTACAACTAGTTATACTAAATAACAAGTAGAAACTAACTCTTAGAAATCAGAAAATGGAGAAAATGGTGGCTTTGTGTAAGTAGTGCAGGCCCAATAATTGCAGCCCCGATAACTGCCTCTACAATTGCAGCCTCAATAACTTTCCCTACAATTGCAGTCCTGCAGCCCAACAACTACCCAAAATTGACTTCGTCAATTAAAAATTGATCTCTACCTTCTTCGTGAATAAGTACATAAGAGTGGTTTTGTATCAGTGCACCCCCCTGGAAAGTCGCCTTGTCCTCAAGGCGAAAAGAGGGAAATTGACCGGCAAGGTCATAATCCTCCCAGCTAGCTTCTTCAAGAGGACGACCTTCCCATTGAACCAACAGCTCCAAAGTAAGGATGCCTCCGCCTTTTACCGAGCGATGAGCTAACACTTTGGTAGGAGTGAGAATGATTTCCCAATCAAAAGTAATGGGAAGTGGAGCTGGTGGCGAAGCTGCAACTTGCCCCCATAGCCGGGCGTAGCAAAGAAACATGAAAGATGGGATGAACCTTGGATGAAGGGGGAAGTTCTAACTCAGAGGCCACCTGTCCAACATGTTGAATGATCTTGTAAGGGCCAAAAAATCGAGGAGATAGTTTCTCATACCGTTTCTTAGCAAGAGAGTGTTGGCGGTAAGGTTGAACTCGTAGAAAGACAGGGTCAGCAACATTGAAATTCAGCTCTCTTCTCTTGGAATCAGCATGTGCTTTCATTCGCGATTGAGCCTTTAAGAGATTAGCTCTCAAAAGCTTCAGCATATCATCGCGAGTACTAAGCTGTTCTTCAAGTGCTGCAATGCGTGTTTCTCTCGGAATGAACGGATGAAGTGCTGGTGGATCTCTCCCATAGACAATCTTGAAGGGGTAGTTCCAGTTGAAGTATGAAATCCGGTATTGAAGGAGTATTCTGCCCAAGGAAGAAATTTATGCGAAGCACGCGGCTGTTCATGGGCAAAACACCACAGGTATGCTTCCAAACACTGGTTATCTACCTCTGTTTGGCCATCTGATTGAGGGTGGTAAGAGGGGCCCATATGCAAACGAGTGAGGCTGCATTTGAAAAGTTCTTGCCAGAAAGTATTGAGAAATATGACATTCCTATCTGAAAGTATAGATCTTGGAATGCCATCAAGTCGTACTATCTCCCTGCAGAAAATTTCAGCAACAGTTTTTGCAGTAAATGGATGGGATAAGGGCAGAAAATGCGAGTATTTGCTGAGGCGATCCACTACCACCAGGATGGTATCAAACCCACCGGAATTTGGAAGGCCAACGATGGAATCTAGTGAGATATCTTCCCACATTCTTTCAGGTACAGGTAGAGGTTGCAGAAGACTAGCGGGTGCTAAAACTTGGTATTTGTTTTGCTGACAAGTTAAGCAATTTTGAACAAAGAGTCTGACATCATGCTTCATACCCGGCGAGAAAAAGTTGGAAGAAATGCATTTTAAAGTCTTCAAATATCCCCCGTGCCCTGCAGACAATGAGTCATGAGATTCAGACAAAAGCTTTTGCTTAAGAGGAGTGTTGTGAGGGATTACCAAACGATTCTTGAAGTAAAGCTTTTTGTCCACTACGTGAAAATCTAGATAAGAATTTGAATCTTTCAAAAGAGAAGCCATTATTTCCCGAGTGTACGGATCCACTTGAAGAGCTTCCTGCAAATCCATAAAATCCAATGAAACAGGAAGAGCCAAAGCTAAAAAATCAGCATGTTGGGGATGCCTGGAAAGTGCATCTGCCCCCTTATTTTATTTTCCAGCCCTGTAAATGATGTAAAAATCAAACGGAAGCAGCTTCATAAGAAGCCTCTGCTGCTCATCCATTGTAACCTGCTGTTCCAATAAGTATTTGAGGCTAAATGGTCCGTTTTGACAAAGTAACGTCCCAACAGGTAATGCTGCCACTTTTGTAAGGCAAGTACGGGAGCTAGCAATTCCCGATCATAAGTAGATTTCAAACGATTAGAGAAAGAAAGTCCCTTACTAAAATATGCAATCGGGTGGTCAGATTGGAGAAGAATAGCGCTGATTCGGTCAGAGGAGGCGTCACATTCCACCGTGAAGGGTTGACTAAAATCCGGTAGACGCAAAACAGGAACTGAAGTCAATACTTGCTTGAGCTTTTGGAAAGCAGTTTCTGCCACAGATGACCAATGGAAACCATTTTTCCGGGTAAGATGTGTTAATGGTCTTGCAAGAACCCCATAATTCTTCACGAACCTACGGTAATAACCGGTTAATCCCAAGAACCCTCGAAGCTCTTTCACGTTGGTTGGCACAGGTCAAGCTAGAATTGTTTGAATTTTCTCTAGATCGACTGTAACGCCTTTAGCGGATACCACGTGACCGGTAGTTGTTGGGTTGCAATTGTAGGGACTGCAGTTGTAGGGACAGTTATTGGGGCTGCAGTTGTAGAGGTAGTTATCGGGGCTGCTGTTGTAGGGGCTACACTACTTCCACAAAGCCACTACTTTCTCCATTTTCTGATTTCTAAGAGTTAGTTGTTGCTTGTTATTTAGTATAAATAACTGTAGGGTTTGTTTTGGAGAGGCTTGATCATTTTATCCAATTATTGTTACCTTTTGGAGTTTTGTCCTCTCCATACGGACAAGTTATTGGTTGTAATTGTGTTTAAGATTCTTGCACTACTTACTGCCAATATAAGTTCTTATCTTTTTTTTTTTTTTCCTATTCTGTTTTTTTTAGCTTCAGCCCCTATCAGTCTTTAATGACTTTGGTGTGGAGAAAAGAAATGGGTCTCGATGGTGGGGTAAATTACACTTTACCTCATGTGGTATCGCCGGATTGATTTTTATCCTCTTATCATTTTCCATAACACTTTACCCTCTTCATTTTTCAGGTAAATTGCAATTTAATTCAATGGATTTAAGAAAAATGACAACACTGGCCTTCTATATTTGCTGGCAAGCACCCTCTTCTTCTCTATCCACCACCAATGCCACCAATCCATCACTACCTCCAACATTACCTCAAGTAGTTGACCTGGCATCATCACCAAACTCGAAGTCCCGACCCAAAATCAACATCAACGCACAAAACAAAAGAAGAATACTAAGGGGGAAAAAGTTAAACCATCACTTTATCACCCAATTTGTGAACGATTCAACTGTCCGTAATTCAACGAAGAAGATAAAAATAAAGCATCACTTTTCATCATCTCTTTTGTAATCAATTTCAACTTTGAACCCCCAAATCATCCATAAAACCACCACAAAATTCTGATTTTCCCTTGGAATTCGAGGACATTTCAGTCTCTTCCAAGTGCCGATTGATTTGCAGAGGTGGGTTCTTTGTTTGGTGTTAGAGGAGGCAGTGATAGTGAATCTGTTGGGAAGAGGACAAGGAGGTGATGATGGGTCTTTTTGGAGGAAGAGGTAGCCGTCAAGGTGGCGGTTCCTTTTGGAGGAGGTAGCGGTGGTAGTGGGTCAATTTGTAGGTAAAGGCAGCATTGGTGGTGAGTTTAGAGGAAGAGCGGAGATGGTGGGGGTTCTGGTTGTCAGGGAGGGGGAGGGATTAAACGAAGAGGAGGCAATGATGGTAAAGGCAGTATTGGTGGTGAGTTTAGAGGAAGGGCGGAGATGGTGGGGGTTCTGGTTGTCAGGGAGGGGGAGGGATTAAATGAAGAGGAGGCAATGATGGTGAATCTGTTAGAAAGAGGAGGAGGAGGTGATGATGGGTCTTTTTGAAGGAGTTAACCATGGTGGTGGCTCTCTTAAGAGGTGGTGTTGTGGTTCCGTTAAGAGGTGGTGTTGTGGTTCCTTTTGCAGGAGGTAGTGGGTGAATCTGTGGGTCGAGGCAGCCGTGGTGGCAAGTTTAGAGGAAGGGCGGGGATTCGAGGGATCTGGTTGTCAAGTAGCAAGGGGATTCTCTTTTTTTTCTTCTTCTTTGTTTTGTGGGTCGAAGATTAGAGGTTCGGATGCTTGCTTTGTGCGAGGAAGATGAACCAGGGAAGAATGAAGAAGAGCAAGAAGGAAAAACAAGAAGATGATGGCGTTCTGGCTAACCTGATTCATTTTAGGTTCCAATTACCTAACGGCTGGTTCAAAGGGTATCACTGTCAAAACAAGAAGGTGATGAGGATTCTAGTGAGAGAGGGGTTAGACAAGGAAGCATCTTGTCTAACAACCCAACCCCCAACCCCCCCCCCCACCCCCCCCGGCCAAATATCTGTTCACTTTGGTTTGGCAAAGTCCATTTTGCGTGTGAGGGGGCGTATTGAATCCCACTTTGCTTGTGTTACCTCATCCTGAGCTATATATAAGCCTAGGGGCAATCCTCCTCTTCCAAGGCTTCTTGTGAGCGAGTTAGGCCCATTGGGTTACTATGGACCCCTCACATCACCGCTCGCAGTCATGGAAAGTCAATTTAGTTCTGTTGGAATCCCACGTCAAATCTTTGTGGCTTCCCAATGGGCTAGCTACATTCATTATGACAACATTCCTCTGTATTATATGGTCCTACAAATCAAAATTATCACTCTTATATTAGTTAGGAAAAGGTTTGCGATTTTTGTTGTAATAAATATTTTAGAGAACTCCTACGTGATCCAAACTGATTTCTGATGATATGTAGCCGAATAAGTTTATGCATGCAACTTATTCATTTTATTTTTGTAAATGAATAATTTGTATATAAAACACCGAAAACCATATACATAAGCTAAGGGGAATACCCCAAAAACCAAAATACAGTTCACCATTATTCCAACAAGGAATATACTAAACAGCAGAAAGTTTTTGGCCCCCCCGCCCAAACCAAAAAAAAAAAAAAAAAAAAGAAAAAGAAAAAGAAAAAACAACAAAAAAAAAAAAAGGAAAGAACTTTATGCTTTCCCCGCTCAACCAATTAAGCTCTATTTCACAATCATGATTGACCGTGAATTGGTATATTCGTAATACCAAAAGTTATCAAACTGTCCAGTGAAAAAGTATTTGACATTATTGAGGTGAAAATTGAAGGATGTGGTAATTTAATATGTATTCACTGTGCCTTAGGAATCCACAACATCTTGATCTCTGTTTCTTTCTCAATTTATCTTCCTTTCTTTTTTATATATTTCCTTTCTCTACTATTAAAGAAAATATGCTGTAAATTTGTGGTAGGACCTAACTAATAGGTTACTGGATGTATGATGTGAAATGTCCTTTATTGTCTTATTGTTTCTTTTAGTTTGGTCACTGTGCTATGCAATCATGTCATTTTTCTCTCCACAAAAAACAAAATAATATATAATTTTTTTGTTTGCTTGGGGCTGGAGAAGAAGAAGGCTTCTAGATCGATATTAGGGCTTGGTTGCTTGGGTTTAGTAACTTCGGAAATTATGCATTTTACCCTCTTATTTTTGTAATACTCCATTTTAATATTATAGATTTTAATAACTTAGTAAATCATAGATTGTACCCCCCTTCGTTTTTTGAATATTACATTGTTATAATTTGAATAACTTGCTAAACTACAGATTCTAAACTATCTATCATTTAATAATTTACTGAACTATTGATTTTACTCTGTGTGTGTGTGTAATTTCCGTATCCATATCCTATATGTTTAGATAGTGGCGTGTCGCAGTGTCTGTGTCCCCCCTTTACCGCTTCCCATATCAGTGACTGTGCTTCTTAGGGTGGCAATTATGCAGTGAATATATCAATGCATATAAAACTCGTCTCCAGTACAAGCATGTATTCATATTTCAAACTGCCAGTATTGATTTTTTAAGTTTGATAGTTACCCATGTACCCATTGCTCGATGGGAATATAGTTTACTTACGAAGGATGTATCCTTGTGTTTTACAGGTCTTTGTGCTTGTTCATTCTCAGTGTACTTATGTTGCATGAATTATGGGTTACACATAATTTTTTCTCATTCTGTGAGTGCAGATGGGTTTGTAATTTGAGTTTGAATGGCTTTGGTCTTCGATTTGTTGTACTGGGTGTCATTGATCTCATCCCTTGCTAGTCTTTTATGCTTACATATAAAGTGCCATTTTGTGCGAGCAGTCTTGGGGGCTTTAAGCTAGGCAAAACGAACACTTCTATTAGGCCAACGTATCCGTGCCTAGAAGTCTGAAACTTTATGGACACGCTTAGATATGTATTCAAAACGCCTAATCTGTGTCCCAATTTATTATAATTAATTGGTTGGACACTTCTTTGACACGCAAGGACACGCGTATCCATCTATCAATCTATATTCTCTCGATTTTTTCTGCAGTTAATGGCCTCCATTGGAGCTAGTAGGCTGAATCAAGTCAGAAATGAATGGAGGGAGTAGATTGTTTTAATGTTTGGTTTTAAGTTTTTGTTTGGAGCAATCTGAAGTTTAGTTTCAATTTTTTTATTCAAGGTTAGTAGTTTGATGTGTATGACCTCAAAATATATATATATATATATATATATATATATATATATATATATATATATATATATATATATATTATATTTGTGTGTGTATGTTAATTATTTGTTGTATCCTAGCTGTATCTGTATCCAATATTTTCAGAATTTGGCGTATTGCCATGTCCGTGTCCCTCCGTTACGGCTTTCTGCATCCGTGTCTATGCTTTTTAGGCTTTAAGCAAAGTATTTTCTTGGTTGTATCATCTTCAGTGAAATACTATGCATTTTCAACTGACGGGGAAGCACAATTCAAGTTATTATGGGTATGTTTGGTTAACTTTCTGGTCACGAACTTTGTTTTTGGAAACAAAAATTTTGTGCGGCTAAAAATTTATTTTGAGCGAGCGGAGATTTACTTAGTTTTGAATTGAAGTAACCAGCATTTTCTTTGTACTGTCTGGTCGGGGATGAAAAGCTTGTGGACATAGTTATTCCTTACATTGTGTCTAACTTATACTTTATTGCAGATTTTTTAATTCCCATGATCGGGAATTTCACATTGCTTCACTTCCCTATAAGCCAGACTTCAAAGTCATGCCCGAGGGTTGGGATGGCACCACTCGTGACCCAGATGAGGTGCATTATGAGATATCAATGAAGGAAGATGAAATGTTGTATCAGGAATTCGTTCAAAAGATGAACTTTAACAAAATGAAGGTAACCGTAAGCCAATTATGGAAATTAATAAGGCACCAGTCAGTAGTATTTTTTAAAACTTTTTGGCTTTAAATTAAAAAGCAATACACACACACACACACACACACATGCATATATATATATATTAGTATACACACACACACACACACACACACACAAATTAGTCTGGTTTGCAAAAATGATTTTTTTTTCTTCAAGGAGATGAGACTCCAAGTCGAAATTGGGGACTGTCTCCTTGGTTATTAATTACTCTTTTGTGAAATCTAGACAATTATTTTCGTGTTATTAAAAATATTTAATTTTTATTTTAATTTTTGAAAACATCCATTTTCACATAGACATGATTTATGATTCTTATTTTTAGTTTTTAATGAAAAACGGTTGCCAATCGGCTCAAAATTTCAATGCTGTTTGATAAAACTCAAAATAATACGTGTGGGATGAATTTAGTACTTTTTTTAATACGTTTTCCCTTGAGAAGTGTCTTATAATTTTTTCTTGCTAATATATTCATTACAACTTTTTCCTGTTAACATGTTCTCGTTCAACTTCCCTTTTTTTTTTTTTTAAAAAAATAATATTTTAATTTACTACTTTCTCTCTTTATCATTATTTTTATATATATTTTTCCATTAGATTTTATAGTACTGATGATTTTAAATGCTTAATTGTTTTACTAAAGGAACCCTCGTTTTTATGAACTGTATGTTACTGCCAGTGTTAACTTGAAATTTGCCTTTTGCTTTACAAACAGTTCAAGAATCAAGTAAAATGCCACAAGTATAGCCGGAGGCGGCCTCAAGTTGGATGGAATTTCATGGTAGAAAAGTTGGGTCCACGGGGCAAGCGTGGAAATGGCGGTGGCTGGAAATTTGTCAGTGTGGCAGATGGGTCAAGCCGTCCCCTCAATGAGATGGAGAAGATCTACGTAAAGAGAGAGACTCCTCTGCGAAGACGCAGAATTTTACCATGATTTTCTCATCACGGCAGTTTAAATATGTCTACGCTTTTGCTCTCTTTCTATGTCTGCATGCATCTTCGGCTGTGGCATCTATTCTTTTGCTCTCTTTCTATGTCTGCATGCATCTATGGCTGCGGCATGTTCAAGGGTGATGCTATTTTCGTATATGAACCTGTTGTGTGCTAAATACTAGACACGGACAGAAGCCAATCAAGCATTTTCACCAGAGTTTTGGGCCAGCAAAATAGTATTTTCTTCAGTAATATATGTATTATTCTATGTTTTGACATTTAAATCTGAAATTTGAACAGAAAATAATGGGTATCCTCTTGTGGCATTTGTTCGACTCTTTTTTCTCGGCTACCGAAGTGCTTTGTAGTTGCTTAGTGAATGATGATATTTCAGAATTGCAAAATTCAATTCACAGGTTGTCAATAGGACGGAGAATGGGAATTTTTTTGACAAAATATGTTCTATTAGCTTGTAACAGTTTATTTATATATGATATAATTTTTTTTACTAAATTTATCAATGCGACGAAGACTGGGTAAATTTTTGAAAAAATATGTTCTTTTAGTGTGTAACGGTTCGTTTATATATATTACAAATTTTTCTACTAAATTTATATGAACTATTGATATTGTTGGTGGAGTGGAAGTTCAATTTGATGCAAGATTTGATTGACACAATCAACGGACAAAACAAAATTTTTTTATGTAATTCAGTATAAATATGTTTGCGTTTACAGATGAAGAGGATTCACTAAAATCATAATAAAATACAGAGATTTTAGAGGAATACATTGACACGAGAAACCATAGACATCCAGTGTTGAATGTGTTAGGAATTGTGTCCCAAATTTCTAATTGTTTTGAAGTCCTAATTTAATTTGGATTATATTTACATAGTTGTATTTTATTCTGTAATTGTTGGGCTTAAAATCTATGTCTAATGAGAATTAGGGTTTGGGTTCTGTAAAGAGATATCGAGGATTTTGGTTGAGACTTTTGGAAAAGATGCATCCGTCAAGGAAAGAGTTTGAGGATTTTGGTTGAGACTTTTGGAAAAGATGCATCTGTTAAGGAAAGAGTGGTGACATTCGACGGTTGAAAATTTGGGAAACACCAAGGAGATGAGGGATCTAACATTTGCTGTCGCTAAATATATCTTCTCCACCATCTCTGTATTTATTCTATGGTTATTGTAAAATTCTCTCCATCAACATAGAGGTAGTATGGTTATGCTGAATCACGAAAATATTGCATGCGATAATTTATTATTTTATCTGTTTATTGTGTTAAATCATATTTCGCTGCATATTACTAAATTTCGCTAGTCGCCTAGCAAGTGGTATCTGAATTGATGGATGGTGGTCATGGTAGTTAATGGCAAAAGTAGATATGTAGTTATGACCTTCGACAAATTGATTGCATTGAAGGTAGAATTGCGTTAGGAGAGAAAAAAAAATAGAGTGGAGTAGTATCTGCAGAAGAATTGACGAATTAAAATTTGATTTATTAGGAAATCGTATCGGGATGAAATTCTCCCAACTTGATAATTCATCAGCACTAGCTTGTGCAATATTTAACATGATTTTGGATGTGACTACAAAACTTTGGTTGGGGGCGATTTGTGGGATGTGATGAAAGTATTTTTTATTTTTAAGAGTGGATGTTAGATCATGATCAAATTCTGATGGAATTTTTGAAAGTTGTGGCTAGCATGGAGTAACTAATGGTTGCTGGTTTTGATGGTTGATAAAATATATTGTTAATAGATATTTTTGCTGGGAATATGCCATTAACCTCCCCAGTCATGTTGCATTATACTAGATATTTTCTCTGTCATTTTGTAAATATTAGCGACCTCCTCTGTCTTTTTATTCAAACACCACTTACCTCCCTTATTGATTAAAAAATAATAATTTTTTAATTATAATACAAATTTTACCCTTGATTATTTAAAAAATAATTAAATAATAAAAAATTAAAACACATAAATAACCTTTTAATTTATATATATTCATTGTCACCTCTTACTACCGCACCCACCGCCACCACCCACCACCCGCCGCCACCTCCCACCGCCGCCACACACCACCTCCCACTTCCACTACCCACCCCTATTTTTAAAAAAATATATTTTTTAACCATTTCATTAAAAAAAATAAAATAAAATTTAACCCTTTCATTAACCATTTTCTCTCTCTTTCTCCGGTGGTGGTGGGGTTGGTGGTGGCGGTGGTGGCGACGATGGGTGGTGGCGGGGGAGTTGGGCGGTAGGTGGTGGGAGTTGGGCGATGGCGGTGGGAGGCGGTGTTGGGTGGCGGAGGGTAGTGGGTAGTGGCGGTAGGAGGTGGCAGTGGAAGTTGGGTGGTGGTGAAAGATAAATATAATTATTTAAAAAGTTAAAGGTAAAAAATATAATTTTAAAAATATAGATGTGCTAATGAATTTTTTTAAAAAATAACCTAAGAACAATTTTGTTCAAAGGGAGGTAAGTGGTGTTTTAGTAAAAAGACAGGAGAGGTATCTAGTATTTGCAAAATGATAAAGAATGTATCTGGTATAATGCAAAATGATATAGGATGTCAATGACATATACCCTATTTTTGCTCTTTTATGTTATTTGACGATTATCTCCCAAGTGGTTATGATTAAGTTGTTCTTCATGGGACATGCTCCCAATTAGAGGTCACTGGATTGTTGAAGTTGGCATTAGAAATGATGTTGTGAAGACCTTTGGAACCTTGGAAAGCTACAAAGCGGAGGTTACACACGAATATAGTACCGTAGTAACCTTTGGATATACGGAAAGAGCACTTGTTGAGAAAGAGCAAGGATAGACTCGAGACAAAGGAGAACAAAGGTTGACTGAGGGAAGAGCAATGAAAAAACAATCATCAAGATGCAGTTATCTATCCAAGTGGTAAAAACATAGTCACGATTGTATTTGAGGAGGCAACCTTACTTCCTGGTTGAGGCTCATAAAACGGCAAAGGCACAGGCATCCCCTACATCAAACATTGTTGGAATATATCTGTAAGAGAGACAAGGAGATTTAGAATCTCTTTATCTTGTTTTTTGAGTCGTACACTAACATTTTAGGGTGGATAACTTGGGCGATATTTAGGGAATTGTTGAGGATCTGAGGTGGAGGGGCCTTGACTGAGATGGAGGCATTTGGTGAATGTGAGCTGGATAATGGGGATAAGTTTGAGCAAGGTTGTTTTGGTATGGTGGGGGGCGAGTTTGGATATGGATCCGGAGGCGAGCAATAATATGGGTGGCTTTGGTAAGGATAGGTTGGGTTTGAGGGGAAGTTGGGGTTTTGATGGCTTCGAGGAAATTAACTTCAGTTTTGGTTATTTGGGTTAGGGTAGTTTAGATGATGTAATAACTGGAAATTGCTTTGGTGTTGGGCTTTACTAGAAGGCCACAATGACAACCACCTCATCTTCATTCTTTTTATTTTTTAGACGAGCCAATTTCTTGGTCGATTTAGCCGAGCTTCCTTCAATCTTCCCATTCCTCATTCATTTTTCTATTAGTTTAGCTTATTTGATTGCAAAGCCAAAAATTGTTATAGCTATACCTAACAGGTTGTGGTAGAACGAAGATACCCGGACTGCTTTTAATATTTCGAACTGAGCTTCTTCACTTAATCAAGGAATTACTTTGGCTGTTTCTTCCTTTTACTTGGTGGTGTACTTTGAAAACTTTTGTCCTTGTTCTTCAGGATCTAGAAGAGGGTGCTACGATTCAACATGACATCCCTATTATACATATATATTATTCGCAGAAAGCTTTCACCAAATCTTCGAACCTTGTTATTTTTGACAGGCATAGGGTCATGTACCATCTAAGGGCTAATCCCTTCAATGACCTGTGAAACAGCTTTAGATAGGGATCCTCGTTTAGCTCGTGGATCCCCAGTTTCTTCTTGCAAATGCTGATGTACTATTCTCGAGGGCCAATGTATTTGTACTTAGTTAATTTCGAAAATACAAAGTTTTTCGGATACACTACCCGAGGCGGTGCCGATAGCTCCTTACAGGTTTCACTTCTTGAAGACTTTCCCTTTTAAGCTCTTCCACTATTCTTTACAAGTCCTCCATTTTTTTGTCACTATGTTGGGGATGGTCCCTTTTCCTATTTTTTTTTTCTTTGGTTTTAGCAGGCGAGGCTAGCTGACTAGCATTCTAATCATTGGGATGAGTAAAAACCTTCTCCGGGTGAATAAGGATACGCGTTGAGAAAGGAGCCGAATCCCTGGGTGATACTTAATAGGTGGGCCATTGGTTAGGATACGATGACATATCTTATGAAAAGGGACGAGGGCCCATCGGCTTTGGCATTTGAGGCCCATAGTAGATCGGTATCGAAAAGTTAGAGACAATAGAGTTTTGGTTCGATGATGGGTTCTTTGACTCGGAACATGAAGAAGGATTTTCATTTGGTGATTTGGGACTAGATAGTGCCATAGGGGTGCTGTTGGGCGGAGGGATAATCACCTCACTCGTTGAGTCAAGTTTTTGACCTTCTCCATTAGGTGGTTGACAGTCTCTTGCATCCGAGCTATCTCGGTCAAGCGGGGAGATTTAGGGTTTTAAAGGAAGAAAAGTATTGCCAACAATTTTCGAGGCTTTTTAGAGAATTAAGAGGTAACCAAGGTGTATCCCAACTTGGTGATGCACCCCGAACTTTTGAAAGCAGAGGAAGTAGAGAACGAGAAGAAGAAGAAAATAAAGTTTCATTCATCCCTCTCGAAATCCTCAAATTCGTTCATTTTTTAAAATAAGTTTTCAGGGGCTTTTCTAGGCACTAGTTTAGAAAACGTTCTTTGGGCCGAGATTTATGTTAGAAAAAGAGTCACCACCTAGCTTGGGGTTAAATGGTGTGTTAGGTTACTGGGATTTTAGGAATTCATTTTTTTTTGACATGGCCCAAATTTTGACTCGAAAATTGTTGGTCTTTTACTAGAGATTTCTTTAAGTTTGGGGGTCGGTTATGCTCGGAGAACGTGTTAAGCACCTCTAGACACTTGTCCGAAGACGGTACCTCAGTCTAAATAGATGTTCATGTTTAAACAAAGTCTAAGCAATTTTCTTCGGTTTTGTTTAACAAAATAATTCATATTTTTATTTTTTTTTTTTGTCTTTTTTATGGATTTTTATTTAAGGAAAGCAAGAAATATTTACTATCTACCAGCTGCAACAAATAAAACAAGATGAAAAAAATATTTTTTTGTAGTTTTTTACTACCAAATCTTGTAAAGGTTGCCTATGTATCCTGGTTTTCATGGGGAATCAGGTCAAAATATAGTTAATCTTTTCAAGATGAGCTGATTTTTATTTAGACAGGTGACCGAACTCGTACGTGGGTTGCCTACGTATCTCAGGTAGCTGAGAATCGGGTCAGCATGTAGTTCATCTCAGGATGACTTTTTGTTTTGTTTTCTTTACTTTTTCAGAGATAAGGACATAAATTGCACCGATGATAAGTAGATATTCACTTTTGATTTTGTCAAGAACACTCCAACCGAACTCACTTGCTTGGGCAAGTTTAGTATTTAGGTTTAAGTTATTAGTTCAAAAAGAAAAGAAAATATATAGAATATATTCCAGTCCTGCTCATAACTAAGAAAAACTAAAATATTTTTGAAGAAGGTGCACACTTATCCCCGGATTTTTAGCCACAAGGGTCTCGACGAAGTAGTATATATATAGTGCCAGTCCACGAGCCTGATAACTTAGTGCCAGGCTATTGTATAGACTATTGTAAAAATGTAAAGTCAGTGGTTAGCAGTCAGTAATTAGAGGTTTGTTTTGAGTTTTTTTGGAGTTCTGGTTCATGTGTTCTTGAGAGAATCAAAGATGCTATGCACAACTCATGGTGTGATTGATGTTTTTATTATGTTCTTCACATGTTCTTTTTGTTCTCAATGTTCTTGACATATTTTTGGATGTTTTTGACATATTTTGAGGTTTTTGACATGTTTTTGACGTTTTTGACTTGTTTCTTGACATAGACACTATGCACATGAAATATGAATATAAGAACTAACCAAACATGCTATATACAATCAGGATAACAGTGTTTGAGCAAGATTTAAGGGAGTTTAAGAAAACTTACCTAACTTAGGGGAGTGGTCTTTCTCTAAGTGATTTAATTATTCTCTTTCTTTAATCTTCTCGGTTGTTCTCGATTGTTCTTCAACATCTTCTTGAGAACTTCTTCCAAGATCCTCAAGAACACATTTAGGAAGCTATTTTGATATAATTCTGGGGTGTTTATGCAATGGAAGGGTTGAGCATTCCCTAGACCCGAGAGAGAAATTCGAGATTAGAGAGAGAGTCTTGGATCAAGCCATTCAAAATGTGAAAAAAAGATGCCTATTTATAGGGTCGGGAAACTTGCGTATTGGCCAATGTGCATCGTATCCCAGCCTACTCCTTAGGGGTTGTTTGGTTTAGGTGTGATCCTTTGATGTCTTCTAGTTTGATGATTGGATTAAGTTTGGATATTTTGCTAATTTTTATGACCTTGGACAACCACTGATACCTCAATATTTTCGTTTTTCATAGGCGTTGACTTTTTAGCCTCATTATTAACTGGTTTTTGTATTCTACCAATTTGGATGCCTTTTTTGACGTACTTTTCCCATAGTATTATGTCAGCAAATGGACCTTTCAGCGTGCTGAGAAGAGGTTTATAATACGGGTAAGGTTGGATCTGGATAAAAATTTGGACCATCTCGGCCTCCTTCATTGGCGATACTACTTGTGTGGCTTTATCCCTCCATTGGACAATATATTCCTGAAAACTTTACCCATTCTTTTTAGTCAGCGTTCCAAGAGTATTTTGTCTAGTGAAACCTTTTGATTGTAGCCATATTGTTTACAAAAAATATTAACTATATCAAGGAATGTCTTTACCTTCGAATGTTCTATTGCAAGCGGCAGGTCCGTCTAATGATTGTTGGAAAAGTTGAACTGCTAATGCTTCGTTATGGATATACGCCATTATTTTGTTCTTGTATAATTGGATGTGCCAATCTAGATACCCTGACCCATCGTACTTCATGAATATGGGCATGGTAAAGTTATCTAAAAACTTCACCTGAGGTATTGAAAATAGATCAAGATACCGGGCATTGACTTGTGATTCTCCCTTCTTTACCTCTCGAAGTTCTCTTTCCATTTGTAGCAACATTTTGGTCAGTAAGGAGGTCTTATCGGATCGCTCTTTTACCTCTTTTTTGAATCGGTAATTTGTTTTTGGTATAACTAGGCTAGTATTTGGATTAGATGAGGTAATATTTTGATTTGGGTCTGTCACAGTTGGAGTGACTTGTGGTTGAGATCTAACAAAGATAGGGTGCTGGGAAATGGAAGACTAATGGTTAGTTACTAGTTTTATCGGATCCCGGGTTTGAACTGAGATATAGGATTTTACTTAGACTAGTGGAGTTGTTCTAAAATTTCAGTAATCTAGCTAACAGATTGTTTTAGCAAGACCAGGTCCTCTTTTATTCGAGTTACCCCAATAGGTTCATTCGACCGCTCCTCTATGTCTTCTATTTGGATAGGTTGTCGTGTTTGTCCATGAGTGTGAATTGGTGAACGGGAGGTGGGAGTTTTTCTACGCTGTGCAATCTTCCTAAGTAACTTAGGTCGTGTCATTAAAATTACTTACAAAGGTGTTTGAGTTTGACCATGACTTTGCTTGAGATAAGATTTCCATTTACTTCCAAATTCTATTGTTTATAACTATATTAAATTTCAACATGACTACCCCATAGACGGGGTATACTTTTTCTTATATTTACACTCTCGATTGTCATTTTTATTTGAATTAATAAAAATCTCGTATCAATTCTTTGTCATTATCGACCTTAAACTAAAGCAAGACCTGAATTTGGACAAAATTAAGTTTCCAAGTCTAATAAAGCATCTATAGTCATAATAAGGATTATCTTTATTCTTTCCCATGGCTTGTTTAATAGTCAATTTTTCTTGGATACAACTCCTGACTGTGACTAGGCTCATAGGTAAAGAAGAATGACAATTCTTACTTGGCTATTCCGCTCTTTACTAGTCCTAGAAGTACTCATTTGTAAGGTTTGAGGGTAATTATATATACAAACAACAAGATAAATGTCTCTCTCCAAGACAGTGTCCTAAGTACAATAGAGTTTTGGTTATCCTTTATCCTAGGCTCACTATATGTGGTTATGGTTTTTCTTCTAACGCATCCTAGAAAGTTGCAGTTCCCAGATCTTCAAACCTTCGGCGTCCGTCCCTAGGGAACATCCATATTTGGTTGGTGATCTGAGCGAGGCGAGTTTCGTAACCGGATCCCGGGGGAGAAACCCACCCGACATTGCTTCTCTATCCCTAAGAGGGTTACGACTTGGGTTTTTCATCATGGTATACAATGCAAAAGTGGTACTCGTACGTTGGAGAGACTATATAGAAATTAAATACGAAAATTTAAAAAGTAAATGCAAATATATAAAGACAGTAAATGCTTGCAAG
This sequence comes from Eucommia ulmoides, assembly GCA_016647705.1. Classification (NCBI taxonomy): domain Eukaryota; kingdom Viridiplantae; phylum Streptophyta; class Magnoliopsida; order Garryales; family Eucommiaceae; genus Eucommia; species Eucommia ulmoides. Next base: position 15,117,080 of record CM028327.1, on the reverse strand, counting down.
TATAAAAAGAGTAAGTAAAAAAAGAAATATTATTATTATTTTATTATTGGGTTTTTTATTATTTTTTGGAAGGGAATAATTTGTGTTTAAAAAAATCAAAGACATATTTATTGAATTTTATTTAACTGTGAAAATAAATTTAGACTCTAACTAGACTTGACCTTCTATAGTTCCTAGTAGAGTCGTCAATTGATGCACCTCGAATTTTGTGAAAGCATATGAAGTAGAGATCGGGAAGAAGAGAAAAACAAAGTTTTCTTTCCTACCTCTCGAAATCCTCAAAATTCGTTTATTTTTTAAAATGGTTTTCATGGGTTTTCTAGGCGTTGGTTTTGAAAACGTTGTTCGGGCTGGGATTTATGTTTGAAAAGGAGTCACCACCCGGTATAGGTTAATGGTGTGATAGGTCACCGGGATTTTAGAATTCATTTTTTATTTTGAAATGGCTCATGTTTTGACTTGTAAAGGTCTTGTACCAGAGATTTCTTTAAGTTCGGGGGTCGGTTATGCTCAGGAAAGATTTTATGCACCCCAAGACACCCGTCCGAAGATGATACCTCAGTCTAAATAGATATTCACTTTAAAACAAACTCCGAGCAATTTTCTTTGATTTTGATTAACAAAATAATTCCCTTTGTTAATATTTTTGTCTTTTGTTTTTTGCATTTTTGATGTAATGAAAGCAATAAACGTTAACTAATCAATGATAACTCAATGATAGTAAATAAAAATTGAAAATAATTTTGGTATTTTTTATGACCGAACCTTGTAAATGTGCCTATGTATCTTGGTAATCACGAGAAATCAACTCGACAGGTAGTTATATTGTTCATGATAAGCTAATTTTTATTTGGATAGGTGACCAAACCCGTACATGGGTTGTCTACGTATCTTAGATCAATGAGAATCAGGTCAGCATGTAGTTCATTTATGCAAAATGATTGGCTTTTGTTTTGATTTTAGTTATTAGACAAGACATGAATCATACTATGATATGTGAATAATCTATTTGATTTTGTTAAGAACACCACAACTGAACTCATTTGTTTAGGTCAGCCTAGAATAGTGTTTATATTTGAACTGTTAGTTAACAAGGAAAGAAAATATATAGTTTATATGCTAGTCCAACTCGTAACTAAGAAAGACGAGAACGTTTCTTAAGAAGGTGCACACATATTCCCAAAGGAATAGAGGTCCTCTCTTTATCCCAAGTTTTTAGCCACAAGGGTCTCGACGATGTGTATATGGTTAGATTAATAGTTAATAGAGTTCGATTTGATGTGTTCATGAGAGAATCATAGAAACTATGCACAACTCATCGTTTGATAGATTTTTGTCTAAAGCCTCACATGTTCTTAACATGTTCTAGGATATTTTTGGTTCTCATATGTTCTTAACATGTTCTCGGATATTCTTGATGTTCTTGACATGATTTTGGATAGTTTTCACACGGTTTGATGAATATGACATAGTTTTGACATGGTTTGATCGTGCTATGTACAAGAAAAATACACATATTTAATACAAGATTGAAGGATTGTCAAGAAACATACCTAGTTTAAGAGAGTGGTCTTTCTATAAACAAATACCTTTTTCTCATTCTTTAAATCTTCTCCGTTGTTCTCGATCGTTTTCCGTCAACCTCTTGAGGTCTTCCTCCAAGATCCTCGATAACTCATCCGGGGTGGTATTTCAGCAGAATTTCGAGGTGCTTTTAGAAGGAAAATCTTGAGAAATCTCAAGACCTGAGAGGTTGGAACAAACCTAGAGAGAGAAAGTGTAGGTTTCAACCCTTTGAATTGTGAAAACAAAGCCTTATATTTATAGGTTGGGGGGTCTGCAAATTGGACAATGCACAGGACATCCCAGTGTGTTCCTTAGGGTTTGTTTAGCTTAGGGGGTTCATCCATTCTTGTCTTGGTGATGGATGGTTTTGAACAAATTTGCAAGATTTGGTAAGATTCATTAAGATTTGGTAATGATTACCAAATCTTTAAATGTCTAGGTGCAATGATTGACAATAATTTGCAATAAGGAGAAATCATTAGTCATCATTATCTAATCTTGGATATTATTGGTTGCACATGGGATCATTTATGGCTTGATGTGACATTTCTGGTTTGGTTTAGAGGCTAAGTACCGGTTACTTTCACTATTTCGCTTTAGTTGCCATTAATGCTTTTAGGGTTCAATGTATTTAGTCTTTATGTGTCATTTGACATTCAATGCATGACAAGGACACTTGATGTTATGGGCCTTGAATCGGTTCAATTTGTATTGAATCGGGTCGGTTTGCCTCGTAACGGGTAGTCACATTTCAAGTATTTCGGTTATGTCTAAGATATTTTGTTCAAATTATCCTAATTTCTTGAATTTGGTCCATCCATGTCATCCCAAGCATTTAATTATTTATGGTATGGACATTTAATATCTCCTTTAAGTGTATGCTAGGTGGCGAATCGGATCGGTTTAGTTTTGATAACGGTTAGTTACTTCTTAAGTAACTTAGTTCCTTTTTTAGATATTTTGGTAGATAATATCTTAGGAATATCTTTGGCATTTATTTCTCATTAATGAGTCATTAATTCTTGGTAGGGACCTTGATTTGATGGGCTTTTAATGTTAATCTCAATGACTTTGGTTTGGTTGATTTTGAACTGAGTCCTAATTCTTATTTACTTTGTGTAACTTGGACTTGCCTTGGAAATTTTAAGACTTGATTGAGGTCCTTTAGCTTTGATTTAAGGATATTAGTACTTCAAACAAGTATTTAAAGAAATATTTTTGGTGTTGAATAGACAAAACCGGTGATAATAAACATTTAGTTATCAAAATAGGTAACATAGGTATATTGGTGAATTTTTTTATAATTAAAGGGTAGTAACTAATTGTTATTTATATTAAATATGATAAAATCCTCCTTTAATAAAGTTATCTTTGTCCTCCATTAACTTTAGAAATTTTGAGGTTGACCCGAAACACTTACTTAACAAAATTCAGTCTTATTTGACAGTTTTATATTTTTCTTGTGTTTTTGTTGTTTTTCCCAGTGTCCAGTGTGATTCTAAAGTATAAATTCATTCCCGTTAAACCTAAGTTCAAAGTTAATTTGAACTTGTACTTTCGATTCGAAACTGACTAGATGAGACAAATTGCGGTGTCTACAGATCCAATACTGAATGGGTATAGATACCTTATTTTGTCCCACCCAATCAATGTTGGATCAAGTACAAGTTCAGATAAATTTTAAATTCATATTTAAAGGGAATGAATTTTTACCTAAGATCATACTATATAATATAAAAAAAAAAATTCAAAAACATGAGAAAAACATAAAAGTACTAAATTTGATGAAAGGTATTCAAGAAAGATTCTTAACTCACATTCCAAAAAATAAAATAAAAAACAAATGTTTTCTTTCAATTTTTTTTTTGTTTCATGTCGAAATCAATCTCCCGATGCCAAGAAATACCAATTTTTCTTTAAAAAAACAACTAATACTTTCTTACAAATTCATTTTTACATTCAAATTATATGATCGTTCACCATCCTTTTCGTACTATATTTCAAAATTCACAAATATTTGTCATGTTCTTTTTTAATCCTTATATCTAAAAATCCAAACAATCACTTTAAACTCATAAAAAAGTCCAAGCTCGCATCATGTTTTTCATGCATATCATGTTCATAAAAGGTTTTTCTAACATACTCATTCGTATGATCAACTCCATGTCTTTCAGTCCGTTACTTATTCCCAAGATCATATTATCATGTTCATGCATGCGTCAAAGAGGTTCATTCATTTTTAATTAAAACAAGTTTCCAATGTAATCCAACATTTAGATTTACCACAATAACCCCCACCCCCAGTTCCAAGCTTGTTGATTCCAATTCAAGAAGTGCTTACATTGGGGGAAAATCTGTGTTCTTAAAAAAACGTAAAAAAATTAAAACAAAATGATAAATAAAAGGAATTTCCTTTTCTAGAAGAATTTGATTTAAATTTTTTAGGATAAAATAAACCCATTTGGACTAGTTTAATTAGAATTTCATTAGACATAGGTATTGTCTTTGGATGAGTGTCTTGAGGTTTGGAATACTTTTCTTGAGCATAATCAACCCCCGAACCTTTTGAATATTTTGGTTAGACCTTTTTGGAATCAATTTTTTTAGTCCATTTAAAAAAAAAAAATTATTTTTAAAAATCTTGTAATGCATCTGACCATTTCAACCTAATGATAGGTGGCGATTCCAATCATTTAAAACATTTGGCCCAAACCATCGTTTCAAAACCTAGTGTAAAGCCCCATCTATTTTTTTTTTTAAATAAATAAGATTTCCAAAATCTTCCACAAAATTGTTTGCAACAACACAATTATGTTTTCTTATAAATGTTGATATGGAATATTGGATATGGGAAGAACTTGCAACACTGGCGTGATTCAGTTTCACTACGAGATCTTAAATCCATGAGTACCAATCAAAGTAGAAAAAAACATATGAAAGAGAAAATTATTTGTTTTTAAAAAATATTTCAAATAATGGCAAATGTTTTTTTTTTTAAATAAATAAATAAATAATAATATAACTTCTTAATATTTTTTTGAAACGGGGTACGTCAACTATCAAATTTGTCGGAGATGGTTAGAGGGTTGACTTTGTGTGTGTAATTAAATAAGGTTAAACTAAATCTTGGCAATTTTATTGAATCCTTTTATTTTTGTAATCCTTTATTCTTTCCATGGTCCGTGACTTAGTGCTGCTCCACTACCTAGGCTAAAAGAAAAGAAAAATGGTGACAGGCCATAGTCTGAGACTTAATACCAGTTAAGATCTCAGACTAAAAAAAAAAGAAAAAAGGGCGCTAGGCCAGAGTCTGAGACTGAATACCAGTCAAGGGCCTAGGCTAAAAAATGGAGAAAAGGGTTCCAGGACATGGTCTGTGACTTAGTGTTAGTCCATGGCCTAAGCTATAAAAAAAAAAAAAAAAATGTGTAGGAAAAGTACAGCGTGGAAAGGCGCAGAGAGGGAAAGTCAATAGTTAATTGTTAGTGGTCATGTTTGTTGGTTTGTTTTAGGTTTTTTGAGTTTGATTTCTTATATTTCTTGACAAAGACAAAAATGATATGCAAAAGGGGGTTGAAGAAAAACTTACCTAGCCTAGGGGGATGGTATTTCCCTAAGAGTTTACCTTATTTCTTATTCTCCTTCTTCTTTTTCTTTTTCTTCTTCCTTCTCTTCTTTTGTTTTCCTTTTTTGTTTGATATTTGACCTCTTTGTAAGAGTGTTTCAAGAGGATATTTTGAGAGATTTTAAAAAGATTTTTTTTGGAGTTTATGAAAGCTGTAAAGCTTGTAAATCAAAGCAACTGAGAGAGTTTTTGGACTTAGAGAGAGAGAAATCAGAGAGGTGTGTCGTCCCTTGAAAACAAGACCCCATTTTTATAGACTGGGCTTGAGTGCGCATTCTTGGATGCACAGGCAAACCAGAGGGCATTAAATGCCCCTGATTAATGGGGGACTACTCCCTTAGGGTGTAATCATGATACTTAGACCCCCAATAAGTGGTACTCCATGTGGAATCTTCTATATTGCCACAGTCAATGCATACCATTTATGGACACGATTTTGGGATGCTCAATTTTGGTTATCGCAACTCTCAAGAAGCATCGAATACTTCGGCTTATTCCTAGGGGGTGTGCTCATAGTTATATTTGTATTTTGGGCATCCATTTGTCTCATTAAAGACTTATTAATTGAATTTCTTGAAATTAAAAGTTTCAAAATGAAATTAAATCGGTGAAAACGAAAGTTTTTGGGGTTAAAACATAAAGTAGGTGTATTTGGTAAAATTTCTTCGAATTAAAGGGTGAAAACTGAAATTAAATATATTAAAAGTGATATCCATAGACAACCCACTTTTCATTTTGTCATTATAGTTCCCAATTAGCTTTTAATTTTTTTTAATTTGACCCGAAACTTTTGTTTATACTGAAATTCGATTGAATTGATAAGTTTTAATTTTTTTTTTTTTTTTTTTTTTTTGTAATATTAAGGTGTAATCTAAGGTTGAAAGTCGTCTCTCTAGATCTCGGTTTAAAATTTGTCCGAATTTTTACTTACACCTGAATATTTTTCAAAAGTAAAACAAGCAGGATAAAATGCGGTGTCTACATCTGCCCCTCGTTGTCATGCGAGTTTACTCGTATTGACAAAGATGAGAGACACAAATATTTTGTTCCTCGACATATGGAAAGAAAAGGAACCTAACCTAGAGTAGTCTAGGTTAGGTTTTTGACAAGGAAGAAAATGACAATGGTAATTTCCAAGATATATTTGGAAATCACCAATAGTAAGTAAAACAGGTAGAGATCCGGTATTAGCCCGGGAGCAATACATCTAAATAGTGAGCCAATGGTAGCCTAGGAACACTGAAACAATAAATTTAAATAGTGAATGAAGGGTATCCAAGGAACACTAAAAATAGTAAATTTAAATAGTGAACCAGAGGTAGCCGAGGAACACTGAAAACAACAAGTCTAAATAGTGAACCCAAGGTAGTCGAGGAACGCTGAAAGCAGTAAATAATAAATTCCTACCCGAAGGGTCCGGAACCAACTCAAAGGAGGTTTAGTAAACCAGTCCTAGAAGAATATGACCCAACGTAGGGGATAAAGAATATTGACCATCAACATCTCCTAAGTTTTAACCGCACCCAAACAAAGGTTTCTCTACATATCCTAGTCACAATGAGAATTAGGTCAAATGTAGTTCTAACAAGTCATATTGTAAAAGGCTAGGAATAGAGCTTTAAGAAGGGTCAAATAATCTATCCTAGAGGGGATACACAGTAGCATAGGGGCATTTCCTTACATATCTAAGATAAAACTGATCAAATGTAATTCTAGCAGTACATATTGGTGTTCAAGGGTTTAGCCCAGAAGTCACCAGAGTAAGCAATTTAGAAGGTGATCCAGGGTTAGCCTGAAGTCACTGTAGGTAAATGAACGATGTTCCAAGGTATCCTGGAACTATTGATAGCAGTAAAACATCATACGAGGGGGTGGAGAATGTTAATCATCAACCTCTCCTATGTTTGACCGGACCCACCCTGGGATTTCATACATATCTCAAACAAACATAGAATTAGGTCAAATGTAGTTTTCTAATAAAGGTGTTTTAAGGTTAGCCCAGAAGTCACCGAAGTAGGTAAACTAGAAAAGTGATGTCAAGCTTGTGCCTAGGCAACACTTTAATAAATAATCGATGAAATAGTAAGCCAGGGTTGTGCCTGGGTATCACTGACAATGAGTAAATAAGGAATGGTTGGGCAAAGGTTCTTAATTAGAGAAACTGATCTTGGGGCAAAGGAAAATAAGTAAATAACATGCCTAGCCCTAGGCTGGGGCAAATGAATAAATTATGAGGCATTCTAGAAAATGTAACAAAACCCACATGGTCTACTTGCGTATCCCAAATCAAGTGTTTAGGTCAAAGAATACTTTTCTAGACTGTATAGTTTTATAGTTTTGAAAAGAGTTTGAAACCGCGTGGGTTGCTTAAGTTAGGTGTCATGTAGTTTCGAACAATGATTGTTTGTTTAATTGTATGACTAAAGCCACCTGAGTTGCCTACGTATCTCGATCTTCACCAGGAATCAGGTTGAAACGTAATTTGGCTATTGCGATGATTCTGTTTTAATTGGACGATCGAACCTACATGGGTACCTACGTGTCCTGTTGTTTTAAGTCAGGAATCAGGTCAAAACGTAGTTCGTTTCATCAATAATTCTAGACAAAAGCATCCCAGACTAAGACTAGAGACGAAAACAAACACAAACTCTTGTGGGAAGATTCGAAATAAGGTAAAATATTCCATAGTCTCTGACTCGGGCAGTGAATGGATAATTTCCACAAGGGATCAAATCCAACACTTCCTAATCTAAAATAGGGAACAAAATGTGTAAAATATGCCCTAGCTTGCGCGCTGGAGAGGAGACGGAATAGCCGCTGTAAGAGAAACTAGTCGGTACACCCTGTCTTTAACAAAGGTGATAAAAAAAAACTTGAAATGAATGTGGTGATTCCCTAGACACGCTGTCCAACATATTGTTGGGTGGCGGAGAAAGGGATTCTACTGAGAAAAACCAATTTTCAGGACTTACCCGTTGGTGCAACACCCGCGCAATCTAATTTGTCATTAAGTCTAGACAGAATTGATGGAATGATTACTTGTGGTGCAAAGGCTCGTAGATCAATGGTTGGAATCTAATGGTGAGCCTCCTTTTTCCCATCTGGTCATTACTTCGGGTATTTCTGTTTTGAATGTCGATGCTTAAACAACCTGTGTACATTTTCTTGTATTTTAAGAATCAAATTAATATTAGAAGGAAAGAACTCCCGTCCCCCTTCCTTTGTCTTGTCTCTTGAATGATGTATGTTGATTTCTCCCCTTAGAAGTTAGCAAATCCTCATCTATCGTTAGATTTCTTCTTTCGACTGAAAGCTTTATCGTAGAGGCAAATCCATAGCATACCAAACTTGTCTCGAAATCAATTCTTAATATAAAAAAATCCTGGTCATCTAGGAGACATAATGGTTTTCTAGTCCACAGCTTGATATTGATATTTGGTTTCCGAATTGGGGATCAAGGCTTAGCAGGAGGTGTTGACCTTTGATGTTTTGCATATCGTTGGTTTAGTGATGATAACACGCATCTTTTTTTTTTTTTTTTTCTTGTTTTTTCCTCTTACTCTTATGTTGTTTGTCCTTTCTGATGGCCTAAGAATTACCCAAGAGCGGGGCTGAATTGGGTTTGACAAATTTTTGTTAATTGACTCTACTCAATTTAAATTAAGTGTTTATGTGAGTATGTGAAGTGCAAAACGGATATTCAATCAAACAAATAATCACAAACACAAATATAAACTAAAAAAGTAAAGAGTAGAGTTAGAGATATTGAGACCTGTAGTTATAGTAGTTCGGCAAAAAACCTTTGCTTAGTCTACTCTCCCGAGATCGTTCAAGGATTTTACTATCTTTGATCTTCTTTCGGGTGAAAACCAAACCGTTTATAATCGCTGCTTGAGAAGTTTGTATCTTAAGACTTTACAATCTAGAGTGGATATGTTTTACTCACAAATCTCTCATCTTGAGCAAAACCCTTACTCAAGATTTACAATCAAATTCTCATCGTCTCACAAAATGGACCTTCAATACTCATAAGGTAAAGAACTCAAGAATCTATGTGTGTGAAGTTATAATACAATAATCACTCAGGAAAATAAATCAATAAAGAAAAGAAGTGATGTTGCACATAATTTTGTTTGGAAGTTTTGGTAATATATCTCTTTGAATCTCTTTGGTATGATAGATATTTGCAGCTCAATTGATTAGTTGATACTTGGTTCACACTTAGTTAATTCTTCCAGCAATCTTTCCTCCTTTTATATATGTAGAGAAGTGTTGTGAGGATATAACAATTGGAGTGTAGAGAGAAAATGACCGTTGTAATGTGTTCTCTTCAAGTGTCAAGACATAGACTCCTTCCCACTTTTAATTCTTTGCAGATTTGTCAAGATTTCAACCATTTTTTCCAACACTATAAATGCTAGACATACCTTATTAATTGCATATGACCCATTGTCGATTTTGTCATTATGGTAGTGGAAAAATATAACAAGATATTCAAGATATTCAAAGTAGATATAATGGAGTATGGTTAATCATTATTGCATTTAGACAAATCTTGATGGAGGTATTCAAAGGTAGGTATGGATCATTAAAGACATGGCTCCTCCAATTTAAAAATTGATCAAGATATTAAAGAGTGTGGTTGGCATGGGACAAGATAATGTAGACCATAACTTATCCTATCCTACCATAAAGTATTAATGCATTTAATACTCAACCACTTGCACATGTTTGTCAAGATATTGTATTTCATGTGTATAATATTAGGACCACGAATTTATACAACAAATACATGATGCATAAATACATTTATACATGAATACAATATACTTGATCATTTATAAGTATTCAAAACAAGTTCCAAGACTTAATCACATTTTGCAAGAAAAAAAATAATTTCAAAGTAGTTCAACCAATTTGTTAATTAATAATAATGGATACAATGTTGAACATATCAATTGATCATGCATATATAATATATATACATTAAACTAAAATATCATAACATGATTTTCATATTCCAAACAAGATTTGATATGTAAATCTAATTTTCGGTTCATGACAAAAAGCTACAAAATGAGTTCTTAAGAGTTGCAAAGTGTTTTGATCAATTCTCTTCAATTTAGTGTTGTTTTATCAAATTTAATGATGATTAATATGTTAAATATTTAATATAATGTATAGGAACCATCATACAATAATTATAACAAACAAAGATCACCAAAATATTAATCCAAAAACAGAGTGAAAACAAGGCAGGAGAGAGAAAGACTACTGATCTTTTTACAAACGACTATTGTTTTATAGGAAAAACGTATCCAAATTATTCATAATATGAGAAAAAAATAAATTTTATTGAGTTAGGGTTCCATATAAAAAAGAATTACCTCATTTGGACTTTAAATGAGTAAGATATGATCAAATAAGTGAGCAAAGGTCTAAACAGGATTTTCTATGAAAATCAGCTACTGGTTTCTGCCGAAATGTTAACATTTGAACAACCAAACCAATTTGTATTGACATAACATTTATGTGGTTTTAAAGATATTTGAATTAGATTTCAAACCATATAATATTCATCAGATTTGAAAAAGTAATAAGAGAGATATGACCAATTTACTACAGAAGATCAATTCTTATTTTTTGGACAGCAGCAGTCGACTGTTATAGTGTTTTCAACACAATTCTATTTTTCTTCGCCCGTTCTTGGTTTTGGTCGATATCTATGATCATTTTTTATCCAAACACCTTAAAAAAATTATTTCAATGATGTTCAAAATATTTTGATGATCCAAATATATAATGTACCTTATGATCATATTAAAAATCTAATTTCTCAATTGTTTGCATAATTATGACAAAATGTGAAATTTTCAATTGAGTAAGGTATGAACAATTTTCTTACATGGATCATGATATAATAATGATATGGACATGTTTAAAATATTATATCAATGATATTTGAAGTGTTTTCATATTGAGATCATGTAATGCACTATATAATCACATTAAATCCAAGTTTAATCATATTAAACACATATGTGATGAAGAAGTGAATTTTCCAAATTTGCATGATATGATAAAAACTATAATATACATTGTGATATTTAGGCATATTGGACATGTTGAGATTAATATATCACAATTTCATATATTCTCGGTGTGTATGCGCATCCTATAGAGTTTCGAGTTCAATATCTTGAGTAATGTTGTTGAAATGAAAAATTGTATAATTTAAATGATACCTTTCAACTTGAATGAATCTCCATGATGTATTTCCATAATATATGAATGATCTATATTTAAAAATAATGTTAGTTAATTTAAAACGTCATCTGTATTGAAACTGCTTAGGCTAACACTTTCTACTATCTGTATTGATGATGTCCAAAGGTAAAAAAATGGAAATAATTTTTGGTTAGTCCCCAATTAACTTTTTGAAATTTCTCATTTGACCCCAAACGTTTGTTTATATCAAAATTATAAATTTGGCGTTTTTCATGTTTTTCTTATTTTTTCCCTTAGTATTAAGGCGTAATCTAAGGTGAAAATTCGTCTCTCTAAACCTCAGTTTAAAGTTTGTCTGAATTTTCAATTTAGAGCCAAAATTGTTTCAAAAATAAAATAAGCGGGACAAAATGCAGTGTCTACACGAAGGTCATTTTCGTAAAAAGAAAGACTTAATTTGGTGGATTTCTAAATTCAAGCACGCAATACCATAAATAGGGGAGCTAAAACATAATATTTACAAAATAGGGGGCAACCCCCATCAATCGCCCTCAAATCCAATCTGGAGGATTTGTGCAGTCTTGAGTGCACAAGCCCCTAGTATTATAAATAGGAGGTATTCACCCCCCAAACACACACATGCATCTCTCTCTCTCTAGTTGCGAACACTCGCTCTGGTGGCTTAATCCATAAGTCAAAATACCCTCAAAAGGCACTCTCAAATCTCTCTAAAAAAGCTTTCAAAACCCTCTTAAAAAGAGGTCAAAAGTAAGCAAGAAAAGAAAACAAAAAGAAATGAAAAGAAGAAGAAGAAGAAGAAGGAATAAGGAGGTGAAAATCATTAGGGAAATACTTACTCCATAAGCAAGATAAGTCTTCCCTAAACCCCCTCACATATTTTTTTTTTTTATTCAAGTTAAACAGACAAAAAACTCAAGAAACATTCCCAAGTGAAGACACAAAAATAAACTTTACTTTCTTGCATTTACTTTTTGCTATTTTCTTTTCTATTATTTACTTTACTGCTCTACACCTTCCCGTGCTTTACTTTCCTATCATTTACCTGCTCTGCGCCTTTCTGCGCTTCACGTTTTTGTTATTTACTTTGGCCCCGTTTGGTAACCGTTTCCATTCCAGAAATTCCCATGCCATTCCCAGATTTTTGAGAATTCTGTTTGGGAATAGCGTTTAGTAATTTTTGTTTCCGTTTCTATTTTATTCCCATTTGAGAATTGTGCCCACTTTTTTCTTAAGAAATGAGAAACAAAAAAAAATTGTTTCTCATTATTCCCATTCTATTCCCAAAACACATGGTCACTGTTCACCCGCCGGGCGACCAACGTCCGCCGCCGTCGGCCACCGTCGCCGCTGACGCCGGCAGCCATCTCCGGCAGGAAATTTTTCGACCATTGTTACCTACCTGCCACACTTGTCCGGCCATCGCCGGTGCCGGAGCCACCACCGTTCGCCGTCGTCGACGCCGGAGCCACTGGCCGGCCGGCGACGGCGCCACCGTTGTCAGGCCAAAACAAGAAAAAAAAAAGATTTTAGGATAAAATCGTTACCGAACACAATTCTCTTCCCAAAACAAAAAAAAAATTATTGTTACCAAACACGATTCTACTTCTAAGAAGAAAAAAAAATTCTCATCTCATCCCATTCCATTCTCATCCCATTGCTGGAATGGAAACAGAAACGGTTACCAAACGCCACCTTTATTACTCTACGTGTTTCCATGCTTATTTTTCTGCACTTTACTTTACTGCTCTGCGCTTTTCCGTACTTTACTTTTCAGTTATTTACTTTATTGTTTCTTGCATTTTTTTTCCTTTTATATATATATCACCAGGGTATACCCGTGCCTGAAGGCACGGGCGTAAAAAAAAAAATTGAACCTAAAAAAAACTGAATAATATCTTCTGTATATACAACATTTTACATAGTTTTTATTAAAATATCAACAATAATTAACAATCACCAACAAACAATGTAGTATGGGATATACAACACAATCAGTATAAAATAACACAAATATTCAACTATTAAAATAATACCATAATTAAAATAACACAAATATTCAGCTTCAGGCACGGGTATAAAACAAAAAAAAAAAAAAAACAAAGAAAAATAACATTACCAAACTATCAACTCCTGTTTTGTAATGAACATGACATAAACGAACATGACTAATAAGAAATTTAAAATATGGACATAATCCCTATTGTTTATATGACACACTCCAATATTTGAAAATTGGACATGATCTCCTTTATTTATTTGACATTCCAAATTATCAACTCTGTGACGACCCAGTTTTCTAGGACCGCTACTATGGTTTCTCCTATAGAGAAATTCCTAGCCTAAAACTGACTTGTCAAATTTCCCTCTCTACGACATTCGGTAAATTTTTATAAATAATGGCGATAATTCTTATTACCGATTTTACGATGACAATTATTAAATTTAATAGTCACCATTTAAAGTATCACTAAATAAAAATAACCATATATTTTAAATTAATCCACTCATTTTTCTAACTGCACGGCGACCAATTTAAAAGTCTCAGGTTTATAATTTAAATTCCAATTTTCAACATGTTTATCAAACCAATTATATTCAAACCGGTGTATTACCCGAAATATTCAATACATTAAAATCAAGAGAAATATTTTACAACAACTACGATAATTATATTTACTGTTTTTCTCTGATTACAACAATAATAATTACAATTATTACATCCCAAAGTTTCTAATAAATTTATTTCTTCTCTCGTTTCCTCCCAGCCGACCCTTCAACCAAACACTGTGGGGTTGTGAGTTAACGCTCAATAGAACTCCAACCCTTCTAATACGTGCATTTAATTTATATAACACAAAATAAAAACAACCATATATTTTATATTAATCCACTCATTTTTCTAACTGCACGGCGACCAATTTAAAAGTCTCAGGTTTATAATTTAAATCCCAATTTTCAACATGTTTATCAAACCAATTATATTCGAACCGGTGTATTACCCGAAATATTCAATACATTAAAATCAAGAGAAATATTTTACAACAACTACGATAATTATATTTACCATTTTTCTCTGATTACAACAATAATAATAATTACAACTATTACATCCGAAGTTTCTAATAAATTTATCTCTTCTCTTGTTTCCTCCCAGCCGACCCTTCAATCAAACACTGTGGGGTTGTGAGTTAACGCTCAGTAGAACTCTAACCCTTCTTATACGTGCATTTAATTTATATAACACAAATCACGTAAGCATGCTCATCACATAAATTCCGTATCGTCTAACATATTTCATATAATTTCGACAGGTAAAATTTTCCATAATATGATAATTAAATGCATATATGAAAAGAGTTAAGAATTCTACCTTTTCCGGATTTTCCACCGGCCGCGGGATGGATTTATTGGATTTTATTGGGGTGGTTTATGAAATTTCTTTATTTTATTTTTCTTCTTCTTTTCTACCACTTCTGTTTGCTGCGACAGCCGGCACCGCTGCGGTGAAGGATCCACCGTCGGGGCGAACTCCCTTCCTGTTTTTTGTTTTGGTTTACTGACCCACCTTCGCCTCGGCGAGATTCCCACCACCACGACGAACTTCTCTCTTTCCTTCGATCTGCTCACTGAAGCTTCTCCGCCTAAGCGAGATTCCCACTTGCTCTTCTGTTTTTCCCCGTTGAACCTGTCGTCTCTCTTTCTTTTTCTCCTCCGACGATCACTACTCTGATCACGCCACACACACAACAGCAATAGCGGACCACACACACACACACACACAAGTGAAGGAGCAGAACACACACACACAGACGAAACACACAATTGCCGACTCGCCACACCACCGCCACCCCCGTCGGAACAAACTCATTGACCGAACCCATCATACACACATATACACACACTCAGCGTCTGAACTGCAACGATCAAACACCGAACGACGGCAACCAACTTCTTTTTCTCTCTCTCTAACTCTCCACCGGCGGCGACGCTCAAACCACACACACCCTAAACAAAATCCACACCGCCGGCGACCAAATACACATACAAACACACACACACAGTAACATAACACACACACACACAGAGACACACCCATGCACGAACGCGCACACACACACACACACACGACGAATTCATGGCACCACCGCCACCGATGACAGAGCAGCAACAAGATCTCTCTCTCTCTAACTTTCACTCACCACCGGCCAAACTAACCAATGGCGACACCCACTACACACAGTGGTGAACGACACACACATACACACCGCAACAATTGAACACACACACACACACACACACACACAGAACATCCAACTAAACACAAACATACCCATTGACAACGTCCCACTGCTGGCAACCACAACTGATCACACACACATACACAACAACAACGACGACGGCTGGACAACGGAACAACACACTCGCATACGAACGATAAAAAATAGAGTATACACACACTCACTGGCCCTCCTAGCAAAACAAACCACTGCCGAACAATCACCACCCCACTGACCCTCTCTTTCTTTCTCTCTCTTCGTTTCTGGATTCTTCTTTTCTCTACCTTGCGTGTGTGGATGTATATATATAATGTTAAATTTTCACTAACCTCTCTTCCACTTTTGTTAGGGTATTAATTAAACCTAACTCCAATTTTAATTTTTTTGAAAATTATAATTCGACCCCTCAACTTTCAAAACACATAAATAATAGCACTGTCCACCCCGTTATTTTCAAATATTCTAACATACGACTTAAATTATACGTATAAGAAGAATCAGTGTCTTACAACTCTTCCCTCCTAAAAGAAATTTTGTCCCGAAATTTTCGTTCAAAACAATAGGAATTAAAATGTCTGTTAAAGCATAACAATTCAGATTCGCACTACTTGGTCATGTTAGTCACACTTAATTCTAAAATAATTATTTTTTATGTAGGGTCCCACAACCGAAAGTCACCCTTAATTCGTAACCGTCAATTTTTCGTTCCAATATCGCAACTTTTTCATTCGCAGTGGCTAACATTATATCCAATAACCAACAACCAGGGTGCACTTTGGTCGGTAACACCTAACACAAACAACCAACTGTCAAGAATCTTATATTTCTAAATACTTCCGTTGTGCTATTATGATAAAAACAACAATAAATACAAGATATCCTGAAAATATCACAGTAATCTCAGTGGGTTGGGTCTATCTCATTCCGACAGTTTTACGACCTTCGAAATTTTTTCATAACCGACATTTATCCACTTCACCTAACATTTCCAGTCAACCAATTCGCAACAATATTTCCATCCAACATTTAAGCCAATAATGCTCGCAACCAATATCATAAGCAACAGATAACGCAAACTCCAAGTGGACTAGCCCGTGACACTGAAAATCATCAATCTCAATACTCAAACTAAAATTTTCAACAATCTCATAAACGTTTTATAAAAATTTTCTCAATCCAACTTTAAATAATAAATTTTTTGCAAGACGTCAAAATCACATAAACATCTTCCAAAACATATAAATATCACCAAACCACATAAATACGTATCAAATTACGTCAAATGGTTATCTATAAGAATTCTCTTCATACCTCCATATTTAATTAAGTTCCTGACAAGGTCAAGCATCTCAAATACGTCTCAATCCATATAAAAACGTCTTAACTACGAAAATCCGATATGTCACCAAAAATCAATAATCACTGTATATAAAATATTGTATCAATAAACTTTCTAAAATACTCATCGGCTGAAGGATAATTCAGATTATCCTTTCCCTATGAAATCCCAATGACTCCTGCATTTCGACTCCACCTAATGTTAGTAGTGGACCAATACATACAACTGAGTTATTTTTATCGGTGTACTGTCTTCGTAGTATATAAAAAAATATTTTATGGATCAAGTTTTATCAAAATCCATTTCCCAAATATTTTTATCCAAATCCACTTTCCAATATAAAATGTAGCCACACCTGGCTATATCCAAACTTCAACAAAAAGTCACCACCTCACTGTCAACATCAAAATCTCTATCAAATATTTTCAACACAAAAACTCAATATAGATCGCAACAAAATATAACCACCTCACTGTCAATATCAATATCTCAATCAAATATTTTCAACATAACACCAGTTTTTCAAATTGACAAATCAACTCACGTATATATCATAAAATAACATACTTTCTTGCTAGCCACATGATCGTTTTAACCTCACGATTGGGAGTTGCAACGATTCCGTACTACCCGCAGGGTTTGCTCCCAAACGTGACAAATAACCACCTGCCGGACTAACCCTCCGGACATGACATAATAATCAACCACCTGCAGGTCTATTTGCCTGACGGGACAATAATCAATCACTCGTAGGCCTATCCGCCTGACAGGACATAAACTATGGCATAGTCGTACACACACAAAATCATTTTTCACATTTCAAGTTTACTTGATCCATATAAGTTATAAAATTACCTAATTTTAATAAACACTCTTATTTTTTTTTCCTTTTTTTTTTTTTTTTTTTTTTTTTTCATTTTATATGAAAATATAATTTTGTAAATTTACATAGAAGACAATGTATATGCTATCTTCCTAATAAAAAGAATTTATGGATCAAGTATCTTTTTCAAACACCACTTTTCAAAAGATACTATCATATATCGGATTCCATGTTGAAAACCAATTTTCCATTGCCACCTATATAATAAATAATATATTTAAAACACTAAATTCAAATATTTAAAGCCAACCCATTCCAAACATTTTAAATCCACCAATCCAAATATTTACGTCATATAATAAAATACCGCACAACATTTTCTACTAGCCATATGATCATTTACCTTACGATCGAGAGTTGTAACGGTACCGTACCACCCGTAGGATTTGCCTTCCTAGCGGGACAAATAACCACATGTCAGACTAATCCTCCGGACATGGCATAATATCAATAACCACCTGTCGGACGTCTCCGGACAAGACATAATATCAATAATCACTTGTCAGACTATCCTCCGGACAGGATAAAACCATCTTGCAAGACATGCCCTCTTGACGGGATCCAAGCTATGACGTAGAAGGATAATAAAATCGTTTTCCACTTTTTAAAATTTTACTTGATCTATGATTCATCGTAAAACTGTCCATTTCATCAACCTCTTTTTTTTTTTTTTTCATTTTAATATGAAAATATCGTTTCACAGTTTATATAGAAGACAATATACACCGTTAAATTAATAACTCCCATTTAGCGACTATTTCTAATGGTCCATGACTAACACGGCACTCACTCAGACTTATTTAACTAATTATAGATAATTTACACTAATCACCCGCCATCTTAAATATTATTATATTCAACTTATTAATCCACTGTCATTTCAGTTGTTAATATGTTCAACTTATAACGATAGGGACCAAAATGAAATAATGGTAATAACATATTAGTGCAAAGCGTCCAACCCCCCCAAAACATAACGAAGACGTCAATACCTATATGTATATTATTAACCCCACCATTAGATATTAATATTTTTTTATCCATCACCACATATAGGAATTCATCCACTATAATATATTAATACAAAATAAAATGCCCAATGTTTCGTTCATCAAATTCCGAGAATTTAATCACCTAATCGAATAAATTTTTCAACATTAACAATTAAATACATATATTAGTAGAGTTCAAAATTCTACTTTTCCCGAATTTTCCACTAGCCGCGAGATGGATTTATTGGAGTTTATTGGGGTGGTTTATGAAATTTCTTTATTTCCTTTTTCTTCTTATTTTCTCCCGCTTCTATTTGCTGCGACAGTCGGCACCACTACGGCGAAGGATCCACCGCTGCGGTGAACTCCCTTCCTGTTTTCTGTTTTGTCTTACTGACCCACCTCTGCCTCGGCGAGATTCCCACCACCTCGGCGAACTTCTTTCTTTCATTCGATCTGCTCGTTGAAGCTTCTCCGCCGAGGCGAAGTTAGCCACTGCCTAGGGGAACTCGCCACCACCTGCTCCTTTGTTTTTTCCCGTTGAACCTGCCGTCTCTCTCTCTCTCTCCTCCGACGATCATTGCTCCGATCACGCCATACACACAGCAGCAACAGCGAACCACGGACACACACACATACAAGCGAAAGAGTAGAACACACATACAGAAATGAAACACACACACAACTGTCGACGCGCCACACCACCGCCACCCCCGTCGGACCAAACTCATTGACCGAACCCACCACACATACACATACACACACTTAGTGTCTGAACGGCAACGATCACACACCGAACGATGGCAACCCACTTCTTTCTCTCTCTCTCTAACTCTCCACCACCGGCGACGCTCAAACCACACACACCCTCAACAAAACCCACACCGTCGACAACCAAATACACATACAAAACATGCACACACAGTAACAGAACACACACACAGAGACACACCCATGCAGGAACGTGCAACACACACACACACGATGAATTTACGGCACCACTGCCACCGATGACAGGGCAGTAACAAGCTCTCTCTCTCTAACTTTCACTCACCACCGACCAAACTAACCTCCGGCGACACCCACTACACACAGTGGTGAACAACATACATACCCACCGTAACAATTGAACACACACACACACACACAGAGAACACCCAACTAAACACACACATACCCACTAACGACGTCCTACCGCCGGCAACCACAACTGATCACACACACATACACAACAACGACGACGACGGCCGGACGACAGAACAACACACTCGCACACGAACGATAAAAAATAGAGCATACACACACTCACCGACCCTCCTAGCAGAACAGACCACCGTCGACCTTCTCTCTCTTTCTCTCTCTTCGTTTCTAGATTCTTCTTCTCTCTGCCTTGCGTGTGTGGATGTATATCTATCTATCTATCTATATATATGTGTGTGTGTGTGTGTGTGTGTATGTGTATGTGTGTGTGTGTGTGTGTGTGTGTGTGTGTGCTGAAAAAGGGGCCAAGCCCTTCACCGACGTTCCCCCCCCCCTTTTTTTTTTTTTTTTTTTATCTTATCTCATTTCTCTCTCTCTCTTTCTCTCTCTCTCTCTCTCTCTATATATATATATATATATATATTTAAAATGTTTAATTTGCACTAACCTCTCTTCCACTTTTGTTAGGATATTAATTAAACCCAATTCTAATTTTAATTGTTTTGAAAATTACAATTCGACCCCTCAACTTTTAAATCACATAAATAATAGCGCCGTCCACCCTGTTATTTTCAAATATTTCAACATACGACTTAAATTATACGTATAAGAAGAATCAGGGTCTTACAAACTCAACCAATAATAATCACACAATAATAACTAACACAATGAACTTTAACAATATGGCAAATAATGACAATTAATTATTTACATTACAAACTTTGTAATAATAAGTCCACTACCCAGGACTACTGGAACATACTTTAGAATACACAGAATTCAGAACATAATAGAACCAATTTGTTCAATAAACAAAAAAGATTTTGAGCACATGATTTAAAACAAAGAATGACTTAGAACAATTCTCACGCAACCAATTTCAATTCAGGTTAAAATACAATTATTACTTTTCGAGCACCATATCTTTGTTCTTTTTGGCATAAGCATCCAAATAAATCACAGGAAGTACTTTCCACCCACATGAAATGACATTCTCTTTCCAATTTTCATTAAATAAATAAACAAAAACACAATTATTACTTTCCATCAACCATGTTTTTGTACCTTTTTAGACGGAGAAAAAACAAAAATGAATCATCAATTCACAAATTTGATTAATCAAGCTTCGCTCTCTAATGTCTTTATCTCTTAGATTCATTCTAAAAAAAAATTGATGGAATTAGACAAATTGATTTGATCTATGTAGATATGGTGGCGATTTCTAAGGTTTTTGAGAGAATACCACGTTGGTGCAAGCGAGACGTCCTCTTGCGCGATTTCTATTGCTCATAGATATAAGATCGTCACTGTCTATAAATCCTACCTCGGGTCAATCACAAACTTTAAGGGTGAGCAGAATAGTCACTTACACTCCCCAAAACCGCCCTGCAAACAACATTTACCAACTTCGAATCTATAATACATTCATCCAGATAATGTAATGAAATTTTTCTACATCATAGATAATTAAAAAACAGAAAATGATTAACAAAAATGAAATGAAACAAAGTGACCAAAAAAAGTTACACAAATTTCCAAATCAGAAATCTGAAATGAAAATACAAATTCATGGGGAGAAAAAGAGTAGTTAAAATACAATTTTACCTTGCAAGGAGAATAATAAATCTGAGATCTGAAATAGAAACATAAATATTAATTAAAATAGAAATTTAAACAAAAATAAAAATCTTAATAGAAACATAAACATACATAAAAAAAATGACAATTGTAAATGGAAACAAAAATCTGAAATAAAAATAAAGAATGTTACTAACAAATAAACAAAAATAGAATAAAAAAGGGCAGCCCGATGTTACAAAGCTTCCGGTATACATTGGGTCCGGGGAAGGGTCGGACCATATGTTTTGTTCCCATGTTTCTGTTTCATGTTCACATTGATTTTGTTCCAAGATCATAATAGAAGAATAAATATATACGCTAAACATAAACGAAAATTCGGGAACATAAACGCTGAACAGAAACAAAAATCTGGAAGACTCAATCGGATTCTCATCAGGGGCTTTGTCAAGTCCACCAGAACAATTCAAAATTCTATGCCTAAATTAAGCATTATGCACCCCAAAAAATCAATAAAATAAATCATAAATAAGTAATCAAAATAATTTAATTTATTCAATTAAGAATTCAACACAAATTTAACATCCAAACTCCAATTAAATCTCCACACGTAAAATCAAATGGTAAGAAATTCAAATCTTACCATATTCAAGATATGGATGGAGCTCAGATGCATTTCCTACACAAATGCATGTGTTAAAAGCCATATATGAATATTTCTTCTTCAAGTATAGGTAACAACAAATAATTTGCTTGACTGAAATGCAAATTCTTCAATAAGGGAGTAGAGGTGCATAATTCGAAATCTCTAAATTGATTTAACATGAACGTGAAAAAGAAAAGCAACAAATCTTTTGTTCATAAAAAAAATAATAATATCAAATCTAAAATAAAGAAGGTAATTAATTACCTGGACGATTTTCCAAACAAAAAATAGGCTAACGCTCTACTCGAGAACAAACCTGTAAAAAATTCTTGTTAAAACAATAACCATGGAGAGAACCTTGCAATGGAGGGACGGATGTCAATTAAACAAATTGTGTGAATTATTTTTGTAGGGAAATTGTATGAAAACAAAAGAAACATATCCCCTATTACAACTCTCTCCTTATCCGAAAGACACTATATGTCATTAACTTTGTCTCTATCCTCAATCCTATTATCTCCATTAATATTGTCTCTAATGTTCTCCATTAATCAAACCTATTCCCAAATCATCTTAACATATTCACTATTCACGGTCCATCTCATTCCCTCCTACATGCAGCCGAGATCCTCCTCTCCCCAATCACTGATAGCCTAATACACTATTCCTTACCATCGACATCACATTACTGTCGTCACACATCCACTCCAGTCGTGACCGACTTTGCAGATCCACTCACCGTCGTAATCGTCGCCAATGTATATCCACCCCCCGCCATCGTCAACATCGACTTCGTAGATCTACTCACGACAACGTCGAAGGTGGCTAAATCACAAATGCGGTAATCACGTTCGACCGTCACCGAACTTTACCGTCTTCAAATCCAACCACCACCGTCCAGATCTGGTCCTCGATAGCGAGATCAGCAGTAAGCTTGGGAGTAGTGACTGCAACGACGGTGAGCGACGAGATCGACAGTGAGATGATGATGGATTTTACGAACAACGACAACAGCGATGCCTGGTGGTTCGTGGAGGTGAAATCGAGGGGATGAAGGTGAGAAATTGAGAGGATTTAGTTAGTTTAGTGAAAGGGAGAAGTTTTTACCTAGGAGCACTAGGGCTTGCTTATCAGGTAATGGGTCGTTATCGTGTTTGACCCGATAGCACGATAAGGAATAGTGTAAGTTATCGAGTTGACCTGATAAGCCGATAAGTTACACGATAAGACATGATAAGAATTTCGTGTATTCAGGTTACATGATTACCTGAGACCTAATGAGTTACACGATAATGTAGTAAATATTTTTACACCCTATAATTTATCTAGTATTATAATTTAGTCCATACTATATATATTAATAATCTAACCCTAAGAAACCCTAAACTCTCATTCACACCGCTCATCAACCTTCTCTTTTACAATCTGTGAATTGCGAAGTACGAAGTCTGCGATTACAACCCTAAGAAACCCTTTCGCTCATCAACCCTAAGAAACCCTTTCGCTCATCAACCCTAAGAAACCCTTTCGCTCCGCCTCCAGCAGTCCGACCTCACTTTTCTTCTTCACTATTGTTGCGATTACACCACGAAACCCTCCGCAACAGCACGATTGTCGTCATTTAGCGGTGGTCGTCATTTAGCAGTGGTCATCATTCAGCAGTGGTCGTCTAGGTTTCGTGGATTTTTGGTTGTTTTGGTTGTCGGTGGTCATTAGCGGTGGTCGTCAGTAGTCATCTAGGTTTCGGTGGTCGTCGTTCAGTGGTGGATAATGCTGGATTTTTTCTTGGTTTGTTTGGTTTGTTTGTTTTGGTTGAAGTAGGGTTAATTTTTTTATTTTTTTTTGTAAATAGGTTTTGTTAACAGGTTGTCAACTTAATAGGTCGTTAACGTGTAATAGAAATCTATCAGATAATCTTATCATGTCGTGTTTACCTAATATGTTTCGTGTTTTCGTGTGACATAAAAAATTATCATGTCGTGTCGTGTTGACACGATAATTTTTGTGTCATGTTCGTGTTTGGGTAGTCTGACACGATATTCTTATTGTGTCATGTTCGTATTTGCTCTTATTGTATTTCGTATTATCATGTAATGACCTGTTACACGAATTGCCAGCCCTAAGGAGCATGACGAGACACGGCTAGGCACAGACAGGCACTACGACACGATGGAGACCGGGTAGAGTAGAGGTGACGGTGGTGAGGACCTCACTCGCTCAGATCGTGTGGATCCTCGACAGATCGATAGCGATAGCGTAGATTATGACGGCGTATTGAAGATTCAACAACTACCGCCCGTTGTCCATACATAGCGTAGGTTATGGCCGTAGATCGAAGATTCAACAACCGTCAAACGTCGTCCAGGCCC
Organism: Eucommia ulmoides; assembly: GCA_016647705.1. Taxonomy (NCBI): domain Eukaryota; kingdom Viridiplantae; phylum Streptophyta; class Magnoliopsida; order Garryales; family Eucommiaceae; genus Eucommia; species Eucommia ulmoides. Next base: position 15,092,356 of record CM028327.1, on the reverse strand, counting down.
ATCGCTGTAGATCCTCGCCAATCGGGAGAGAGGTAGAGAGAAAGGGAAAGGTCACTGAATGAAATCACACAATAGGGTTAGGGGATTAAAATGTCTCTCTAGAGGTAAGGGTTGATGGCTAGACGCAAGAGAATCTTGGCATTTGAAAGTGGCAAACATGTAAAATTCTATAAAATGTCAAATGTCTCTAGACATTTGTTAATGTATCTCCTCCGTTGGATATGAGATCCAAGGGCCAAAAGCCTCTCCCTCCAAAAATATGTAGAAGACATTTTCAAATGAGGATCTAATTTATATTATATATAGACACACACACACACATATCTATATACTATATAAGTCGAGCCCTCCTTAGCTAAAAGGCTGAATAAGGGATGGCCTCCTCTACCCAATTTTAGATTTCTCGATCTCATGGGAACTTTAAATGGCGGGTTAAGGGTGACCCTCTCCCAAAATGTTTTGCTTTTCTAGTCAAGGTTGTGCTCGCTAAACCTATATGCATTTTATTTTCTGTAAAAATATTGTCTTTATTTTTATCCTTTAAACAAAAAAAGGAGAGAGAGGGGCTTTACAAGAATTTCCCCCCAAAAAACCTTTGTTTTACTTGAAAAAAAAAAAAGAAAACGATTCTTAAAAAAAATTATTTTCCAAAAAATATTCTTTTTAAAAAGGATTTTCTTTTAAAAAATGTTTTAACATTTTCTTTCGTAAAATATTTCTTAAAAGCCTATTTTCCATTCCAGAGGAAACTTTTTCATTTCTTTTAGTTTTCTCAAACGAATGATTTTTTGAGATTCTTCCTAAGAAGGATTTTTAAAAAAATAATTTTTTTTCAAACTTGTTTTTCTTTCAAAGGAACTTTTCTAAAATTTTCTTTAAAAGTTTTTTAAAAAAAAAATGATTTTTCTAAAATTCTTCCCAAGAAGTATTCTAAAAAAATATATATTTTTTTAAAAGGTATATTTATAAAACTTTGCAAAATGTTTTTAATTTTTTCTTCCATAAAAGGTTTTTCAAACTTGTTTCCTTTCCAAAGGAATCTTTCCAAAAAATTGTCTTCTTATTTTTATTTTTTTTAAAAAAACAAAAGAACGTTTTTCTAAGGTTCTTCTTCAGAAGATTCTTAAAAAAAAAAATCTTTAAACTTTTAAGTGTTTTGTTTTAAGCTCATACCCAAAAATATTTGTTTTATATATAAAGATTTCTATTTTTTTTTAAGTTCTTTCAAAAAATGAAAAGTATTTATGCATGTTTGCTAAACTTACAACATGGTTTTCCATATTCCTAAAAATATTTTCTCTTGATTTTATTTTTTTTTAATCTTTTTCCTTCTCTTTGAAATGCACGTAAAAGAGAAAACAATAAAAATTGTCTCCCGGATGCAAATCGATTCTTCTCTAATCGATAGACGGTGTAAAAAGGGGAACATTTTTTGCTATTTTAATACTTGTCTTTTTAGTTATTTATTTTTTTAATTTGTAGTTTTAAAAGCTCATTTTCTTTTCTTTTGCATAAAAACAAAAATAAAAAATAAATAAGGGGAATTATTATGTTAACCAAACCGAAGAAGATTACTTGGACTTATTTTGATAGAAATATTTATTTAAATTTAGGTACCGTTTTCGGATTGGTGTTTTGGGGTGCCTAACACCTTGCCCTAATATAGCTGACTCCCCAAACCTTAAAAAAAGTCTTTGGTTAAAGACCTTAATTTTTGAGTCAAAACTCGGGCCAATTCAAAAATAAAAAATAATTTTCAAAGATCTTAGTGACTTAGCACACTATTTAACCAAATACTAGGTGGCTTCTCCATTTTTCAAACAAAATTCGTCCCAACGAAATGATTCCAAAATTGGCGCCTAGAAAAATCCCTGAACTTGTTCTTTTTCGAAAAATGAATGGATTTTAGTGGAGGAACCAAAAATCGCATTTTTCTCTTCTACTCTTTTAAAAATCCGGGGTCTGTCAAGTGTAGACGTACCAATTGGGATTCTTGTTCTCTCTCAGTTCACTGGGAGTTTTGGCAAAATCGGGATATTTTCTTGTACTCATCTTTCCATCTATTTATCCATATGTATGAAAAAGTATTGGCTCTATAATAATTTTCAATTTTAATGAATCATATTCTACTTTATCCAAACCATGGTCTAAATGTTTAAATTTGTACTCTTTTAGGTTTCTTAAATTGCTTGTATATGATACATGTGATATGATTGAGCTAGAACTTAATGAGTTTGATTTTAATACAAAGCTATACTACGAGTTGATAGGAATAGAAATAGAGGAAGACTCCTTTCAACTAGAGGATATCTGGAAACCCATTGTATAATTAGAGAACAAGCCTGTTCTAGGCTCCGATGAGACAGAGTTGGTCAATTTGGGGAGCCCAAATAATCCTAATGAGGTCAAGATTGGATCAACGCTCACTATCTTGGAGAAAGAAAAGTTGAATGTATTGCCGCTCGTTTATTGGGTTTTTGTTTTGCCTGGTCCTATGATGATATTATGGAACTAGAAAAGAGCATTGTGGCCTATAAGCTCCCGTTAAACCCTTGGAGCATATTGATTAATATAAACTATGAAAGCTAAGGCCTTCCATCAATCTTAAAGTCAAGGAGAAGATAGTGAAGCAGTTCAATTCTTGAATCATCATCGACAACACTGTTGGGCATAAGATTTACTCGTTTGTTGATGGATTCTAAAGCTATAATTAGATACTAATGGATGAATAGGATTGTGGAAAAATACATTTCTCTACTCCGTGGGTAGTTTTTTATATAGGGAGATGCCTTCCAGTCTTAAAAATGTCTAAGTAATGTATTAAAGAGCAATGGCAATCTTGTTCCATGACAAGGTGCTTAAGAAGATACAGGTCTAATCTAATGACACAATAATCAAATATTGAGAAAATGAGGACCATCTCTGCCACCTGAAAAAGATGTTTGATTGTCTTTAAATATATCAACTCAAGCTTAACCAAGAGAAATGCGCTTTAAGGGTAACTAAATCAAAGATCACCACGTTGCAGACAAATTTCTCTCATACTAAGTTCATATTTTGGAGTGTCGCTTTTTCCATTAGCAGGACCCCATAAGGTTGGAATGCATAAATCTCTTCAACATGCCTTATTGTTTAGACACCTGAGGTAATCCTCCCATTTGTTGTGATACTTGTTGACCTAATGGGTATCCCCTTGAAGGGGGCTCTTTCTGAGTAGTGTCGGCCTCAACCATAGGCTGGGACACATTTATACATTGTCCTTTTATCTTCGCCCCATACACTGGCTGTAGAACATTATATGGTGTTCGTCAATCTTTGTACCATGTGCATAAGTCCTGATTTGAATTTTCCCCAGCCATGTGGTGGGGCACTTTTATTGATTAAAAATTTCACTTTCATCTCGACTTCCTCTAAATGAATCTTTTTGCTCCAAATGAGTGTTTTTTTTTTTTTTGTCTTCCTCTAAATAAGCTTTCATTCATGTTTTTCTCTAAATGAATGCCCTTTTTATTTTGTTGCTCTAAATGAGTGTTTTTAGTTTGTCTTGCTCTAAATAAACATTTTATTATTGTTTTGCCCTAAATGACCTTTTTTTTTCTTTTTTTTCTTGTCTTGCTCTAAATGAGCGTTGTTCTATTTATTGCTCTAGATGAGTGTTATATTTTATTCTTTGCTGGAAATGAACATCTTTTTTATTTGTTGATCTAAATAAAAGTTTTGTTTATTTCTTGCCTAAACGAGTGTTTTCTTTTGTTATTTGCTCTAAATGAGCATCTTTTCTATTTTCTCTCTAAATGAGCTTTATTTATTTATTTCTTGCTCTTTAATGAGTGTTCTCCTTTGTTCTTTGAGTATATTTTTTTCTTTGTTTCTCTAGATGAGTATTTTTTTTAACTTATTGCTCTAAATGAGTGTTTTCTTTTGTTCTACTTTTTCTCCTTCATCTCGTCTTCAACTACCAAGCAGCTCTTCCTTCGATCTTTACCATTGGCTGAGCCGGGCTTCTCATCTCTATTGGTTGCTTTCTTCGCCGCTTTCTTCTCTTCTTAATAGTATGGGCTTCTGTCTGTTACTTTCTTTGGTCTCAATGTGCATTTTTTATTTGTTTCTCTAAATGAGCATATTTTTTTATATATTGCTACAAACGAGCATTTTCGTTTATTTGTTGTTCTCAATGAGCGTTTTTTTCTTGCTCTAAATGATTTTTTTTTTCTTTGCAGCAAATGAGTTTCTTTTTTATTTGTTGCTCTAAATTAGCATTTTTTTTTTTTAGTTTTGGCTCTAAATGGCTGTTTCTTTTGTCATTTGATCTAAATGAGCATTTTTTTTTCTTCCGAAGTAAGTGTCTTTTTTATGTTTTTCTCTAATTGAGTGTTTGTGTTCTACCTTCAAAAGGACATTTTCGAACTACGTTTGACATGATCTTTGTTATCCTAAAGGTACGTAAGCAATCCATATAAGTTCGGTCAAATCTTTGCCTGAATTTCATGATCCTCATTCCAACCATAGGTTGGTCGTTAGCTACGGCATATTTTAGGGAGTACATTGATTGTTCTTAATTCTGTAGCAAATTTTACCCAAAATCGATAATTTTTATTCTTTTTATCAATTTTTAGTTATTAATAATATGATTTTATGCTTTTATAGGTAAAAGCGTGGGGAAAAAATAACGGAACAAAGGGCAAAGAAAAAAAATCAAAAAGAATGAAAATGGAGCGAAACCGAGATTTGACCCACGATCAACATAGGGTCGGGGGAGCGATCCACCAAGTCATGCTCGCAACCTAGACTAGAGGTGGACAGTGCCTCTGGTCTGCGGGTAACAGGCGCAACCCCTGTTGCGGAACAAGTAACGGTTCCCCAATTTGGGAGAACCATTACATTAAAGTATTAGGCGCATTTAAAGTTTCAATTTTGGGAATTAAACCATGAAATTTCGGCAGCTTGAGGGGAGGATTTTATTTGACAATTCTCCATTTTCAATTCTTCATTCATTATTTTCTTTATTTTGTATTTTTTTTACTTTACCTTCTTTATCATTTTTTTTTTCCACAAAAACTCCATGGAAGCTTGGAAAAACTTGGAAAACATGAAGAACACTTCTATGGGGGGCTAAGGCTCCCAAACCGGGTTAGGTTGTATTTAATCTAGATTTAGATTTACTAATGTAGTTTTATTTCTTATTTTATTTTATCTGTGTGTAAGGTTGTTGTATAATAAATATATTCATGTTGTCACACTGTTCATATGATATATATATATATATATATATATAAAAGTAGTGGAAACAAAAGGTATGTGTCTGTTGTCTTTGTTAATCAAGTGGGATTTGCATGACAAAGAGGGTTAGCTACAGACATCATATTTTGTACCACCACTCGTGCCCACTTCGACATATAGTTTTGGCATAGCATCCTAATAAAAATTCAAAATAAATAGAAGATAGAAAAATAATTAACTTGTGCATCATTGGGAAATCTTCAAGACAAAATTTTGGGGAAAGAGTTTTATTTGAAGATCAGGTTTACGGGGAAATTTTAAAAGTTGGGAATCAAAGTGCATTTCCTCAAAATCATTTGCATTTTGAATTTGGAGGATCAAAGGGCCAAATTTAACTTGACAAATGATGTGGGTATTGTTGGAAAATCGTTGTCTGGCATAAGGATGTGTTTCGAGAAGCTAATTTTCAGTTTTAGAAAGAAAGGGCAAATGTGTCATTTTAAAATACTTGTGAAATTCAAAATTGGCATTCTCAAGTTAATTGATTTCAGGAATGATTAAATTAAGTTTGATATTGAAGTATAAATAAGTTTCGAAAGTTAATTTATGCTCCATGAAAAACTTGTTGATTTTTTGGAGTTCAGTTAATTCTTTAAGGGGTAAAATTAAAATTTAGAATTTAATTGTAATTCAATAGAGAGTTAATTGGTTGTCTTAATTCATTCTCATATTACATATATGTGTTCATATGTTGCATGTTTGCATGTAATTCAGATGTTGATTCCTCATAAAGTGTTACATTTGCATTTCGTATACATCTAAAATCCAATTTTATTGCATTTAGTCTCCACAAAAGCAAGGACTATTATCAAGATAAATTGTTCATCCAAGCACTTAAAGGTAAAACACATAATCTTAAATTGACAAGGTACCATCTTAAGACTAGCTCTTGAGGTGCCCAATAATTTTTCCGAGCATAACTGAACCCCGAGTCTTTGAAGATTTATTTTTTTACGCCTTTTCAAAATTAAAAAGTCGTTTAAAAAAAGGTATCTTATTAAGATTTTTTTCTTTCACTTTTGTTCTCATTTTCTCAAAATCAGGTGCCCTAGTTCGCAATCAAATTCAATTTAGGGTGGTTTAAAAGAATCTAGACCATGTACTTAGCCCCCTTTCTAAAACCCATCGACATGTTTGGTTGAATGGAATCGAAGGCGGAATGGAATCGCATTCCGCCCTTGATTTCTATTCCGTTGTTTGGTTCTGCAATGGAATCACTTGTGATTCCATTGGAATGAAATTAGATGGAATGTGATTCCATTTGAGATGGGGTGGAATGAGATTCCAACCCAATTGAATCAATATCTTAAATTACATGATAACCCTTGTAATTAAGGTCTTGAAAATTGAGAACAAAAGCATAAATTAGAGAATATAAATTGAAATTAGAGAACAGAAAATTGAGAATAGAAATAGAAAATTGAGAACAGAATTAGAAAATTGAGAACAGAAACTGAAAATTGAAAATAGAAACAGAAAATTGAGAACATAAATCGAAAATTGAGAACAAAAACAGAAAATTAGAGAACAAGAAATTGAGAACATAAACTAAAAATTGAGAACAAAAATATAAAATTAGATAATAGAAAATTGAGAACAAAAACAGAAAATTGAGAACATAAACTGAAAATTGAGAATATAAATTGAAAATTGAGAACAAAAATATAAAATTAGAGAACGAAAAATTGAGAACGAAAATTGAAAATTGAGAACAAAAATATAAAATTAGATAATAAAAACAGAAAATTGAGAACAAAAAAAAAATTGAGAACATAAACTGAAAATTGAGAACAAAAAATAGAAAATTAAAGAACGAAAAATTGAAAAAGGAAACTGAAAATTGAGAACGAAAATAGAAATTAATGAATAGAAACTGAAAATTGAGAACAAAAATAGAAATTAGAGAACAAAAACTTAAAATTGAGTTGAATAGTGAAATATAATAAAATGAGGAAATGAATGAAATAGTGAAATATAATAAAATTTTATTATAACCAACCAAGAAGAGAATGGAATAATAATTTTATAAGGGCAAAACGAAAATTTTGCTATATTTCATTATTCCATTCTTTCTTTCATTCCATATCAACCAAATAAGAGAATGGAATAGTGATTCCATTCACAATTCCATTCCATTCTTTCTCTCATTCCATTATTTCTTCCATTCCATTTCACCCTCATTTCATTCCGTCCAACCAAACATGCCGCAAGAATTTTCAGTTTTATGCCTATAAGTACAAACTCTAACCTCCTAGGTCTTGTGGTAGTATTGTGGAGAGTTTGTTCTAAAATCAGCATGAACTAATCCCTAAATGTTAAAACTCTCTTCCCATCATTTATACCATAGATTTTATTCTTAGATGTTTAAATAAATTAGGATTTTTTAAAATCACCAACAACCCGAGCAGAGGATCATATTTCAAGATAGTGTCAAATATTCATTCTACGGGAAAAGATAAGTGTCCTATGGGAGTTGTGAAGCACGTGCAACTAATATAGTTCTCAAGTGAGAAGTTTGGAAGAAGTTTTTGAAATAACCCAAAAGGAGGAGTACTAGAAGGTTTGAAGAGGCGGACAATTAGCCAATCAAAACGTATCATGCACGTGAAAGTTCAATGAAAGTAGTGTTGTACAAGTCTAAAAGGCGGACAATTAGCCAATCAAAACGTATCATGCACGTGAAAGTTCAATAAAAGTAGTGTTGAACAAGTCTAAAAATTTATAGTTGTTGCACTTGTACTACCTTTGACTATATTAATGAATTGTTAGTGTCATAAAGTGGCATCAAGATTTTTTCTTTTTTAGATTTTTCACATAAAAAATTTATGTATCACATTTCACGCTTTCACATTTCTTATCCTTATGTGTGATTTTATTTTAGTCGTGCTAAAATTGGTATATCGTTTCAATAAGATTAAAATTACAGATTATTTGAGTAGGATTAATCAGTTGTACAGGAATTAATTTTTAATCTCCTATTCACCCCTCCACTCTAGGCTATTTATATATTCAACGTCAGTTTTTTAGTTAGTAAAAATCACGTTATAGCCCCTCACTTAAATGGCACGTGATAGGAACACGGCATATTGATGGTGTTATCGATTTGTTTTGATTTGAGACAAAATCAGACTATTAGGGACCAAAAAATGAAAATTGAAACAATAAGGTGCAATGTGGAATTAGTGTGAAGCTTTAGGGACCAGGGGTAAAAAACCCTTCCGACAAAAAGATCGCAAATCTGGGATATTGCGAAATTTTATACACCCGAATCGTCCTTCTAATTCAATGATTTAACATCACAAAATCCCAAATCAATATCACATCAACCTATATTTGGGGAACATTGAATATTTACATGCAAACGGTTTTTCTGATTGCGTTAATCACATAGAAAACTATTTAGTTACAGCTCGATTTTGTCTACAATATAGTCTATCGATACTCTTTCGAAGAGGCTATAGAAAAACCATACCTATAAAAGAAGTTAGAAGGACGAGGTGCTCATCAATACGGACGGTGATATATATATATATATAGAGAGAGAGAGATGCATAGAGAGATAGATACGCACAAATGGATATACTGTGTCCTTGCCTCCTTGGAAACTAAACGAAGGTCAGCATATCCATGGCGGCATGTATCCAAGGTAAGAGGTCGGTGTTTTGCGACATGGTTGACTAGATTCAAAGGAGGACAAGTAGGACGAGGTGACTTCTTTCCTACACCTTCCGCAAAGGCCTGCAGACTAACTTCCACCTCCTCCAAACGGCGCTCCACAACCAGTGTGTGCCCCTCCCGGAGGGGGAACCGTTCCAGGGCCTGGCATGACCGCGACTCTGCATGGGAGACTTTTGGTGGAGGGGGATGGAGGTCTCTGATGGCGCGACTCTGCTCTCAAGTGGATGTAACTTCCTAGGGGTTCATTATGAGGGTTGTGCACAAGCTCCGATCCTACGGACGCCTGTCTGATGAAGTGCGACTGCACTCCCAGGTGGGAGCCCCCTTGAGGAGGAGCACGTGCGCCCATGACAAGCAGTCGGGAAGGTGCCTGGCCAGCATTTACCAGTTGCACAATTTGGCAGTTCAGCTCAACGACTTCATTCTCGATTTGTTCGAGACGGGCTTCCCCGTGCCACGGGCGCATGAGGATCCATCGATGATTCTCAGAAAGGTGAGTGGTCGGATTGCGGTTCTCGTACCGGAGAGGGATTTTCTCTTTAGGTGACATTCTTAGAGCAAGTGAGCATGAACAGAGAACTATCGAACCAAGCGAAGAGGGAACAAGACTTTAACCATCGTTCTCATAGATGGCTTCAACTAATGTTGCCGAAAAATGGTAACACGTTGAATTTATGAGCTTGCCCTTGGTATCCTCCGTTCTATTGCCTCTAGGTGTCCCTGCACAAATTTTTTACACCAATGGTAGATTCGACGAAAAACCTCCGACGCGAGAGTAAATATCCGATGGATGGAGAGAGAAGGAGTAAAAGTCAAAATGCAAGGATATGAATATGGAGAAAGTAAGATAGCCTAGCCTTGGGTTGCATAGTATTGCGTTGTCTTACTTTGCCTGTGGGCTTATGACGTACTCGGTTTATTTATGCGGTCCTTCGTCCAGGATGGAGAGACAAGGTAGAATGACTAGTCACCAAATCTGTTACAGCGTAATGATTGTTCTATTATTTGCGCGTTTTCCACACCAAATGAATATTCTTTGATGATTTGGTTGTGACTCACCCTGTGACACTAAGCGTTGCGCTTCTATTATACCCGCCGACCTGCCTCCCATCTCGGATGGATCTCGGGCTTCTTCAAAAGTGTCACTCTTCCCCCTAGGGTTTGGCCTATTGACGATGATGGACCTGGGTCCAGTAGATTCTGGGTGCAACCTAGGACCCTTTTTGGCAGGTTCCCTAGTTCTTCCTAATGGGCGACCCAGGACCAAATTCACTACTATCAGAAACAATAAGGTGCCATGTGGAAAGTTTGAAACTTTAGGGACCAGGGGTAAAAAACCCTTCCAACAAAAAAACGATCGCAAATCTGGGATTGGGAAATTTTATCCACCCGAATCGTCCATCTAGTACAATGATTTAACATCTCAAAATCCCTAACCAATATCACATCAACCTATATTTGGGGAACATTGAATATTTACATGCAAAAGGTTTTTCTGGTTGCATTAATTACATAGAAAACTATTTATATACAGCTCGATTTTGTATACAATATAGTCTATCGATACTCTTTCGAAGAGGCTATAGAAAAACCAAACCTGTAAAAGAAGTTAGACGGACATCCGGAAAAATGTTCTTTTTTTTTGTCAATTAAGATTCAATTCTCTTGGGAGACATTTCAAAAATTAAATCTTGAATTTAATTCTGAATGTAACCGACCGATGTGGAGAAGTACACCTTTAAGATTGTTCAATGATGTGATTAGTCAAGGTGCGCATAAACTGTCCTAAACATATTTTACCGTAAAACCAAAAAAATAAAATAAAAAATAATAATAATAATAATAATTTACACGGACCAGGTGCTCATCAATACGGACGGTGATATATATATATATATATATAGAGAGAGAGAGAGAGAGAGAGAGAGAGATGCACTAAACGAACGTCAGCATATCCATCGCGGCATGTATCCAAGGTAAGAGGTCGGTGTTTTGCGCCTTAAGAAGAAACTCTTTGGCTGTGTTGACAAAATCTATTCCCTCCTTTTGAACCTTCATTACCTTGGGGAACTTCAGCAAATTGATGTATGTTTCCAAGTCATGAACACAAGAAGGGTTTTTCATCTTGAAGAACTCAAGGTTCACTTCAACACCCACGTGAGCATAACATGAACAGCTCCATGGAAACTCATAATTCTTCCCCCAAACCTTGAAATTCTCATTAAAAACAACCCCAGGTAACTTGGTGATGGGGTCATTAACATTTACTACCCTGAGAACTTTCACGCCCAGCTCTTCACATCGGTCCTTGAAACAGGAATTTCCGACTCTCGGGCCGGCGAAGGAAAAAACCGTGACTGGTATCTTCTCTTTGTTTTGGCCGGTGGTGGAAACATCTCTATTCAATCCGAGCTCAGCAATATCGTAAGCGAGTAACAGAGCCAACGAGCTTCCCATGCTATGCCCTGCCAACGTGATGCTTAACGGTTCGCCTCTATACTTGTTCAGCATCCTCGAAACTTCAGAGAGAAGTTGTTCGCGACAGCTTCCGGTCCCGAACTTAGAACTGGTTTCATTAGAAGTATACAAACTTAGGAATCCAGCTTCTACCTTCACATCAGGGCGAGGATTGTGCGGGTCGAGCCGAGCCGGAGTCAAATTGCTCATCAGATTTGCAGCCCATTCGGGATGAGTCACTGTTCCTCGGAAAGATATCAGTATATCTCTCCTCCCAAGCCTGCGTACTTCTTCGTCCGATGACACGGCAACGTAGCCAATCCATCGGCAACGGGACGTACCATTTTGGATGGGAATTTGGAGATCAGGAGTGGCGTAAATATACTTGGTGACTTTGTAGCCTGAATCGCCTAACCCCACTTCTCTCAGTATGTTTTTCTTCCCGTACTTGCAATTTAGGTATCGTTTGGAGGTGGGGTCGAGATCGAAGGCCTTGTAACATGCACCCACAAACTCCCCGTAACGAATGATCTCTTGCCGGAGTAGAGGGTCCAATGGCTCCACCAGACTTTTCCAGTTGTGAAGACCTTGAACCTCTCTCCAAACACGAGCCAAACGGTTCGAGCTAGTCGTCTCCGTGTTAAGTACCGGTGCTGCGCATGCAGAAGCAACACACAACCTCCTACTTGTGGACATGTCACTCATGTTAGTTATCGATACTTTCCCCGACGAGAACTGTCGGGGTATAGCATTAAAATCGCCTGTAAATGTTGGAGTCGGCATTCTCAAGATAGCAGAAGCCATGGACGGAGAAGAGAGAGAGAGAGGCAGTGGGGACTCATTGAGAACAACGGTAGAAACGGGTATAAGTATTTCCGAGTTGGGAGGGATTGTAGGGTGTTAACGGGGCAAGAAAATTGAAAAGAGAAGCATGTTTAGCGCAAGGATTTGACCCAGAACTTGAGAAGTTGTGATAGTTTAATTTAAGTGGTCGGTTGGGTTTAAGTCAACAATATTATATGAATTTTGTTTGCGGCTGGGTTGAACATATATATCAGTTCCTAAGCTTTCTCTGTTGCCCTCTTTCTACTCGGCCCCAACAGGTTGACTTCAAAGGTCGGGTGCTGCCTTGTGATTTTAGCAGGTCGGAATTACACGGTAGCATAGGAAAAATACCGATTAGCTAAGAAGTCTAATTTTCTGTAGAGCAATGGTCAATATCAAGAAATCTTTGTAGCATTAACAAAAAAGATCGATATCAAGAAATCTTTGTAGCATTAACCCAAAAAAAAATAAAAATAAAATTAAAATTAATAAAATTATTATGTTATTAATCAAATTCAATTAATTGAACTACGGATTTGTTCTTGATAATTTTTGAATATGAATTGTCACAAATGTGGTGCGTTGCGATACAAGTTAGGTTTCTTGCAAGAAATGTACACACGGGTGGGCATGTCGGCGATGCATCTGCGGTATGGGAATTAGTATCATTTAAGTTGTGGTAGAATTTTGATAGGTTCCTGCCAATAGAGGAGAATATATATACCTATTTGGCAAAATACCCATTGTATTTATAGGTGTGTGGTGACTTGGTGAGCGCCCTTCGATCCTAGTTCCGGGAAATCACGAGATTGAAGGGTCAGTACCACAAAACACGTCCTCCACCTCACCTTTTCATATTTGGCGGGGGTGGAGATGAGTCCCAAGCATTACTTTCGACCTCGGGCTGGCAGGTGGATTTGGTCTTAACTAATGCAAAGCACTGGCCCCTTGGTTACACGTTAGGACTCTACTCGAGGCATTTAGTGCCCTCCACTCTTGATGTTGAATCGTGTGATTTTAGCCTCATCAGTCACTCCCAGAAATACTTGTTCTTCTAAAACTAACAAAAGAGGAGGATGAATTAGATAGGGTAAATAAGTTAACTAGTTTTTATTTTCTTAAAACACGTGTTACTAATTTACCAAGGTCATTTGAATGTGTGTAAATGCAATGGAATTACATATTTAAGCAAGTATGAACAATCCAAATAAACACACACACAAGAGAGAGCGAGAAAGAGAGAGAGAGAGAGAGAGAGTGAGAGTCACTTGACACCACCCTAGATACGTGTACTTCCTCCAGATCCTTTAACTATTTATAATCTACTACTCCCAGGTGAAGACCAAACACTTTACACCCTTGGCTAAAGTCCCTCTTTATTCAATTATACTCTCAATTACAAGTTCCCTCCCTTGAACCAACAACCATGTTCAAGTTCACAAGGCTCACCCTCACAGAATGTCAATTTTAAGTTTTAAACCCACAAAACTTCTACCCACAATTTATAAACCAATATGCCTTTATTGATTCGTTAGGTGATGTGTAGAAGTGCTTAATCAAATAATATGCAAGGTATGAAACAAGAGCACAAATTGTTGGTCAAAAGAGCTACCCAAGAAGATGATGAATTGGGTAGTTACAAAAATTTAACAATCAAACACTTAAATATAAATAATTAATTTTTTTAATCAATTATTATCTTTATACACAACAGATATGTGTTTAATACTAAGTGCACACCCAAACATAAGATTAAAAAATAAATCAATGCTACACATAAGAATTTATCCTGATTCGGTCAAACTAGTCTTGCCTACGTCGAGTCCCTTAAACTCCACGGAGATTCGCAATCCATTAAACCCCTTGATTCCTTTAACAGGTAGGAACCAAACCTTTACAATTCATGATTCTTTTACAAGCACGGAATCAACCTTTATAATTTATCTTTTTTCACGGGTCAAGGATGAACCCTATCTTTTTATCAGGCTAAAGATAAACCTAACTCTTTCTTACTTATTTTTTTCATAGGGAATGATGAACCTTTACAATCACTCAAGAAAAATTAATTGCATAATCAATCAAAACCTAATTCTTTTCAAGGGAAAAGAATAGCATAACCTTTTTACCAAGATAAAGATCAAACACTCATTTTTTTCATAGGAAAAAGATCGAAACCTAACTACCATTGCTAGACATTGTCCCAAACATGTCTAATTCACTCAAACTCACATACAAAAAAATATAAGTTTCTTCCCACAATGAACTTCTACCACCTAAATACGAATATACTCAATTAATGTCCCGAATAATTATTACGTGATAGATACAATGTGAGGTAGTAGTGGAATATTATGTCGCTACTTTCATCGCAAGTGTACGGGTCAAGTTTTATAAAATATGGAAGAGTAAGGGTTGTCGTATCCACAATGATTGGATTAAATTATCGTTAAGTACTGTGATTGTCATAACCGAATTTTATCTAGGCGACTCAAATTTAGATTTTTGTTTAAAGAAATAAAACTAAACTAAACTAATTAAACTAAAATACTAATAGTGACGTTAATGGGAATATATTGTCTAGAGATTAACTTTGTTTACTTAAACGTGTTCATTTCAATCTCGTTTACATTAACGATATTTAAACAATTCAATAATCTAGGTATCGAAAACTCACTCACTACCTCTCTCGAGTGTAAAATGAATGAATATGCGACTTCGTGTCAACGCCGATGTCCCCATCTAGCTTCTAAAGACACTGATCACATGAGTCTTGCCCCAACCTCACGGATTGCACACTTTCTAATACTCTCCCGAGTCATTAGATCGTCGCGATGTGTTTAAACCTTAGTTCGAATTCAGGGTTACCTCTCCCCAGTGTCAAACCCCGATTTCTCAAACCAACCAATATATCATAACAATCATACATTGGAAGTAATAAAATGGTAAACACAATCAGATAAAAATAAACAACCGTTAACAAAATATCGATTTATTCAAATAACGTTTTCATGGACTACATCAAACCCTAGACAATATATGTTTAGCTACACATGTCCATAGCCCAATATTAAACTATAAACAAGTTAAACAACATCAAATACCTATAAGGGTTTAAGAAATAAAGAGAGAAACAAAGGAGAATAGCCGTTATCTGAAGAATTGACGATTTTGCGTCCATGATTTCTCCTCTTCAAATGGATGATCTCTCCTTGTTGGTATGCCTTGGAGCTCTTAAGGGAGTCCCAAAAATGTGCCTATTGTGTTGGGAAAGAAGGGGATATTAAGGGATCCAAAATATCTAAGAAAATATCACAAAATATCTAAGCCACCTGGTGTCGGACCGCTACAGCAGTATGAAGTACTGCTGCAACGATAGGAAGTCAGTAGGTTTCTGCCAGTTGACCGCTGCAGCAGTGGGAAACACTGCTTCAGTGGTGGAGACCATCGTTGCAGCGGTGAAGTTTACCGCTGCAGCAAGGGTTAAGCAGAAAGTCTCTATTCATTTGATCGCTACAATGGTAGTTTTCATCGCTACAGCGGTAGAGGCTGCATTTTTCTTTTTTAATATTTTCAACCATTTCTCCACCGACGTCTCACCGATTTGCTCGATTTTCAATCGTTTTTATCGTTTTTCGTCCCGAACACCTGATTTATACCAAAACAAATAAAAACGAATTAAAACATATTAAAATATTACAATAACACTCGAAAACTATCAAAATCGGCTTGAAAATAGATAGGTAAAATCAACCTATCATGAGGCAATTCAAATTTGATTAATAAATAATGTGGGCAACAAAAATTCAGTACATAATCAGATGAACAGGCAAAAATCGCTTAAAACGATTTTCAGGCTTTTAAGTTCAAAAATGAATTTTCTAACATTCTTATGCCAAGCAATCAATATAAATAAAACTTTAAAGTGAATTAAAAAATTTGGATAGATCTCACCAGGAAAATACCGAAGGCAATGACAATGTAGTAACTAGAACTCAAATCGGTGATGCCAAACAACAAGCGCTTTAGATCAAGAACTTAGAGCAAATATCTCGTAAAAATCTCAATATAAATCTCACTCTTATAAAAGCTCAAACTGATTGTTCTTGATGTAATAAACTCAATTCCCTAAGGTCTATATTAATAGACCAATAACTAGCCCTTCAATGACTAATTTTTCAAGGATATGCCATAAATTAACACTCTAATACCTCATATATTATTACCTTTCATGTAAGGTATATTCCACTTGAAAATAACTTTCAAGTCTCTCATTTAAGTCCATAAAACTATTCTCAATTTAAAACCATAGAAATATGGAGTATTAAATTATTTAAATCAAGAGAATCTCAAAATATATGGACCATATCAATAGGGATCACACAATAGGTTGTTAATATCTCAATTATATTCAAATCCCCAAAATCCCTCTCTTGAAATCATAAAAATAAATAGTTTTTTACTAAAAGATAAAATCAATCGAAATCCCAACTAAATCAGTCGGTTGACTGATTCATACCAGTTGATTAACTGACCTGTGCTAGCTTCCAATTAGCCATTGGCACTACACCAGTCGGTTGACCGATTAGATCAGTGTCTTCTACTTTTCTACCATTTCATCTATTGACTTAAACGTTTGACAGCCCATCTTCATTCCGTTGACCGACCTTCTTCATTCGGTTGACCGACTGAATCAATAACACTTCATTTTAACTCCAAAACTCATTGTTTGATTCAGTTGACCAATTACTTTTCTCAGTTGACCGAATTAATCCGAAAACACAATTTTTTATACTTTAAAACACAATTTTCAATTAGGTTAATTATCAAATTTATTTCACACAAGGAGCACATACAATATCTCATTTTATGATCTTAAACTTATCACTTCTTATCATGAGACACATAAACTTAACTCTTTTTAAGTATCGTGTGTGATCCTAATTCGGGTTGCATTGAGAATATAAAAGTAATGAGTTAATTTCACCTATTTTTCTTTAATATTTTCAAAACTCTTTACATCTGCTTTATGCCCATCTTGTGCCCTTTATATTTTCTTTATCAAATTTTCTTCTTAATCAAATGCATGGAATTCTAAATCTGAAATATCCGATAAAAACATTAGTTCTACCAAAAACATCAATATTTAATTGTTCATCAAAATCTTGAATTCAACTCAAATATTCAGCTAAATATGTATTTTAAATATAGTACAAGGGTGATATAGAGAAATTATCGAATCCTACAATAATCTGAAAATGTAATCTAAGTATTATCAAATTAAGCTTCAACTTCCAGTTATTCGATTATATCAATAAAATTCAATTTTTTGTTTCTCTAAGAGATAGATAATGTTTCAGAAATATCTCAATAAAGTTTAGCGAAAATAATTTTTTCTTACTTTTGTTAAAAACTAATAAGGAGAGATTGAGAAATGCACTTTTGAAATCCTTTAAAAACAGTTTAAAATTACGCGACAAAGCAAAGGCTAAGAGCATTCGTATAGCTTCTAGTCTAGCTATTGGTGCATAGGTTTCCTCATAATCTATACCTTCTTTCTGATTAAATCTTTGTGATACTAATATTGTCTTATTTCAAATTCCTACACTTGATTCATCATTTTTATTACGATAGGTCTGTTTAGTGCTAATAACAGGGTAAAAATCAAGTCTAGGAACAAGAGACTAAACTTGGTTATCTCAAATTGAAGCAATTCATCTTGCATAACTAAGATCCATGATTCATCCGTCATTACCGATTTGACATGTTTAGGTATAATTTGAGAGACAAAAGAAAGATAATAACATTACGAATTTTCACTTGTTTAGGTTCAATTTGAGAAAGAAAAGCAAGATAATAACATTATGAATAGAAGAATGAGTAATTACACCTTTTGTATGTGTCTTATAATTTGGTCGGCTGGGTGTTGGTAACTCATTTAATTGACTTCAAAGTTACTAGTTTCTCAACATGTTGTGGTTCTTCAGGAGGATCTTATTACTCTTTGGCAAGCTTAGTTCCTTAACCTTTCTAATTTTTTAAAATTCCTGCATCATTTTCGTCTATATATTTTCCTTGGCATTATTTTCAAATATTCATGACCTCCGTCTTTAGGTTTCAAAGACACTAATTTAGATTTATGACCTATCATGTGTCGAAAGCAACCACTTTATAAGAACCATTTGTCATTTCTTCCTGGTCTTTTTTTCCCTTTAACCTCATCTTCGTTTTTTATCAATGCAAGAACCATTAATTCCTTGTCGCTACTTGAACTATCAGAGCTACTAGAAGTTGAGTCATCTCTATGTAGCTTTCATGGTCTTCTTTTTTCCTTTTTAGGATTTCTTTTTGTCACCTCATTTGTTATCCTTCTTCGATTTAGGATAGTTAGATTTGAAGTGTCCTGTTTTATGGAAACTGAAACATTCCATGTTGTCGACATTAAAGATTCTTTTTCCATGAAAAGATCGAGGGGCCATTCTTTCGAAGTTATTTGTCATAAATGCAAGATCCTACTCTTGATCACTATCCAGGCTCACTTCATCATCATCTTAATCATATTTTTTAGCCTTTAGTGCCATTGATTTTCATTGACTAGAGCTTCACTCCTCTTCATATTCTTTGAAGGAGGGCTAGTGAGTCATCAGCTGACCAATGAGTTCGTCAATGGTATAGGTGTTTAGATTCTTACCTTCCAGAATTATCGTCACCTTTGGATCACATGCTTTAGATAAAGATCTCAGGATCTTACAAACTTTTTCAATCACGGAATACAATTTTCCAAGAGCACTGATATTTTTGCAAATGTTTGTAAGTCTCGTGTACATCTCCTAGATTATCTCTTAATCTCCCATATTGAAGAGTTCAAACTGATGGATCAAGGTGTTGATTTTTTACCTGACACGTTCCCTCGTGTGTGACTTGTAAGGTGTCCTACGTTTCTTTGGCTGAGGAACAACTTGATATCTTATTATACTTATTTACATATAAACTACATGATAACAGGTTAATCGCTTGAGCATTTATAGACAATAAGTTATAATCATAATCATCGTACTTTTCTTCCTTTTCAGGATACTGAGAGTGCAAAGAAAATATAAACCATTTTTAATAACTAATTAAACATCATAATTTGTTGCATGCAACTATCATTCTGGATTTCTGGAAGCTGTAGTTGTAGCTAGTAAATAGTGGAGGTTTGTGCATAAATGGACTCTCAATGAGAATGGTGTTCATGTGACGTGCCATGTGATCAATTAGCTAGTATTTTAAGTCTATTAAGCTAAATTAGTTCTAGTACCAATTTTTTGCCCAAAGGACTACCCAAGAAAGGGTTAATTGAGTTTTTTAAAAAAATAATCTAAACATTTACTATCTATTTAAATTTTATTAGTTTTATAGAAGCATTTTTTAAGTAAGATAGGCACAAACACAATCACAAACTGAGTAGGGATAGAGATATTAACACAATGATTTTATATTAGTTTAGCTTGTTTCTCTTGCCCACATCAACTCCCTTGAGCTCTCGTAAGACATTAATCCACAAAAATTCTGATTTTCTTCCCAAGTGAGAATTAAACTCATACACCCCATTTGAGTAAATTCCCTTCATAACCAAACATTTTATCATTTGGTCAAAATACATTTAAGTCCAAGCTACAACCTCACAATATACAAAAAATATTTTCTCTCAAAACTATTACCAACACTTATAAATATCAAATTCAAAATTCAACCTGATTCTAAGTGAGATAGAAGTACACACGATTAAAAGATAAAATATTTCAAAATCACTTTTTCTAGTTTAAATCAATGTAGTAGAGAATCAGATAGTCCTGACAAGTTATATTCAATCGTTTAACTCGATATAATAGAAATCATACCCAAGTTTAAGATCTTCAAGGCTTTCAAAAGCAATTTTCATATTTGAATTTAAAAAATATTTAACTCAATTTCTTGAGAATATATCTAATCAAATAATATTTCCAATTAAGCATAGAATAGATAGAGCAAGCAATTTATAAAGAAAATTCGTAATCAAGTTATGATCTCATCGGATTTTCAAGTAGAGAATGTTAATCAAACAAATGCAGCTTGAAAATTCAAATCAATTTCATTAATGGAGAGTTTTTCAGTAGAAAAATGATCTTCAGTTTCTCTCTAGAGTTATGAGAATTTTTCCTATTTCCTTTTATCTTTCTTGTGTCATTTGAATATCTTGATTTCTCTCCCTTAAGATTTGATTTTAAATTCAATTTTTGCATCTTATTTATGCCTAAAATTCAGATCACCATAACGGCTAGTTTAGGATTTGATTTGCCCTTAAATCAATCTCGATGACCATATATCTTTGACACTAGTTTCTATAAAAAAAAATTCATCATTTTTTACTAGTGAATGGGGACTAAATTCAGTCTAGGTCCAAGTCAATAGCCTTCCAAATTAACCTTCCAAAATTTAAGTTCAAAAAGTTCTAACAAGTCAAATCACAAAATAAAAATAATAGGGACCAATTTGAATATTGATAAAACCATCAAATTCAAAAATATTTTTCTTTAAAATATTTTAAAAATAATTCTAATAATATAATAACATTTAAGAACTTTAAAAAATATTTAAAAAAATACTATCTTTAAAAACGATGCAAAAAGATTTCGAAAAATGTTCATAAGATTTAAAAATTGAAAAAAACAAATGGTCAATTGACCAACCCATTCATTGACTACATTAAAGCATTTTTCAAAAATCTATGGGACTTGAAAAATTAAGTTGACTAATTAGGCTAAGTTCTGGTCCCTAAAAAATCAAGTCGATCAAATCATCCATTCAGTCGACTGAATTGACCCGTTTTTCAAAACTTCTAGAACCTCTATAATCAAGTCAACCTCATTAACATTTGGTCAATCGATTCGACCATTTTTCATATTTTTCTAGTTTGTGTATTATCCAATCGACTGAATTGACCATTTAGTCTACTCATTGAATAAGAAACTTAATTGTTCAAAAATCTGTTATGACCAGTTAACTAATTTGGTGAACAAGTTGACTGGATTGAACCCTTATAACTCTAAATCATGCAATTAATTGATATTACCACATTTAAACACTTAGGTAAGCATACTAATAACTTAATCACACACAATTATAGCATTTAACACATATTAGAGTGCATTACATGATCCTAATTGGATTGATTTGAATTCAACAAATATAAATGATGTTTTATCTTATAAATACAAAAAAAAAAAAAAAAAAAAAAAAAAAAAAAAAATTGGTTTGTTCAGGATTTTTCTTCATCGTTCCACTGATCTTGAATCATCTTGATCCTCCATTTTACTTCCAATGCATCAAATTGAAATATCTCATTTTGTCTTGATCATTCGTTTAACTTCCCAATACATCAATTTTGGCATATCTCATTCTCAGTCCATTATAAATCTGACTAATATTCTTTTACATTGTAATCACATCTCAATTACAATATTAGTTCAGAAAATTCATAAAGTTAATTGACCCATCGAAAACTTCAAAAGAGGAATTTAATCCTTTAGGATTAACATTCTCCCCCTTTTAGGGATGACAATTAACTTGATGTTTGTATATTTAAAATTAAATAAACTATGCTCCCCCTGAATATGAGGAGGGGTCTTTTAACCACGTTAAGACATAAATGAGAAATTTTAACAAACCAAGTATGTATATGATGAATTTCCTCAATTCCATACTCAAATATCTAAATCATGATTCACTATACCCAGTGAGTACGTTTAATGGATTCGTGTATAGAGCACATACTTTAGCACTATAAAAGTATAGAAATACATATAAATAAAAAAATAATACCTCAAGTCAAAAGATCACACGCACCATTACAACTCAGGTATTCTATTTTAATATTAAGCAAGTTTACCATCATAGATATCAAGTATAAGAGCCCCTTGTTACGAATAATAAAACCTTTTTTGGTTGTTCTAGTATCTCACATGCACTAATGGTTTTCAGATTTATCATTCTCGAAAAAAAAAAAACACACACACACACACAACCTAATCTAATCTATTTAGTAAGTACGAACTTAATAATTCTACGACTGGGAATATTTATAGTGCTTTTGGTTCTTTTGTTATCCAACGGAATCAAAACTTTGATTCCATTGGAATTGAAATGGATGGAATTGGATTCCATAATTTATGGGCCAGAATTAGATTTCATGATTCATGGTAAAACTTTTTTGGAGTTACACATAAAATACCTCACCTCATTTTCGCTAATAATTCTCAATTTAAAAGTGACTTCAATATTTCCTATAAATTAATTTATCAACTTAGCCCTATATTATTTTGGATTAAAAAATAAAAACAAAAAAAATATTATTCATTAAATAAAAGAAACAAAATATTTTGCTCACAAATTTATATTTTTATTTTCGAAGAGAAAATAGATTTTTTTTTCCCCGAATATCCTGTATCTATTTCGGGAATAGAAATAGATTTTTCAATAGAGACTTGTTTTTTGACATGAATTGATTTTTGTGCTTTCAAATTTTTATTATTCTCATTTTTTTTTTTTTGGAATAGAGACGTGTTTTGTTTCCAGTATGTTTATGTTTCCTAAATAAAAACATATTTTCTTGTCCACAAAGGCATATTTTTTGTTTCCAGTATGTTTATGTTTCCTAAACAAAAACATATTTCCTTGTACACAAATTTATATTTCAAGCAAAAGTAAAAATTTGAAAGCAAAAAAATCAATTTATGTTTTCAAAATAGAAACATTAATTTGAGAACAAAAAATATGTTACCGTTCCCAAAATAGAAATAAAAATCTGGGAACAAAAATTTCATTTGTTTTCCTGAATCAAAAATATAAATTTGAGAACCAAAAAATCTATTTAGGAAATAAAAGTGAAAATTTGAGGGAAAGAAATATGTTTCTATTCTTAAACAAAAATACAATATTTTAAAAAATTCTATTTATGCACCCAAAGCGAAAACAAAAAATTAGGAAAAAAAAAATTAGTTTTTAGTAGATTTTGAATATTTTCCACATGGGATATCACTCATATTTTGTGGTCATTTTTTAAATAAATTACAATTAGATATATATTGTGAATGATTTGATCTCAAAATTGTTGGCCCTAGATGTTTTGACGAACCAATTAATATTGACGTTTTGAGGAACTAATGCGTTTATCAAGTATTGTAGTTTTTAGTTCCAATGTTTCAATGAGAAAATATTATAAAGAGATATGATAAATATCAACATGGTTGTAATAAAGACATTGAAGATTTTTGAGTAAGAAGATTTATTGAGCACGAAGATTTTTTGTAGTTCAAGGTAAAACAACCTAACTCTTCTTGAACTTTTAATACAACCCGATTAGAATCACACAAGACACTTGCAAATGATTTCAAATATTTTTAATATGGTAATAAGTGACAAATTTAGGTCTCCAAATGATTTTATTAAAAGATTAATCAAGAAAATGTTTGAAAAATAAGAAAGTTTGGACTTTCTACCTGAACCGTTGACTGACGGATGAAACGGTCGGCCGAATGATTTGGGTTAGTGGTTTTGGGATTTTTGGCTAATCAGTTGGCCAACTGTTTTAATGATTGATTTGGAGCCTAAAATGGTTGACCGATCAATGTTCACAGCTAGAAATCTAGGCGTTGAGTGTTAATCGATCAATTGAAGTGGCAGTTTTTAAATCTTTGACCAAAATATTTTATAAAATCTTCTACCCATTTTTCATGGATTTGAACATTTGAATTTTATATTTTAATGGTTTTGACTATATTGCAAAAATATATCATATATTTTGAATATCTTATGATTTACTCCATGTATTACTTGATTTTGTGATTTATACCAGTCAAACTCCTTTAAATCTTTTGGGAGTTTAAATCAAAATCTGTTTGGGGATAAATTGAGTATTTTAAAAGTTTTATTTGATAAGAACCGAATAGTAGCTATGAATTTTATTGAAGAACTAAAAGATAACAAGATAAACCAAGCATTCGAGAGGCTTTAGAATTCTCCAAATGAGCTAAGCTCAATACGGAACAATTCCAATTTCTCAATTACCTATCCTTCACTAGAAACCCCCCTTATATTCTCACTCACTTCTCTCTCTAACAGAAATTGTAATCAAATTCATAACGAAAATTATACCCAACAAACTAACAACAACCATTAACCTAATCTACCCAAATTATCCTTTCTTCTAGAATCTGGGGCCTAACATTACCCATCGCTCAAATATTCACCTTATCCTTAAAGTGAAATTTAGGAAACTAAAGTTCATTATTTTTCATTGTTGGCCGTTTCCCGGGATCCCACACCCTTCTTTTAGACCGACCATGGTGATCTTTGTGAGCTTTGAGTTATGCCTTGCATAAAGCGAAACAGGGACCATGGCCCGACCCAAATTGGGTACCAAAGTTTTGCCTAGAACGAAAGGTCAAATTACCCCTTGTTGTCTTAAAAGAATTGGCAACCATGGCCCCGACCCAAATTGATGACCCTATTCTTTTCTTCTATCTTATGGCTCGGCCTAGTTGGTAAATAAATTTTTCCTTTATTTTCTGGGCCAAATCCAAGTTGTTGGGCTGGAAAGAATTATTGGGCTTGAAATAAGTGTTGGAATTATTAGGCTTGTCTACGTTGCTGGGCTTGATGGAGGTGATGGTTCTGAAAGATTGGGCTACCATAAGTTTTTCCTTTATTTTCTAGCCCACATTGCAAAGATCCATACAGTTTGGCAAAGCATAATGGTGAAGACTTCAATTTTTTTAGCTCAGCCCTTCTCTTCAACCCCTTGTAAAAAATCCCTAGGGTTAGTTCAACCAGAGCTCATTCCAACGACACAGTATACTCGAAAAACCTCCGGTTATTCTCTCGTATGTTTCCTTCCTACTCCGAACTTAGTTCAACCCTAATTTTTGGTTGCAATCCCTTAACAAAAGAACCGAAGGCTACCTCCTCCGCTACCTTATCCAACGATGCCGAGACGAAGATGGAAAAATCATTGACTCTCGTCGCGATCAGATCTTCGTCGACTCTCTTGCACACTGTTCTCTTGCTCCAACGCAAGCCTTTATTGATAGATTGACCCCATCTGAGCAGACCGAAAGTGCTTCCGAATCAACCTCTTCAATTACTCCCACAGAACGAAGGATCGGTTCTTTTCTTCCCACGAGTACCACAATAAGGCGTCTCCCTCAAAGCTGATGACCATTGCCTCGAGTTTTTCTTCGCTTGTGAACTGGTAGAAAGCAAAATAGTTTTATGCCTTTAAGATCCATCCATCAGTATTCGTACTATCGAACGTCGGCAACTCCAAATTTCAAAATTAGAAATCGTGCCGATGACTGGAAACGATGGTAGACCCATCGTGGTTCGGTTTACCTTTGGTGAAAGGGTTTGCCTTTGCTTCCTTGGTCTTTCCCATTGATGAAGCGATACGAATCGATTCCTCTTGCAACTTAATAAGCTGGTCAACTTTCTGTAGTATCGTCTGCATTTCTCCTCACAGCGAATCCATCTCACTGCAAAGCATCTTCCCAGGTACGTGCTCCTGATACCAATTTGATAAGAATATTGTGCAATGTTAACATATGAGTGTTGGCTATTTTTTCTCTCTTGAAAATATTATGATATACTTGTTATCCAGGTGCTATAGATGTATGAATGTTAATCGTTTCATGCCCATCCCATGCAATGGGATGAGAATGGGATGGGATGAGATGAAAACTTTATTTTCTTCTTAGGAACAAAATCGCATTTGGTAACAATAATTTTTTTTTTGGATCTAGGAACAGAATCACGTTTGGTAACGATATCCAAGAAATCAAGAACAAATTCTAAACCACAATCAAGAAATCATCAAGCAATCAAACCCTAAACCACAATCGAAATCAAAATCCTAAACCCCAATAGAAATTGAAATCAAAATCGAAATCGAACCCTAAAACTCAATCGAAATCGATTTCGAAATCGAAATGTGGTTTCGAATCGATTTCGAAATCCAAATCGAAATAGGGTTTCGATTTCGATTTCGAAATCGAAACCCTAAACAAAGGATAAAGATGAGGACAGACGAAGGTGATGGAGGATGGAAAAAAAGTAGACGACGGTGATAGAGGATGGAGAAGAAGCAGACGAAGGTGAAGCAGATGATGAAGAAGTAGACAAAGGCGAAACAGACGATGGAGGATGGCGAAGAACAACGATGAAAAAAGATGGACGACGAGACTAGGAGGACGCTGGAGGAGGACGACGAACAAGAGATGACAGCGACAGAAACACAATGAAGAAGGTCGTTGAAAATGAGATGGGAATAGGTAGAAACAAAAAAAAAATTGTTTCTCACTTCTAAAGAAAAAAAAATGGATTCTAGTTTTGGAATGGAATGGGAACGTAAACAAAATTTACCAAACGCTATGCCCAAATAAAAATTCCAAAAATCTGGGAATGAGATGAGAATTTTTGGGATGGAAATAGTTACCAAACGGGGCCCAAATATCTAGCTCGAGCAAAAAATAGTTACCTTTTGTTTTATATACGTGGTTGAAAGAATGTGATTTTCTTTGTCGTGCATATCGTACAACCGATTGTGGTTTCTATGGTAAAAAGTACATTTTAGAAATGGTTCTAGAAATAACGACTCCACAAGCTACGCCCATAATCTACACCACCTTAATGGTAATGGGCCGAAATCACCGCCGCCTTGATCACAACAGGCTAAAAATCAAGCATGACTTTCCAAACAAGTCTTCGCCCTCCTATAAATATTAGAACAGTGAGCTAACCAGGTACGCACACTTTTTTCTAGCCACCACTCTATCAAAATTCTAGTAAGAAACTCTCGAATAATTCTCACACCAGAAGTGCAACGCCAGCAGACCCACTAGCGGTGCATTATTTTGCAGGAATCCTAGCTGAGGAAACACGAGCTAAACCAGAGAATATTCCATTGATTTGAATCTCAAGGTGACGTGTCCCGTGAACCATTTTTGGGCATTATCAAATTGGAGTCGTCCGTGGGTAAACAGTTATTCTCGTAAAATTTTATCAACCACATAAATAGTTATCTTGAGATCTACAATCATGACAAATGAAAATAAGAGTGAGAGACATCCAATTCGCATGGCTGCATATAAAGCTGGTCTATCAGGGGAGTCACCTATACTCTTGATGGAACTAATAAGATAAATCTGGGACCTCACTCAAACCATCTGATATTTAACTGGATAGGTTGATAAGGGTCAGTTGCCTTCGCCACCACCTATCCCACAAGGATATATGTCTGTTGAAACAAATGAATTTTAAATTGTTTTTTATTATAGAAAGTGTCAAATGTTTTTTTCTCTCTAGTCCTTCTGTCCCACATTGGTTGGGAAAAGATGTATTGAGGAGGATATCTAGGGGTATGTGAGACACTTGGGGTGTGCCCTAAAGGGTACCCATATTTTGTGGAGGAGAAATGAGCTACATCCCTACCGGTTTACCATACATGTGCGCGCGCCGTCCGTCCGGCCGTGCCGTGTCGAGTCGAGTCGAGTCGCGCGTGTGATGAGGTGGCACTTATTTATTTTTTAGAAAAAATTTATGTAAAATATTTTTTTTAAACAGTTTAATTAAAACGTTTTTCATTTTTACAATTAAACGTTTTAATAAAACTTTTCTTATTCTTGAACCATTTTTAATAAAACGAAACATTTAAAAAAAAAAATTATTTGAACGTTTAAGAAATAATAACGTTTATTATTTTTCTTAAACGTTTTTTTTCAGTTTCAAGAATAAACTCCAACGTTCAGAATTTTTTTTTCTCCTATAAATACTGGTTTCTTCCACAGTTTTGAAATATAGAATTGTCTTCAGTCTTCTTCTTAATCTGAAACAGCAAAATACAGTTTCAGTCTTCTTCTTCATCTGAAACAATTTTGTTTTTAACTTCCATTTTCGAGTAGTTTGTTTGTTTGTTCAAACAGTGTGTGGGTGTTTAGTATTCAGGCCTTCTGTTGTGCAAAGAAGGTCCTAGACAGAGGTGATTCTGGGCTATTTTATCCTAGGGATAACGGGCTGTTACACTGCTTGCACGTTCTTGGGCAGAGTCGCGAAACGTCTTAAAGAGAGCGACCTAGTCCGCGACTCATCCCAAGAAATTTTGGTAAACTCGTTCATTATTTATTTTCTACTACAACAATTTTAAGACGTTCAATATCTGCTAAGATATCTACTGATCACGAATTTAAACAAGTCATTGTTGATCTCAATAAACCCTTTCCTTTCGAAGGGTTTCATTTTAAAATATGGAGACAGAAAATGTTATTTTTTCTTACTATCGAAAAAGTAGCATATATCTGTACAACCGAAAAACCTCAATTACCTCAAGTTCCTACAGACGCTCAGATTCAAGAAGTTAAGTTTTGGGAGGAAAATGATTTCTGTTGTAAGAATTTTATTCTTAATGGTATGTCTGATGATCTGTATGATTATTACTGCTCTAACAAAACTGCAAAGGAAGTTTGGGATGCTCTTTCGAAGAAATATGACACTGAGGAGGTTGGAAGTAAAAAATATGTTGTTAGTCGATATCTGAAATACCAAATGACCGACGACAAATCTGTGGAAGTTCAGTCTCATGAATTTCAGAAAATCACTCATGAAATAATTGCTGAAGGTATGTCCCTTGATGAACAATTTCAAGTTGCTGTTTTAATTGACAAATTATCCCCTTCTTGGAAAGATTTTAAGAATACTCTGAGGCATAAAATTAAAGAGTTTTCTTTAGAGAATTTGATCACTCGTCTTCGGATTGAGGAAGAGGCCCAAAAACAAGATCAGAAAGATGAAGTGCTTGTTGTTTCTAACAACGCTCACAAAAAATCATCTTACGTTGTTCTGAAACCTAAAGGAAAAAATATGAAAAATCAAAATCAGAATCGCAACCACAACAACCAGAACAGAAATGTGCATCAAAATCAGAATAGAAACAAACTCCCTTCAAGAAATAATTCTGAACAGTTTACTTGTTATAACTGTGGGAAGGCAGGCCATTTGGCTCGAAACTGCCGACAAAGACGTCGTCTTGTTCCACAGGCGAATCTTACCGAAGACCAACTTATAGCTATAATTTCTGAAATCAATATAGTTGGTGGATCCGAAGCATGGTGGGTAGACACTGGTGCTTCACGCCATGTCTGCTATGATCGTACCATGTTCAAGTCTTATTCTGAAAGTAAAGACAAGAAAGTGTTGTTGGGTGATTCCCACTACACTATTGTTACCGATTCTGGTAAAATGGAATTAAAGTTTACCTCTGGAAAAACAGTCATCCTTAAAGATGTTCTGCATACTTCAGAGATGAGAAAGAATTTGGTTTCGGGTTATCTTCTTAATAAGGTGGGATTCGCTCAAACTATTGAGGCTGATTTGTACACCTTAACCAAAAATAATGTTTTTGTTGGGAATGGTTATGCAACTGATGGAATGTTCAAACTGAATGTTGAAATTAATAAAATTGCTTCTTTTGCTTACATGTTGTGTTCTTTTAATATTTGGCATGCTAGACTTTGTCATGTTAACAAACGCATTATTAAAAACTTAAGCAACTTAAAACTAATTCCTAAATTGTCTTTGAATAATTTTAAAAAGTGTGAATTTTGTAGTCAAGCTAAAATTACGAAAAACCCTCATAAATCAGTAATTAGAGAATCTGAATCTCTTGACTTGATACATTCTGATATTTGTGAATTTGATGGTGTCTTAACTAGGAATGGTAAACGCTATTTTATTACATTCATAGATGATTGTTCTAATTTTACTTATGTTTATCTCATGAAAAATAAAAGTGAAGTATTTGATATGTTTAAAATATTTATAACTGAAATTGAAAATCAATGCAATAAGAAAATTAAGAGATTACGTAGTGATAGAGAAAAAAAATATGATTTTGATATTTCTATTGATTTTTTATAATTCTCATGAGATTATTCATAAAAAAACTGCACCGTATTCTCCTGAAATGAATGATAAGGCTGAAAGGAAAAATAAAACTTTTGCTGAATCTATATTTGCTATTTTACTTAACTTCGGTACAGCTTCTCACTGGTGGGGTGAAATTTTATTAACGGTTTGCTATGTACTTAATAGATTTCCCAAATCTAAAAGTAAAATTTCACCTTATGAAGTTTTCAAAAATAAGAAACCAAATTTGTCTTATTTTAAAACTTGGGGTTGTTTGGCATATGTCCGAATTCCTGACCCAAAAAGAAGAAAACTTGCCAATAGAGTTTATGGATGTATTTTTATTGGTTATGCGGTAAATAGCAAAGTTTATAGATTTTATGATTTGAAAGATCGAGTTATCATTGAATCAAATGATACTGATTTTTATGAATATAAATTTTCTTTCAAATTGAAGAATAGTAAGGGCTCGACTTCTAGTAATGAACCTATCATTAGGATTAATGGATCTGATAAGGAATTAGATATTGAACCTAGAAGGAGTAAACGACCTTGTATTGCTAAGGACTTTGGTTCGGATTTCTATGCATATACCTTAGAAGAGGATCCGCTTACCCTCCAAGAGGCATTGTCCTCTGTAGATACCAATTTATGGCAAGAGGCTATAGATGATGAGTTGGACTCTCTCGAGTCAAATAGAACTTAGCATTTGGTAGATTTACCTCCTGGTTGTAAAACAATAGGATGTAAATGGATTCTTAAGAAGAAATTGAATCCCGATGGAACCATTGATAAATATAAGGCTCGTCTTATAACCAAAGGGTTTAGACAAAGAGAGAATGTAGATTTCTTTGATACTTTCTCACCTGTCTCTAGAATTACATCTATTCGAGTACTTTTATCTCTTGCTACAATTCATGATCTTATTGTGCACCAAATGGATGTTAAAACTGTTTTTTTGAATGGTGAATTAGAAGAAGAGATTTATATAGACCAACCTGAAGGATTTGTTATTTCTGGTCAAGAAAACAAAGTATGCAAATTAGATAAATCTCTTTATGGTTTGAAACAAGCACCTAAGTAATGGCATGAGAAATTTGATAATCTAGTCATTTCACATGGTTTTAAAGTAAATGAAAGTGACAAATCCATTTACTATAAATCTGAAAATGATGTTTGCACTATTATATATCTTTATGTGGATGATTTGCTGATTTTTGGTTCTAATATATTCATGTAGTGAGTAATGTGAAATCTATGCTATGTGCTAATTTTGACATGAAAGATCTTGGTGAAGGAAGTGTAATTCTTGGTATTAAAATAACTAGGTCTAAATAGGGAATTTCTTTGGATCAATCTCATTATATAGAGAAGATTCTAAAGAAATACAATTATTTTAATTGTAAACCAGCATGTACTCCTTATGACCCTAGTGTGAAGTTGTTCAAGAACACCGGTGACGGTGTTAGACAATCTGAATATGCAAGCATCATAGACAGTCTTCGATATGCCACTGATTGCACTAGGCCCGACATAGCGTATATTGTGAGATTACTATGCAAGTTTAAAAGCAGACCTAGTATTGAGCATTGGCATACTATTGATAGGATTATGAGATACCTAAAGAGAACTATGAACCTTGGATTACATTATCAGAAGTTTCCCGCTGTTCTGGAAGGATATAGCGATGTTGATTGGAACACTATTTCAGATGACTCCAAGGCAACTAGCGGCTATATATTTAGTATAGCTGGTGGAGCTATTTCTTAAAAATCTAAAAAACAGACTATTTTGGCTCAATATACTATGGAGTCTGGGATGATTGCACTAGCTTCGGCTAGCGAGGAAGCATGGTGGTTAAGGAGCGTGCTTTCTAATACCCCTTTATGGGAGAGATCGATTCCAGCTGTCTTGATCCATTGCGATAGTACTA
This sequence comes from Eucommia ulmoides, assembly GCA_016647705.1. Lineage (NCBI taxonomy): Eukaryota > Viridiplantae > Streptophyta > Magnoliopsida > Garryales > Eucommiaceae > Eucommia > Eucommia ulmoides. The sequence goes on along the minus strand of CM028327.1, from coordinate 15,060,213 downwards.
CGGCTATTGCAAAGATTCAGAACCGTTATTATAACGGAAAAAAGTGACAAATACGTCGCAAACACAGCACTATTAGTGAGTATATCTCTACAGGGGTTGTGAGAATGGATCATGTACGGTCTGATGATAACTTAGTCGATCCTTTAATGAAAGAATTAGTTCGAGAAAAGGTTTACAAAACCTCGAAAGGAATGAGACTCAAGCCCATAGATTAATAAGTCACTTGTGAGGGAAACTTAACCTATAGACTGGAGATCCTAAGAAATAGGTTCAAATGGTAATAATAACTCATAAAGTGATATGAGAAAAATCATGCTATAATAATAAAATTGAGTTCTATTTTATAAATGTGTTGTTTGAAGTATGATATCCTGAAACGATAGAAGGTTGAGTTTTTTTTAACTCTTAATAAGATCTATACTCTATTAGGAGTGGAGTACCTAGCTACAAGAGTACTCTTGATAGATTCACCTATGTGAATGTAGAAGTGTGGCCGCTTCCTATGGAATTTTGGGCAAAATTCTCTAGAGCATTCACTATACTGGGATACACGTTCATGGCCGTAAAGTACGGGTTTTTGGACTACACCCTGATAGGGTTGTGTGTGTGATGTTGTTAGAGATAGAGTTCAAAACTATGAGTTACTCTAATATAATTTAAAGCATCTTCACTATGTAAAGGTTCAAGTCGATAGACACCTTTTCTTATGCACAATCTTATATTGAATTATACTGCTCGATGAAAAATTGTTTTTAAAAAATTCAAGTGGGGGATTGTTGAAACAAATGAATTTTAAATTATTTTTTATTATAGAAAGTGTCAAATGTTTTTTTCCTCTAGTCCTTCTATCCCACATTGGTTGGGAGAAGAAGTATTGAGGAGGATATCTAGGGGTATGTGAGACACTTGGGATGTGCCCCAAGGGGTACCCACATTTTGTGGAGAGGAGAGAAGCTACATCCCTACAGGTTTACCACACACGCGCGCGCGCCGTCGTCCTTCCGGCCGTGTCGAGTCGAGTCGAGTCGCGCGTGTGATGAGGTGGCACTTATTTATTTTTTAGAAAAAATTTATTTAAAATATTTTTTTTAAACAGTTTAATTAAAACATCTTTCGTTTTTACAATTAAATGTTTTAATAAAACGTTTTTTATTCTTGAACCGTTTTTAATAAAACGAAACGTTTAAAAAAAATAATTAATTATTTGAACGTTTAAGAAATAATAACGTTTATTATTTTTCTTAAACGTTTTTTTTCAATTTCAAGAATAAACTCCAACGTTCAGAATTTTTTTTCTCTCCTATAAATATTGGTTTCTTCCAAAGTTTTGAAATACAGAATTGCCTTCAGTCTTCTTCTTGATCTGAAATAGCAAAATACAGTTTCAGTTTTCTTCTTCATCTGAAACAATTTTGTTTTTAATTTCGATTTCCGAGCAGTTTATTTGTTTGTTCAAACAGTGTGTGGGTGTTTAGTATTCAGGTCTTCTATTGTGCAAAGAAGGTCCTAGACAGAGGTGATTCTGAGCTGTTTTATCCTGGGGATGACGGGGCGTTACACTGCTTGCACGTTCTTGGGCAGAGCCGCGAAACGTCTTAAAGAGAGTGACCTAGTCTGTGACTCAACCCAAGAAATTTCGGTAAACTCGTTCATTATTTATTTTCTGCTACAACAATGTCGCATGTTAGCGAGGCACAACTTATTGCGGACAAGGGTCGAAGAAGTAGGCATAAACAATGTCAAGATGAGAAGCCTTTCCCTATACAACGTAACCTGTGCAAGAAGCTGGAGAGGAAGCGGAGGGAATGGGATAAGCTACGTCGGTGAAGACAAACTAACTGGCAAGGCCCTGAAGCCCTACGATCCAAGAAGACTCACGTCGTACATTTGCTACTAAAGATATCCCCCACCTGGTCGATGGATAGACCAAATGAACCACCGACGCGAAGGAACTAGGCGCGACACACCAGATTTCCGGGAAAGACCCACGATGTGTCTCGGAATGCCCCTCTACCATCAGTGGAGGCCTCCTCCACGTCCTCACAAAAGGAGCAACGAAGCGGGTTAGACAGACAAACAGACAAGGACAAGCATGAGTAGGTCAAAGCCATCAATGAAAATCTTGGGCAGAATGGGAAGAAGGAGCCCAATGTTTACGAGATGGTAAAGAGAAATGCCTCTCCCTTTACTACCTGAGTGCTGCGGTAGAAGGTCCCTTCCAACTTCAAGATACCGTCTCAGATCGGGACATACCAGGGAGACTCCTACCCAGTGGAGCACCTCGACACCTACCATGCACATATGGACCTACGAGGAGCATTTGACTCGAAGAAATGCTAAGCACAAAAGTGTATCATTAAAATAAAAAATGGTTCGAGTTGTATATTGGATAATATGCTTGAATTTATAAATAAAATATTGGTTACAATAACAATTAATTGATTTTCTAATTAATATTAGAAACTGAAATGCTTCTAATTTTGAGTTTTTGTTCTGAGTTATTTGAGGTTGGGAAAGAAATATATTTTTGTCTAGTTCTCTAATTTTTTAAAATAGATTTCTTTGCGACAATTGAAATGATTTAAATTTTTTTTTTCCCCTGTTCTGAGTTATTTGTGGGCTTATGAGTGTTCTTATTTGCCAACTAGCGCCCCCACTTCCACCATACAATTGTGTTGTAACAAACTGTCCTCACATTTATCAAAATTATCTCAGCAGCCCATTCCTCCAATCGCATCTCCACTATGTCACTGTTTTTATTGTCAATTACTTTGTGTTCAATTATAGTTTCCCTTCATCATAGTTTAGTTCTTTGTAAGAAGATAAACGCTACTATTTTAACATAAGGGTGACTGACCCAAATTGTTAGATCTTCCAGTTTCACTCCAAATTGTTGGTTCCCTTATCCTCTTATTACTTTATATCGAAACTCCACTTTCCGTTGATGCGTCTACTTTGGATCTCATTGTCGTTGAAACATAAGCCAACTGTTGAGCCTACTCTGGCTCACCTATCGCCCAACCAATGATAAACAATTGAAAACCTGACGACGTTGATGGTAAAAAAAATACATTGATTTCGATTATTTCGCAAGAAGAAAACAAGGGGGAGAACCTTATAGGTAGTGGCCTAAGCGCTAAGAAGCTCCAATCTTTCTATTGCTTAGTTGTGTTTACTTTTATTTTGTTCAGTTTTTTTATCAGTTCTTTGAAATGATTTCTTGAGAATATTGTGTGCTCACAAAATTTAAATTGAACATAAAAATGGAGAGGAATAACTTCATGGTTCTCCAATTTGATGAAATCGCAATGTGAGTTTTCAACTCTTTTTCACAAATTGAGAAGTAAGCCAACATAATTTTTGTTCATGTATAATTGTCTCTTATGGTGGAAGAGACCCTTTATAGATTCGTATAAGAATATAATGTGATTGGTCATTGCTCATCTTTATTTTTTAATTAAAACATATACAAAAAGCATTTAAGAAATTGCTGCAAATTTATTTATGATCACAATTTTTCTTTTTCTTTTTTTCTTTTTTTTTTTTTTGTATTTACATTAAGGGGGTTCCAAATTAGGTTTATTGGCGTGCATATTCATTCATGCTTGAGTAATTATTTTTCTAATGTTTTCACAATTTAATTTTCAGACTGCTAATTTCACTTTGTTCAGTTTTATAGTGTTGATTAAGGCAATGATTGTTTGTAACATTAATGCCCTGTGATCTTATTTTTGGATTAATTCTAAATAGAGTTTGAAAAAAAAATATTATGTCATAATTATTTAAGCATATTCGAGAAAATGATTTATAGTTGTGTTAATACTTTTTTTTTTTTTGGGTTTATATTTTTGTTTCTCTATGTATTCTTAATAACACAACATATTTCTAGTTCGGAGTAATTATTCATTGGGTAAACTCATTAAATCTTAATTACTGTTGAGTTTCTTTCATTTCGTATCAAATATATTCATTTTTCCTTTTCATAATTTTTTTAATCTTTCCTCACATGAGATTCAGGATGCGAATCTATAAAAGAATTCTGGTTTATTTAGCTAAAAAATATATCTATTGAAGTTTATTTTATTTTTATTTATATAAAATATATTATAGAAGAATATTATTTTCTTTGCCTTGCATCTTGTAAAACCTGTTGTGGTTTATAAGGTAAAAACCAATTTAGAAATGGTTGTGCTTGCATTTTAATGGTCCAAACTCTATATTTTGCACTATACAAGAAAGTTGATCATTAAACTGAAAATGGTCCGACCTTTATATTGGACAATCATATAACTAAAAAAAAAATCAAAGCTCGAGAGTTCACCAACTCTATTTTCTTTATTTCTCATAATTTTGAGTATATTTTAATAAATAAGAGTATTTTTTTAATTAATTTTATTATTATAATTTTACCAATTAAATGCTTTTAATGTGTGAGTATGTCAAAAGTTTTCTATCATTTTATTGTCATAATCCTACTAAAAATTTTACATTGATTTCACATAATTCTATTAATGGTTAGTGTTAAAGTCAAGAAAGCTATCATTGCCCACTTTTTAAAGTTGCCCATGTTTTCTATTTACTCATTCTCTACCCTCACTTATTGCTTCCAACACCCATAGTCTTCATCTTCTCTCTCTCATTAAATGAGAGATTACGCTCCACCGATCTCCACCGAAAGCTCTCTATCAACACAGCTAGTAGTCAAGCACCTCCTTTAATGTTCAAGATTTGCTCATGGATTTCTCTTAAATGTACTTGTGTATATATGTGTGTAATGGTATTGTGTTAGTATGGTATTAAGATTGTGATGGATTGTATCGTAATGGATTATAATCAACTATTCTTTAGTTAATTTATTCTCTAGTTTATTTTTCCCATCAATTTCAACATGGCATCAAGAGCTTAAGATCCAAAGCTTTTTTTTCTTCTGCTATTCCTTTATTCTTCTTCAGTTTCTAGTGCTCCATCAGTTTTTATGATCATATATCTAGAAACGTTTTTACAAAATGATTCTAAGACCACAAAAATCGTCGCCAACGAACCTATAACGAAGCGACACTTGCCACCTAAAATGCTGCCCAAAAAATGTATCGTTTGGCACATAGATCGACATTTTTCACAATTGTTTTGTATTTTGATTACAAATTTGAGACTAGATCTGAATTCCTATTTTAAATACAATTCCAATGACATATCACATGTCAATTTCGACTCTGGACGCGCTCTCACACTCCTCTTGAAGTTTCCAGTTCAGATTCATGCGCCATTGGACTTTCCGACGCACAGATCGGTTTTCAACCATCTTCATTGGACTAGTTCACCCTTTTTTATGCCGGTTCTTGACTAGTTCAAATCGGTTCCTCGGGTTTTTTAGTGCCTTGATTCTAACCGTGATGTTGATTTTTAAAAATTCTATTTCTACAGTGCAATTTCTTTTATAACTACACAAATCAGTTTACTGTTAACTTCTTCACTCCAGTTCAGTGACAACTATTCCGGTTTTCCTACGATTTACACCAGTTCTTGACGTGTTTGGGTATTCCAATTCCAACCGTAGTGTTGGTTTTTCAATTTTCTACATCTACAGTGTAGTTTCTTTTAAATCTACACTATTATTCGGTTTCTTTGCCGTCAGCTTAGTTTCTTTTAAATCTATACATATTATTCGGTATCTTTGCCGTCAGTGTAGTTTCATTTATTTAAATATGAATCATACAACATACTGATGAGTGATTTATTTATCAACAAATCAAGTACTTTTAGATTACAATATTTGTGTGTTTTCAAGCATTTTTGTTAGTTTGATGTATTTTTGTGTTGTTTTTTAGGTATATAAATAAATGTAAGAAAAATATGCAAAATCGATTCAGGTGTAATAATTTAAAGGCCATTTTTTTACCACAATTTAATCCAATTTTGGAAAACTTCAAAACATAAAAATTGTATGTCTATGTCTTATCTTTTCATAGGTTTTTGAATTATCTCAATCGGAGTTCGGACGTGAAAGTTACGGCAAACATACGAAACAGGCATCGGCGCTGTCCAAAGCGCGTTGCAGCGCGCAAAAGGGCGCAGCAACACCCTCCCAGCAGTGTAAATGGGCTGGTTTCTGCCCTTAGCATGCTGCAGCATGCTAAAACGCGCGTTGCAGCACCGACAGTAGCATCTGAACTCTATTTTAGGGTATTTAAGCTCATTTTGATGGGGAAAAAATGGGAGACGAAAGGGAACAGAGGAAAGGCGATTTTGGGAGCAAGATGAGGCAATTTTGGGCTAGAAAACACCAGATAGTAGTGATTTGATGCGATATTGAAGACGAAAACACCATTGGTGGTACTTGGAGTTGAAGATTTGAAGCCCACATCCCATAATAAGATTTTCTCTTCATTTATCTCTCCCTAATCTTTTGTTTTAAGTTTGTATTTGTAATTTTGTGTTGAACAAGCTTACATATATGAATTTATTGACAAGATTAGTTGTGGATCTATCTATGTTGTGTTCATAATCTAGATCTAGGGCTTGATGTAGTCTCGTTTGAATCGTGTTAGATTATTTTGTTAATTGTTAGATTTAATTCCATTTTATGCATCTCTTAAGCTTAATGTGTTTGATTCATGTGACCAATGAGTTAGACGATATTAGGTTACGAATTTTATACTCGGTAGAGGTTGAATTCGTAACAGGATTTGGGAGTGCATAACTTAGGTTGTTGTGAATCCGGGAAGAAATCAACACTCAAGTATTCGAGTTGAGAATTTAGGATCGTGTAAAACCGGGAGGTAATCATGTTCTAAATTGATCAATGAGAATCGCTATTCAATTGCGTTTGCCTTTATAATGCTTCCAAAATATGCTCTCACATGGTATTTTGGTTGAATTGAGAACTTGGTATTTGACAATTGGGAGAAGTAATCTTGAGTTCGGACTTAAGTTAAGCACAACGTAAAACTTTAATAGATCGGGCGATGTTTAGAGCTTGCATAATCTATAAGGTCGGATATAACTAATGTTTTCACTTAAATACGGGATAGGAATATCGGTATTGAAATGATTACATATTCTCTCACTTGACGCTCGGGAGAGGTACTGAGAGCAATAATACGGGGACCTTGATTATTGAATTAACGGAATTAATAAATAATTACTAAATAGAAAAACACGGGAATAATGAGATAAAATCAAACCCCTAGAATATTTGTGCATAGATAATCCTTATTTTATTTTATTTTTTGTATTTATATTTAATTTAGTCGTTTTAGATTTATTAATTTAAAAATCACAAAATTCGATCACCTAAATAAAATTAGATTACGATAATTGCGGTACTTAACGACAATTTAAACCAATCTTTATGGATATGACAACCCCTACTTTTCAATTTTATTAAAACTTGACCCTACACTTGCGGTATCGTAGCGACAAATAATTCACTACCAAGTTTTTAGCGCCAATGCCGGGGATTGACATTTTAGATTTTTGTTAATATTGTGAATAAGTAACTTGATTTTAATTTAGGCATTTATTTTATTTTTAATTTTTTTTTTAGTTTTATTTGTTTCGCGAGGTACTTGGAGATGGCTTATCAACAACTCCTCATGCGTTTTTCTCAATGAGATTCTAAGTTGTTTTATTATGCTTGGGATAGATACAGGAATTGCTCGTTCGGTTCCCCAATCATGGTTTCCCAAAAGAGTGCCAACTATTCAACTTCCTCGACGGGTTACAAGTTGTAACAAGAACGTGGGTGGAAGGAAGAAATACTACCACCTCTTTCTACGAACTAACCGCGGACAAAGCCTATTTGTCGTTGGAAGACATGGATGATTTCGACTATCAGAATTAAAATATTCAACAAGTTACCAAAACTCGGGGGATAATTTCAACATTTTGATACCATAGATTGACACCTCGGACCAACCTGTGGAGTCTTCCCCCACCCTGGAAGAAATGTTCGCTGCAGTCATGGGGGAAACTCAAATTTTCTTGAGGGAAACTCATGACCGACTCAATGAGTATGAGGACCATCTTGACAAAATTGAGATGATCTGCACTGAAATTGATGCGACCGTAAGTCCCTCCGTGTCAAGCCGAGGACGTTAAACCAGGCGCTTCTTGGAAGTTAACCCAAGTTTTCAAATAATGGGGCCTAAGGATGCACGCTATGGGGGAAGGCCCCACACTGGTCACCTTGCCGGGAGCATCACTGCCGACCATACTCAGAGACAATATTGTCTCGCCTCCCCGGTACGTGTCTTATTCCCTTGTGTTTAATTTGAATATATGTTTGAATTTGAGTTTGGGGGTAAGACACATGTTGGCGTTTGTGTGTTGAGTTTAGAAATGATTGTGTGTGTGATTTTATTCTTATATCTTGTGTTCTTTTGGACATGTTTTTAGTTTGTTTTCCCTTTTGTTAGTTTGTTTGAATAAATTGTGAATTTTGTTGAGATGAAATAATTTGATATCGATGATGAATGTAGACACTTGATGTTCTCTTAGGTCGTTTGAAATGTATTGCATTGAGATTTATGTGTACTTGACTTGTAATGAGTGAAATTCGCTCTTGACTCATTATACTTGAGCACCATGAATCACGATCACTTGGCCGTTAGAGTAATTAGAGAACATTTATGTGCTTTAGGTAGATTTTGACATCTCGTGAACACTAGAACCCATTTGAGTGAAACTTGAGGCGAAATACTAGGTTATGTGTTATTGGAGAGATGATTTTGGCATTTTTTGGATTGTTTAGGCATTTGAAGCTATCCCTAAAAAATTGTTTATCCCTCATTAACCCCATTAAACCTTATTGTCCAATTCTTTCATTACCCACATATGTACATCCAACCCACTAAATGCATTTCTATTTCCTAAACCCATCATTAATTGGCATGTTTGCATGGATCATTGAGCATAACGATTAGCATAGGCTGTGTTTGGAAAGTCACTGGTGGATTGGGTTGTGTGTTTCTTTTTGGTTGTTTTAGTTGTCTATGTAAAAAAAAAGAAAAAGTTGTAGTATAGTAGTGAGTATTCCCACCTTCCATCTTGTATTTTTCGTGCAACATTGAGGACAATGTTGAGTTTGAGTTTGGGGGTGTGGTTCTCACCTATTTTGTGAAAAACAAAAATGTTGTATTGGTGTGTTTTGTGAATAATACATTGTGGGATTGATTGAAAGAAGATATTTGATGAAAAAGGGAATCAACGAAACTTTTTCTTAGAAATCGTGCAAGATCCATGAGTTGTTATACATGCTTAGGGTGATTTGAGCCTAAAAATGATATTTTTATCTGCCTTTCACTCTAGCCATATATTACAACCCGCAAAATCCTTTTGATCTCCAATGACATATGTACCTAGACAATTAATAGAGAGTGACACGAAAAATGGGCTAATGATTGTTCTTTCATTCACAATCTAGAGATTGTTCATTGTACCCTTAGTACATAAATAAATCCAAGGCTCATTTGGTTGGGTGAGAATGATTGTGCACGTATAAACATATCGAGAATCTTGAGTGGGTTGAAATTGATACTTAAAGTCAAAATTCTAGATATTCTCAACGTGTGCATTTCATTTGAGCTTGGAGTATCATATGGTTGCGGAGATTATTGCATGGTTTTTGATTTGATACAAAACTCACATTTTTATCGTTAACATTTTTGTACTTGATTTATTTTCTTCTATTTTCTTTCTTTTGCTTGAGGATAAGCAAATGTTTGAGTTTGAAGGGTATTTGATGAGTGATTTATTTACCAACAAATCAAGTACTTTTAGATTTAAATATTTGTATGTTTTCAAATATTTTTGTTAATTTGATGTATTTTTGTGATGTTTTGTAGGTATATAAATAAATGGGAGAAAAAAATGCAAAATCGATTCAGGTGCAGTTACTTCAAGGCTATTTTTTATCACGATGTAATCCAATTTTGGAAAATCTCAAAACATGAAAGTTGTAAATCTACATCTTATATTTTCATAGGGTTTTGAATCACCTCAATCAGAGTTTAAACGAGAACGGTATGATAAAAATAGAAAATAGGCATCGACATTGTCTAAAGCGCACTGCAGCATGAATCTGAGCGCACTGCAGCGCCTTCCCAACAGTGTGAATGGACTGATTTCTACCCTTAGTGTGCTAAAATGCGCACTGTAGCGCTAATCTGAGTGCACTACAGTACCTTCCCAACAGTGTGAATGGGCTGGTTTCTGCCCTTAGCGCGTTGCAGCGCGCTAAAGTACTGACAGTCACATATGAATCCCATTTTAGGGTATTTAAGCTCATTTTGATGAGAAAAAAATAGGAGACGAAAGGGAACAGAGGAGAGACGATTTTGGGAACAAGATGAGGCGATTTTGGGCGAGAAAACACCAGATAGTGGCGATTTGATGCGAGATTGAAAACGAAAACACCATTGGTGGTACTTGGAGTTGAAGATTTAAAGTCCACATCTTATAATAAGATTTTCTCTTCATTTATCTCTCCCTAATATTTTGTTTTAAGTTTCTATTAGTAATTTTGTGTTGAACATGCTTACATATATGAATTTATTGACAAGATTAGCTGTGGATCTATCTATGTTGTGTTCATAATCTAGATCTAGGGCTTAATGTAGTCTCATTTGAATCATGTTAGATTATTTTGTTAATTGTTAGATTTAATTCCATTTTATACATCTCTTAGGCCTAATGTATTTAATTCATGTGGCCAATGAGTTATACGATAATAGGTTATGAATTTAATACTCAGGAGAGGTTGAATTCGAAACCGGATTTGGGAGTGTATAACTTAGGTTGTTGTGAATCCAGGAGGAAATCAATACTTAAGTATTCGAGTTGAGAATTTAGGATCGTGTAAAACTGGGAGGTAATCGAGTTCTAAATTGATCAATGAGAATCGCTATTCAATTGTATTGGCCTTTATAATGCTTCCAAAATATACTCTCATATGGTATTTTGGTTGAATTGAGAACTTGAGATTTGACACTTGGGAGAGAAATCTCGGGTTCGGATTTAGGTTAAACACAACGTAAAGTTTTAATGGATCAGAAGATATTTAGATTTTGCGTAATCTATAAGGTCGGGTATAACTAATGTTTTCACCTAAATACAGGATAGGGATATCAATATTGAAGTGATTATATATTCTCTCACTTGATGCTTAGGAGAGATAGTGAGAGTGCAATAACATGGGGACCTTGATTATTGAATGAACAGAATTAGATAATAATTACTTAATAGGATGACATGGGATAACGAGATAAAATTAAGCCCCTAGAAACTTTGTGCATAGAAAATCCATATTTTATTTTGTTTTTGTATTTATTTTAGTTTAGTTTATTTAAAAAAAAAATCCAAAATTTGATTGCTTATATAAAGTTGAGTTACGACAATCGCGGTACTTAGCGACAATTTAAACCCATCCCTATGGATACGACAATCTTTACTCTTTCCATTCTATTAAAACTTGACTCGTACACTTGCGGTATCGTAGCGATAAATAATTCGCTACCATATACTTCACTTTATACTATAAATTTTTTGTTCACGAAGTTCTTTTGACCAGATCAAGTGTTTATCTACCAGTTCTTCGACTTAAAATTGGTTTTTAAAAAAAAATCATTCAAAGGGGATGTCGAAACCCTGTTCTCGAGGCTGTCCAAGTTCGTGGTCTCTTTGTCCCGCAGCTTTTCAAGCTCACGGCTTTTTATTTTTTTTACTTGTGGCGGTGTTTCAAGACCGCGACCCCTTCGTTCAATAGTTGTCCAAGATTGTGGCGAATTTATCCCATGGTTGTTCAAGTCTGCAGCCTTTTGTCTTGTGTAAGTTCTTTGCCGCTTTTTATCCCAATGCGGTATCTATTCACAAGCAATGTTTCAAGCTCCTGCCTTTCATCTTTATGTCTCGTGGCGGTATTACAAGATCGCGCCCCCTTCGTTCGGCAGTTGTCCAAGATTGTGGTCACTTTTTTTCATGGTTGTCCAAGTCAACAACTCGTTTATCTCGCGACTGTCCAAGTTTGCGTCATTTTTATCCCTTAGTTTTGCAAGCTCGCGACTCTTTGTGTCGTGCAATTGTTCGAGTTTGCGGCTTCCTAACCCATTATGGTGTCAATCCACCTGAATGCTTTCAGATTCTACTTTCCAAACTCTAGATGATATCCAACTAATCACCTTAAGTTTGAGGAGGGATGTTAAAGTCAAGAAAGCTTTCGTTGCCCACTTGTTAAAGTTGCCCATGTTTTCTATTTACTCATTCTTTACCCTCACTTATTACTTCCAACACCCATATTCTTCATCTTCTCTCTCTCATTAAATGAGAGATTGCGCTCCACCGATCTCTACCAAAAGTACTTTATCAACATAGCTGATAGTTAAGCATCTCATTTAATGTTCAAGGTTTGCTTATGTATTTTTCTGAAATATACTTGTATATATATGCGTGTGTAATGGTATTGTGTTAGTATGGTATTAAGATTGTGATGGATTGTATCATAATGGATTATAATCAAATATCATTTAGTTCATTTCTTCTCTAGTTTATTTTCCCCATCAATTTCAACAGTTAGAATATGGTAGGACTCCAAAATACTCGATTTATATAAATGATTATTTCTTTTTCACCCCATAATTGCATTCCTTAAAATTGTCTAATTTTTTATATTCTTTTGTTTATTAAAACTTTTTCTATTATCATGGCAAGAACTTGCCAATGTCTTACCATTCAATTGTAAAATAATTAGTTTGGGTTATGTGCAATTGTTGATACGAAGATTTCAAGATTAAGATCGATGTTGAGACTGAAATAGCTTAATTTGTCAATCTAAAGGTGATTTTTTTTTTCATCATTTTTATTTTTATTTTGCACGAAATTTAGGTCTGATTTGTGTATGAAGTGTTGGATTTTTCTCTGTATGTGTTTCATTTTTTGGTTTAAAGTTGCTACTAATATTGTCATTTTAGTTTGTTTTAAGGGATGGGTAAATAATATTATCGAACATCATAGCATGGAATAAAATAGTTTATCTTTTATAGGTAAAATATACATTTGGAAAGTAGGACACTACATAAATTATGACTTAAGACATATTTCTTAGGATTTTCATGTATTAGTAACTTAGTAATGAAATTCGAAATAATGATGTCTGTTGGATATTATTTTGATGTAAATTTTAAGGACTCATATTGTAATACGAAAAATAAATAAATCCATCTATCTATAGAAAAAACTAAAAATTGAAAGAAGCACTCATGGGTTGTTAGACTTCTACAATAAGAAAATTAACTCAATCATTTTATTCCACCCAAACATTCAAAAAAAAATACTAAACAACCAATCAATCCTAACAGTAGATTGTAAAATTAGAATAATAAATTGGTTAACCAGAAATAAACACTTTGAGAGCATATTGGAGACAAAAATGAATGATTATAAACTAAACAAAAAATTATCTTTTTAAGTTAAAATCATGATAAACTTATTCAAGGAAAAAATTTATACGAAAAAGAGTGTACGAGATCTTGCTTGCTATCTCCTAAATTAAAATAAGATATATTTTAAAATATGAACTCAAACTTAAAAAAAGCAAACACAATAAAAAATATGAAGAAAATTTTATACATATAAAACTCAATATTCTGCACTATTGGCGGGTATAAAACTAGTATACTTAAATTTATAGGTAACATATTGTTTACAATAACAAATAATTTCTCTTTTCATTAATCTAGCGAATTATAATCTCTTTCCTGAGTAATTTATGCTACACATTATTCATGAATTTTGTTTTTGTATTCGGGCTGTAATCTAGAGGTCTTTTGGTTTTTTTTTTCTTCATAGAATTGTGTTTCAAACTTTGAACTAGTCATAAATTATTTTGGAATGGAAATAAGAAACTCATGAGATGGCATGTGCATAACAACTATGGTCATTTATGACAAAAATGTTAGGTTGTGTTTGGATGAAAGACTTATAAGAGGGATTTCAATTGGTTAGGTGATTTTGAAATCCATTTTTGGCAAATCCCTTATTTGGGGAGTGGAAGGATTTTAAGAAAATAAATTTGTTAAATTCTTTTTAGGGTGAAAGGAAGGATTTCAAAATAAATTTGGGAGAGGCTGAATTTGTGAAATCCTTCCTATCACTGTTTTTCATTCTTCTGCCTGTTCTTCGTCTCTTCGTTCTGTTGCCTCATCTTTGTTCTTCTGTTGCTTCGGTTCTTCTGCCTCTTCATTTTTCTGCTGGTGTTAGGATTTTTAGGTTCGATTTCAAAATCGAGCCCTAAATAGGGTTCGAAATCCAAATCGATTTCGAAATCGAACCATATTTAGGGTTCGAAATCGAAATCAATTGCGAACACGTTTTCGAACATGTTCTTCTGCTGGTGTTAGGATTTTTAGGTTCGATTTTGATTTCGAAATCGAAATCGATTTTGAAAAACGAACACGAGACGGTTTCGAACGATTACGATTTTGAATACGAACACGAATGGTTTGAACAATCTATCTTAGAATAGCGAACGATTGCGATTTTGAACACGAACACGAACGGTTTCGAAAGAAGGATCTGCTTCTTCGGCGATTTGAACAATCTGCTTCTTTGATTTGGTTGAATTTGTTCTTGGATTTGGGTTTGGTATGGCGATGAGTTTCTGTTTTTGTTCCCATAAATTATGTTATGTTCTTCCTTGTTCCCATAATTTGTTGAAATTACACATTCAAATGTTTTGGCTTAAACTATTATCCAAATAAGGAATTTATGAAATGAACGGATTTCAAAATTCAAGATTTTGAAATCCCTTCATTTCATAAATCTCTTGAATTTGTCAAATCCCTTATCCAAACGCAACCTTAGTTTTTCACGTTCTAGAGAATAAAAGTGGACAAAAGACAATCAATAGTAGTTTTTTTTTTGTTGCTTTTATGAAATAATATCTATGTGTATAATATATACTAAACGTGGAAGACAAAATTTAAAAATGAATGAAAGGTCAATAAATATATTTCTTGTATTATCATTTATTCTCAATTCACACCTTTAAAATCCCTATATTAAATGCTCATAAAATCCAGTCTTCTCATTTTTCTCTCTTTAATTAACATTTTATGTAAATAAGTTTTAAATGATAAATAAATAAAAATTATAAATGTTTCACTTACTAGATTTTTTATTTAATTTTTTTTATATTCTTTATTTCTCATATAAGTGTTGATAGAATTAGTAATTTTTTTTCCTTTTTATGCAAATAATTTTATACTTACTAGATTTTTTATTTTAAAAAAATAGTTTTTTTAAATTATTTTTATATTATTTGTTTCTCATATAAGTGTTGATAGAAGTAATGATTTTTTTTTTTCTTTTTATACAAATAATTTCATATACAAAACAAGATAAAAAGTACAAACATAATAAAGAGTGTTGATCCTAAGATTTTGATGAACAATTAAGTATTGATATTTTGGTGGAACTAATGTTTGATCAAGTGTTTCAGCGATTTAAAGTTCCAGTAATGAAGATGTCAAATTGAATGGATGCTCAATGAAGATATCAAGATGATGATGAAGTATTAAGAGTTTGACGAAATTAGGAAAAATAACTCAGGTAAATATTAACTCTTAATATCCTATTTAAAAATACACACATGGCACAAAATGAATTTTATATTTTATGTGTGTTTTCAATAAGTATGATTATTTGCTCCTATATGAATTGAAAAGAAATATTTTTGAATGACTAAAATGGAATATAAGAATATTAGTGGAGCTTATTGAAAGATAAAAATGGATAAATGGGCAAAATCATAAAAGAAAGTGAGTTAAAAATGAGATCAGAGAAGAGATTCAGAAGGAGACAGTCGACTGAGGAGTTGACCAGAGAAAGAAGCTGAAACATCTTGAATCGAAGAGTCGACCGACAGGTCGACCGTTGAAAATAACTGAACTCTCTGAATATGCGAGTCGACCTTCGATGGTTTGGCTGCAAATTGAGTTGGGCAGTCGACCAAATGTGCAGTTTCAGGATGTAGTTTGATCCGAGTTTAAATCCAAATGTAGCCATTTTTGGTTAGGATTTGAGAGAGATTTAAGGGATATTCTCTATATTTAAGATATGGTTCATATACTAATTGAATCTTTTCAATATGGTTCATTAAATATTAATATTTCTCAATTTGATACTTGAAATAGATTCTATACTTATTTATTTTGAATGAGAAAATTTTTGGGGGTTTAATTGAAAGATTCGAAAGATGTTTTTAAGTGAAATTGAACTTAAATGAAGTTCTTATGTTATAAGGGGTCTATAAGAGCTTTTTATTGTCATAACACTTGTAAACTAGCCGTTAGAGGGCTGATTACATATCTTTTTAAATAGACCTGCGAATTTTATTAGAAAAGCTAATAATTCTAAGAGTTAATCATTCTATATCATTTTGAGAGAGTTTTTATAAGAGTTAGTATTCTCTAATATTGTGAGTTTTTCTAAGAGTGATTCTGTGAATCAATTGCGATTTATTCTTGCTGATACCGGATTTGAACCTATACTATTCTAATCATTAATTCTGTGAATTCCGGGTGAGAGCTTTCCATATTGTTTATTATTTTATTTTGAAAATTGATCTTAGAAATTTCTTTTAATTTTTAAAGAAAATATTCTTTCAAACAATTTCTTGAATCTGATTACATGCTCTAATTTGCTACCCATATTTTGTTAAAATCAGATTTATGTATCTCATATATTTCTATCATTAGTTGGGATATTAATTAAGTTTTTATTTATCTGGGGTGGTAGAAGCTCCGAGTGAGATTTATTACTTATCAATTTGTGAATTGGTGAGTTGTAACAGATTAAATATCATTAAGGATATTTAATTAAGGGTAGCTGAGTTTCAGTCTCTTCCAATAAAGAGATTGGGGTAGTGATTCTTCTTGGATAAGAATTGTATTTTTTGAGTGATTTTGTAACGGTTCAATCCTTATCGGGTAAAAGAATATTTGGAGTGTTTTGCTGAGGTTTTGATTCTTAAACCTTAGTGTAAAAAATAATTAGGTTATTCTTAGCCTGAGAAAAATAAATTGTAAAAGTTGATTATGAACCTGTAAGAGAATCGGTGTGTTGGTTTGGTTCCTACCTTTAAAGGGATCTTAGTTTTAGTGGGTGCGATCTCTGTGGAACTCGGTGGACTGGATTAGCCAAGAGTAGCTTGGTGAATCAGTATATATCTTTTGTGTGCTGCAATATTTTTAGCTATTTTTATTGTTTGGGTGTGCACTTAAATTTATTATAATTTTGCTGTGGCATAAAGATAATAATTAATTTAGGCATAAAATTAATTATTTGATTTATTCAATTATATTCTGATAATATTTTGAATTACCCAATTCATCCCTCCTTTTGGGTATTCTATTGGGCCAACAAAGAGTAAAAAAAAAATAACAATTAAAAAATTCACAAGTTCATTATTTTTTAATTTGAGTGAAAATATTACTAAATAAATTCTCATATGAAAACTTCACAAAACAATTCAAAAAAAAAAAAAAAAAAAAAAACCAACCCTATAACTAAATGAAATAGTTTATATATAAATCGTAAGTATATTTCATAAATAAAAAATATTTAGTTCTTAGAATAATTTAAAATTTAAAAAAATCAGTAGTATATTTCTTTACATACTCAAAAAATTGTAACAAACCATCATTTGATCCTAAAAGTAATTAAAAAATGGAATTGAAAATGTATTACATAAACCAATAATATTTAATTCTCAGAATAATTTTAAATTTAAAAAATTTAGCACTAAGTACTCTTTAAATATTAAAAAAATGTGTAACAACCAACAATTGATCCGAAAATGTATATTCAGCACTAAGTACTCTTTAAATACTCTTTGGAATTGAAAATGTATATTACATAAACAAAATTTAAATACAAAAATCAAATTCTTTTAAGAGGATTGTAAGAGTAATTCTTTTATTAGATAGTTTTAACTAAATTTTTAATATTATAGTAATAAGGACAAATAAATAATTTTATATTTAACATCAAACGAAAGGGGTGTCGGGGATATTTTTCCAAAGACACATGATATCGTTGTAAGTTTTTCAAATGACAAGGATTATCACTGAAACTTACCAATATAGTTCATGGTTGTTTTTATTATAATTAATTATATGTGGCTTATTTCTTCCTCACCTTCTCTTTATTCAACCATTTAATAAAATTCTCTCTCTCCATCTATTAATTACATATAAAATTTATTAAATTTAATTTGCTCAAAATAGTATTCCAATAATTTTTAATCAAATAATAGAAACTATTAAATAATATAAAAAAATAATTATTATATTATTTTAAAACCATTATTTGAAAAAAAAAAAAAAATTTTTTTGAAAAGCCCCTTTAAAAACTTATTTACTTTTTTTCGAAATTAAATATGAGTGATGACATTAATAGTTTTAAAAATTGACATTAACAAATTTTTTTGTTATAACTTTATTTTTATTTTTTAATATTAAAATTTATTTTTTCTATATTTTCATAAACTATATGAATTATAAAATTAAATGATCAATTGTACGTATATCTAACATTCAAATAAATATATAATTTTTTACTGGAACCGCATAATATACCGGTTTAAAATTAGTAAATTATGAAAAAGAAAGGAACGATCAATCATTTTATGGACAATATTCAAATGTTATACACGTGCTATAATTTTTTCTTCTAAATCTATGCATCGCAAAGGTCTTAACTAGTAGGGATGGAGATGAGAAAGAAATGTGGACATGTGGGAGAGAGATAAGACCGTAGTGCTGTTAGAGGGAGGTGGACTCACATGAGAAAAATAAAGACACAAGAATTAGAAAGAGAAAGAAAAAATTACAATTTTTTTTCCTTTTACTTTAATACTTTCACATTTAGAGAGAAATATGTGAAATGACAAAAATATGGATTCCGTGTAATGTTTTTAATATAAATTTTTATTGGAACAAACTGAAACGAAATATAAAAATAAGGGACCAAATATGTCATTTTTAAATCTCATGTCCATCTGAATCCCCACCCAGGCCACCTGTATGTAGGATTGGTTATGGGCTCGAGATTCGCCCAATCTGATACTCTCTTTTTAGAATTTGGGTTTAAGTTTTGAGTTAATAGACAAGAGTAGGGCCTGAAAATCTAGCCCTGATTAATTTTAGGGTTGGATTTGGGCACCACCTTTTTATTTTAATTTCCCTTTCCCTTTTAGCGCTCTAGGCTCCCTTAATAGAACTTCACGAACGAAGGCGGTAAAATGTCTACGCAACCCCCAGGATTCCTTGCAAATCAGTTGCCGAAATAAAAAATAACCCTCGGCGTGGACGAGCATAGAGGAAAGAGATCTTCAGAATCAGATAATCGAATCGATGGCCAGTGGAAAGCAACGGAAACGTTCAAAATCTGAGACCTTTCAAACGGAAAACCCTAAGAAGAAGCTCAAGCGCTTGCCTCTCGGACCCAACAGAGCCAAGTCGAAGTCCAAGAAGATCAATACAAAAACCACTGAAACTGAGCCGGAAATTAACCACAGCAACAATGACAATAAGGTGATACAAGTAGTTACAGCTTCTCAATCGCAGCAGCTCAGGTTCTTCCTCGACCAGTACCAATCCGCCAAAGGCGTCAAGCTTTCTTCTCTCGAACTCGGTTCCATCAAAGGTCTATCTCTGTAGTCTTCTTCATGCGTGGATACCTTTTTACGGCTGCAATTTACTAAGTTTGTTTCATATTATTATTTTTAAATAATTGCGTCATTTTTGAGTGATTGAAAATCTATTGGATGAGTTAGGGCTTTATCATTATATCTAATTTAATTAGTTTTTTTTTTTTTTTTTCAAAGCTACTCAAAACTCAAAAAAATACCTATGGACCACTAAAATTGAGTCAAAACTACAATAACAATTATCATTCTGAAATTACCTTCTTAATGTACACTAATTCCACTTAATTTTTCGAATTCCAGTGAAATTTTATTTTTGTTAGTAAAAATTTCACTTAATTTTATTTTCCTTTTAAATATACAATTTCATTTAAAATATGGTAAATACCTTATGTATTTTTCACTTCATTTTATTTTGTAAATGTATTTTATTTTTTATTCAAAATATATAATTTTTTCAAAATACCTTAACACACTTACATGCATTCCATTGAATTTTATTTTATTTTTTGTAACATTCCACTGAACATTTTAAATAATAGAAAAGTATTAAAATTTTAAAATATTAAAATTATTTAATGTAAAAATTAAATTTGTAACAAATGAATTACCAAAAAATTGCCAAAAATCAATAAACGTTATTCCACTGAATTTCTAATTGAATGAAAATCAATAAGCTCTTCGATGATGGTGGTGGTGGGGGCGAGGGAAGCAAGCTTGGTGTTGATAAGAAAATGAAGAAATCTCCACTCAAGAACAACCTTTGCTTGCTTGGAACTGTTTAAAACACCTGAAAAGAATACTAAGCTTGTTGTTGATATATAATTGAAAAATGCTAGAAATTCACTCAAATCCAGTAAAAATCCACTGAAATTAATCTTAGTGGAAATCTACTAAATATAATTAAGTGGATATCCACTAAAAATAATCAATCATAGTGAAAATGAACACCAAACCAATCAGAAATTCTAAATTCATAGAGCCTGATGTGTATATAGAAAAAAAAAAAGTAAAAAAAAAAAAAAAAAATCAAAAACAAAATTGAATGAAAATCAATTCTGTCTAGATCTAGGCTACATCTGGTTAGGTTGCGATGTATAAGATCGGACGAGACGACGATTGTACAAGGCGGTGACGACGAAGATCGTACGAGGCAGCGATGGCGAAGATCGGACGAAGAGGTGATGACGACTGTACGCCGGAGAGGTGGATAAGAACAATGTTTTAAAAACCGGACTGGACCGGCCGATTGAATCGGTTGAACCGTCAACCGGCCCTATTTCCGGTTTGGTTATCCATCTAAACCAGTTTAGGTGTAAAAACCGTCGAACTGGCTAGGTCAAACCGGTTCAACCATTGAACCGGTGAACTAGAACGAGTCACAGTGAATTGGCCGGGTTTTGGGCTTTTCCAGTTTGTATAAGTCCTTCCCTAAGAAAACCCTAAAATCCTTCCAAAATCAGCTGCCTTCTCTCCCCGACATCCTTGTGACCTCGTCTCTGTTTCTCTCTCTCAAACATTTTGCCCAAAAATCCCATTTCCACTGCTGATCTCAGCCATTCCACTACAAATCTCAGTCATTCCTCTGTTTTTCTGTCCGATCTCAGCCATTCCAGTAGGCGACGGCGACGATTGATGACAAGAGAATGGTTTAGGTTGATTGTGCTAAATACGAGGATCGATGACGAAAGGACGAACCTCTTCCTTGCTCGTGCAGCCTTTGACGACGCCAGACGTTGTAGCTCCGACAACAACGGACGCCGCAACTCCGACGACGACGGCAGACAGCAGAAACCCACAGGTGCCTAGTCGAAAGCCAGCTCAAGGGAGTCAAAGCATGATAGATCTGCAAAACAAAAGTTGTTTACACACTTTTTATGCATATTTCTAATCTCAATTTTCAAGTTGAAGTTCTATTCTTTATCATTGCTGATGAAAATTAAGTTTTTTTCTACTTTGATAGTGATATCCCTATGTTTGGGAGAGAAAATTTGCCCCCAAGCTTCAATTTGATTGTGTTTAGGGTTTTGTTGTTTTGTTTTCATTGATATAATTATTGTAAATTGTATTTTTAAATTAATGTGTTTAGGGTTTAGGGTTTTTATTTGTATTTTTTAATTTTATATATATATATATATATTAATGATGTAATTATGACGTCACGGTTCAACCGTGGTTCGCCTACCGGTTGAACCGGTGACTCGTGACCCGGTGACTTTTTCGGTTCAATATCCAGTTTGGTTTTTAAAACATTGGATAAGAATCATAGAGATTTAAAAAAAGAAGAAGTTGAAGATGCTTGCTTTAGTGGCGATGGAGGATCGATGGCGGAGAGTCCACGACAAGATAGAGGATCAATGACAGAGAGTCCAAATCTAATAATTTTCTAGGTAGATGAACATGGTGGCGGCGAAAAATGAACATGGTGGCGGCGAAGGAAGATGAAGAACCAGGAAGGAAGAGGAAGTGGACGAAAAGACAACGACGACGACTGTGGCAACGACAGGGAGAAACAAGATGGTGACGACTGACGGGGATGAATGAGGTGGCGATGGGGATGAATGGATTATATGAGAGAGAGAGAGAGGAAAGCTGGGAAATTAGGGTTTGAAGTGTTAAGGGTAATTTTGTCATTAAATATTTTGAAGAGGAGTTGGTACTATTTTTTTTTCTAATTTTGTACTTATGGACGATCTTTTTATTTGATGTAAAAATAGGACTTACGAAGGAAAATTCATTTAATTAGACATCATTAACACCTGGTTTGGCAGACCACATATAACTTTTGTTGATGCTGCGACCTTCTTCCGTTGGGGTCTAAGGGCGGGGGATGGAACCTACACAAAAACACTTGCAAAGGGTGGGGGTGAACCTAAGTTAGCCTCCATAAAATCCAACCTCCGTTGGTTCTCCACATAGATGCTGTTGGTTATGGTGTGCTTGATTGATTATTTGTCGTATCAGTCTTACGGCGGAGCTATACGATTGGTGCCTTTTAAATCAATAAAGTTGCAAGCCTTCACCCTCAGGATTGGATTCCAAGGGAAACTTAGATTTTCTTTTTCATTTTCTTCACATCTGTGCACTAGCTCTCTTGCCCAAACCCCTGTACCCATATTAGATCCAAGAAAAAATGGATAAAACGTCTTACGGCGGAGCTACATGATTGGTGCCTTTTAAATCAATAAAGTTTCAGGCCTTCACCATCAGGATTGAATTCCAAGGGAAATTTAAATTTTATTTTTCATTTTCTTCACATCTGTGCACTTGCTCTCTTTGCCCAAACCCCTGTACCCATATCAGATCCAAGAAAAAATGGATAAAACATCAAAAGGCTCCCACCCTTCTAGATAATCAAATGGGAAAGGATATTCGGAATCATAGAATGATTTTAATGATCGATTCATATTGATCAGTTATATTAAACTATAAATATTATTTTATAGTCCCCACCTGATGGAAATTTTGGTTCAAACTATTCGATGCTGGGTAAGTGGTCTTAGAAACCAAATGTGTTTGGTGGAAAAATCTTAATATTGCATTCCCTTAGAAGTAAAACAAAAATTTTGTTTTCTTAAAATTCATTCTTGTATGTAATCCTCATTTCTCTAGATGATCAAGCCCCTGGAGATCTCCGAAATTGCATGTAGTCACTGCACGCTGTCGAAGACGATGCTCTACAAAAGAACACCACAACCACTTCTTCAACAACACCCTCTTATTAATTTTCAAATGCCTTAACCCAGACTCACATGCTGAGTAGGATACAGGCGGCTTCCTAGCAAGATGATATATGAATTCCTCTTCTAACCTAGTTGAAGAAAATTTCTTGTCATCTTTTCAATCTTATTTTCTTCATGAAAGCTTATAAGTCGGTAAGCTAGAGAGTGCATTCTTAATAAGAGGTAGTTCTTCAACCTTTCGATAAATGATGGTTGTCCTATCTAGCTAATATCTTCTCAAACCTCTTAACTACATGATTCAAATGGCACCTGTCCCCCAATGGTAAACCCTAGTAAGAGACAATTAAAGCAATGACCTTGCACCCTAGCACGAAGCCAAGACCTGAATATCTACCGCCTCTAGCCTAAGAACTCTTTCGCTCTTCTTTAGTTTCTGCTCCAAACATGAAATTTCATTGAAACGCAACTGGTATTTGGAATGTCTCAATTGAGGTCTTCTGCTTCGCTAAAAATGGTCAAAGCATCAGCAAACATCAAATGAGAAGCAGACAAGAAATCATCCCCGTTCAAACTCTAAAATTCAACATTTGACTGACCTAACTGACAACAGCTAAAACTAGTGCGCTCAAAACTTGCTTGACACTAATAGAAACAACATCACATGAACACACAATCTCAACCTCCTTGAGCTACCAAAGAAGTCCATAGACAAACCATTAACGAGAACCTGAAATCTAACATTAGAGATACATAAAGCACCGCAGTTCCACATGAATAAAATCCTTGAATGGTGTATGGTTTTTGTTTTGCTAAAATTGGCAAAAATTGAATTGACATGATGCAAATGGGAGTTACCAAGATGTGTAACGAGTAAGAAATTTAAAAATGTTTTTACATCCAAATGAAAGAAGATTTGAGAAAAAGAGTGATAGTTTACCTTGAATTTGATAGAACTATAGCCAATTACACCCAAATCACACTTTTAAAACTTTAAAGGTCTGATTAGGTTGGAATTCAAAAATAGTTTTCTGAAAATTTTGAAAAAAGTTTTCAAAAATAGTTTTTAAAAATTGTGAACACTTGTTTAATTTTTGGAAACTTTTGAAAACAGAATCTTTATTAAATGTGTTGAAAAATTAAAAGTAAAAGTGATGTGATGTGGTTGATTAAAATTTTTGAAAATGTGAGGTGAATGATTATTTATGTGATTGATTATAATGGTATGCATGCGCACACGAGAGAGAAAAATGTAAGTAAAGAAAAAAAATAAAAAGTAATTTTTTCAAAATGATGAAAGTGTTAAAAATAAAAAATGGGGAATGTGATTGATCGAGAATTATGAATATTGTTCTGTGAAATAGTTTTTGTGTTATGTTATAAAAGTAAAAGTAGTTGAATTTTTTGTTTCAGAAGACGAAGAATGCATATCCCAGTTGTTAACTAAACCACACCTAAGAAATCAATGCTCTTCCTTGAACCAACTTGAATTGTGTAAATGCTTGATATGTGCAATTAGGGGTTGAGCCATTCAACATGAAGAAATGGGATAAAATTGAGCTGCTATGGAAATTTCTCACCGGTTATGACTATTTAACGACTGTAAATGGTTGTTGCCGGCCATTCTTAAGTCTTGATACACATGACGAGAAAAGTTGAGTCATAGAGTAAGAGTACAACATTCATCTTCTTGTTTAGGTGCAATTACGTTTGCATTCCAAATGACATATTCAGGTGGAATGCTTGATTTGAAACTTGGCCCCTTGATTGGCTAAAGGGTGCTAATGATTTGATGAAGTGTTCTAGGACAAGAAACCCACATTTTAACTTTAGCTTATCCCTTCTTGTCTCAATGTATTAATTGTTCCTTTTGAAAACCATACCATTTCTTTTTTCTCTTTACAAGTCTTTTGATAGAAGACTTGTGTTAATATTATTCTAATATTTTGAATTATGCAGATACATGTATTGTTGAGCTATCTCAGGGTCCAGCTCAAACTATTCGCACATTAGCTGAACATATGAAGGTTGTATTTGGACCATCATGGAAAAAAAATCTTTGTGAAAAGCACCTCGTGGAAGGAAAAATTGAACCTGCAAATCCAGCACTTCTTGTAATTAGTTTGTCTGCCATAAGATCACTGGAACTTCTCAGGTTAAATGCCTTCATATCATTTAAATTATGAGGAAAATATTTGGTCAATTGTGGGTTGTTGTTGCCTCATAGCTTTCTATTTTTTCTGTTAGTGCAGCAATTTCTTACCAGAGTCCCTAACTTCACCTTTCTCTGCCACCACAGAGAACTGCGGTCATTGACTAGAGAATGCCAAGCTGCAAAACTGTTCTCAAAGCATATGAAGATTGAAGACCAGGTGCTTTCTCTATTGTGTAAGCAATATTGAATTTGCAAATTGAGCAGGCGTTTTTGATGCCTGTCTTGGATTATCCATTTTTTTTCCATATTAAAGGGATTTTCTTTTTCTCTGTATTTAAGGTTAATTGAATCATGATATCTATAGTTTATCTAGGAATGAGTATAATTTATTAGCGCACTTGGAAATACAAGGATAATAGATGGATCAGTAGTTCACGGCTGAATGCATGACCATTAAGCTGCAGTTTAATGTTACTCTTAATCCAACTTTGAAGAAAGCATGTCACAATTTTTTTAGGACAGGAGGGGTAAAACACTGGGTTTTAGGGCCTCAATGATGCAACAAGTTA
Source organism: Eucommia ulmoides (assembly GCA_016647705.1). Taxonomy (NCBI): domain Eukaryota; kingdom Viridiplantae; phylum Streptophyta; class Magnoliopsida; order Garryales; family Eucommiaceae; genus Eucommia; species Eucommia ulmoides. The sequence goes on along the minus strand of CM028327.1, from coordinate 15,034,107 downwards.
GTATTAATCTATGAAGCACGGACACGCGACACCGACACGACACAACACGGACATGTCGACACCATCATTTCTCAAAAATCCCGACACGGACATGACGGGGATACGTCAATAAATGAATGTATGTTTTTATATATGTTAACCTAATTAATGAAAGACATGTGTCATTGAGAAAATTCATCCAACAAAAACTATTAAACCAATAATCATAAATCTTCTAAGTTCAAACCAATATTCACATTCAAAAAATGTCCATAAACAAAAGTAAGAAAGACACAAGAAAAAATTACTTGAGGTCGATTGGTTGATTATCATCCCCACACTCTTCATTGGTGAATAAGACGATTAGCTTTCTGTCTTTCTCATTTCATCTATTGTTAAAGACTTATTTAATAAGATTATAATATCAAATTACAAGGTGCGCGTACACCCCATTAAATAATAATGTAATTAATGCAAGTTAATTAATTTTTTTTTTTATAAAATTGATCCCTCAAAAAACATTCACGACATGGGCTTCCAAAATGTCCGACACGTTCATTTTGCTTGTCGGTGCCGTGTCGAAATCTAAAAAGAAATAAAAATTGGACACGCCTTGACATGTGTCGGACACATGTTGGAGGCGTGTCGGCCGTGTGTTTGTGTCTGACATGTGTTGGACACCGACACTTAGCCTCTGGCGGAGTGTCGGTGCTTCCTAGGTATTAATATATTTGGATCAATTTACTGGTTCGTGACTCTGTCTATCTCCCTTTTTTTCCTTCTCAACACACTGTAATCCTAACCAAAATAAAACAATCACTTTCAACTAAATGTGTGATTCATGCTAAACATGGATGAAACCTTTTCTTCTCTTGCAAACATGTGAAACTTGAGGTTGGATTTTTCGTTTTCAGCAAACTGATGAAAAGAGCAAAGCATGATGTCTTGCTTTTTTGAAAGTGTGTAAGACATTGAAAAGAGCAAAGCAACAATTTCTTCCCAGCTGCTACTCTCTTTGCCATTATGATGTCTTGCTTTTTTGAAATCCTTTAAGCTTTATCTTTTCCTATATAGATTTTAACCCCCTAAGCCTATTACCTCTATGGCCACTCATGATCCCTAATCAAGCCATGGAACCAATTTATTTCCACTGCTTAATGGACCTTAGATTTAGTATAATCTTTGTAGGAGTGTTCTTGAAATTTTTCCTACAAACAACTTTTTGTTTGCAAATAATTTTTTGGGCCAAGTGTAGTTCTATTCTTTACTTTTGGAAACTAGAATGCCTAAGACCTGAATGCAGATTTGGTTTCAGTGTACACTATACAATGTTCTGTAGATTCAAAGAGAGAATATTTGGTCGAGTCAATTATGTTTTCTTATTGACTGGCTTACCAAAAGCATGTTAAAAATCACAATATCTTATGCTGCATGATGAACTTATGATGTTTTCGTAGTTCATTTCCAGATTATTTATTCACTAGAAGACAGCCATCTGCCAACTCAATCAGCTTGGTTAGTATTTTTTAAGCGTAAGATAATTGACTTGTGTACTGGCCATGTTTGCAAAAGCCTACTTTGATCAGCAATAGTTTTCTATTTATTTTGTTTCAAATGGGGACATGCTTGTAGAATAACTTAAGTTAGAAACGACTAATAAGCTTGAAAAAGCTGCTATCAGGAAATTGGTTGGAACAAACTTGTCAAAACATGCTTTCAGGAAGCTACTTTTTAAGTAAAGGCAGCATCAAGCCCCGTCAATATTTTTTTACTTATTTATTGTGTTCTTTGCCAGGTCTCCATTTTGAAGAACCGTGTTAATATTGCTAGTGGCACTCCAAACAGGTATATGTCCAATTTGTACTCCCGGAAAATTATGCTGGGGGCACAAAATTTGCTTTTCAATTCATTACATTTTGTTCCGTTCAGCATCATTTATTTTTATCCTGTCATATTTTTCTTTTTCTCATTCCTTCTTAGGACAAGAAGGCTCACATTCCAACTAGGGTTGGTAACCTTTTTTTAGCACAAATATCTACCCAAGAAGTGCAAATTTAACGATTGAAAAATTTCAACTCCATAAGCAATTGTTTATATGTAAATCTTGAGTTTTACCGAAGTGATTTAACAATTCAAAGATGTGGATATCAACAATGATACAATACAAGCAATATAAACAATATAAACAAACCAAACAAATATAGAGTAAGGGTTGGAGAAATTGGCACTGTATAGAAATTGACACTGTATTTATATCAGTTCAGCAAGTCGCATGCCAACATCTCTCCTCCGAGCTCCATAGAGAGTTCAATCCACTATATTCGGGCATCTTACGGCTAAGAACCAAACTGTTTCTATAATCTACATGAGAAGCCTAGTTCAAGAATTTCCACCAAGTAGATAATTCTCTCTCGGATATACTCGACCCATTTGTGTTCTTCCCCACACACTAGATTTACACTATTTGGCAAGAAACCAATGATTATAGGTATTGGAGCCCTTTAAACACTTTCAATATAGATGAATCAAGAAGTCACTAGTGTACAAGCTTGAATAAATTTTACACAATCTAGTTTTGCCGGTTCAACAATGGAGTATGGTGTGAATCTAGGTCAAAGATAATATCACATATAAAGGCTCTTGTGTATAATGAATGGTTATAGAAATTAGAGCTTTTAAGAGGTATTTATGGTGGGAAATAATTTAGAACGTTAGACTAATTTTTGGTAGCCATTGATACTCATATAGAGTAAATCAATCAGTAACTTATCAAAACATAAACTAAAAATGAACGCTTAGCTGGCCAACATGTCACCTCACTGGTCGAACACCACAGTGCAAACTACTATAGCAAAAAGCTTGGTCGGCCGATGGGTTGTATAAGTAGTCAACCACCCTGCTTTTGCAAAACACTTGGTTAGTCGAAAGGATGATGTTTGGTCGACCACCATGCTTTCAAACTAGCCTAGTTGGTTGGCAGGTCGGGGAACTGGTTGTCCATCAGTTTAAGAGTTTTGCAAGCTACTAGAATTTGTAAAACCTAATAAAAGTACTTTTTAAAGCACAATTGTTTCAAAAACCCTTAGATCATTTAGGTAATTTAGAAACATTTTTAAGCTCAGTAAAGGATTTAAAAATATTTTCTCAATAATTTCAAATGTTTTCCATTTATGGAAAAATTACCCTAATACCCTTTTAGAGATAAATTACGTTTTAAATGGATCGAGGGTGATGGCGGATTTTCCCAACTATCTTAGAAGTTGTTGCGTGAAAGAATAAACTCATGATTTGCATGTGAGATCCAAACCACGTGCCAGGCACGAGGGCTCAAAATTACTAATGGTAACTGAGGATGTTGCCTGATACCTGAGAAAAATGCCATGAAACCATTGATCAAAGACGATCCTTGCTCGGGATGCAAACCTTGACTACACTAAGAGTTCATCCGAAGATGACTCCGAGTCATACCCCGCTTGGGTTGAATCTCAAGTTTGGGAACCGTTGCAGTTATGTGGTATTTATGGAATGGGCAACTTTGATTCAAGTATATCGGTCCATTAACTCCATATTCCCCCGAATCTGGAGCATGAATGAGGATTGACCAAGATTCAAGGAGAATTTGCCTAAATCTTCCCACGCCTATAAATACTACAAGGGGGGGTCTAGCCAAGGCAAACGAAAAGCACAAGAAGACGACTGCAAGGGTAGGGAAAGTCGAAGAGTCAAGTTATGGTGAACTTGCTTAGGAGAAGACCAGGTTGAAGAAGAAGAGAAGCAGCGGAGAGCTAAGAGGGTTCGATAAGATGCCTGAGAGTAGGGGTAGTCATGGGCTAGGTTGGGGTGGGCCCTACCAAGGGTATTACAAAAAAATGGTAAGCTCGAGGGCCGAGTCCTATTATCATGCCCACACCCGGTCCTAAACAAATTTTTTCAAACCCAAGCTCGGCCTTATATATATATATATATATATATATATATATATATATATATATTAAATTATCACTAAAATAACAAATTATAATTATAAAAATGCATTCACACATTAATAATTAGTACTTACCAATATTAATTTTCATAAAAATAAAATAAAAAACATTCATCCACATTCGACACTAAAATAAAATACATTTATAATTCCATATTAGTTAAGGTTATCTCACTTATTAATTAGGATTATCTCACTTAACACTTAATAATTGATTATATATATATATATAATTTTTTTAGTAAATGGTTGGCCCGGCCCTAAAAAAAAATGATGATGCTTAAGCCCAACCCTAAAAATAAATTTTGGGGCCCTAGCCTTGTCAATGGGCTAAAAAATCAAGCCTAAGCCTTAAAAAAATGCAATGGCTGGGCCGGCCCCCGGACCCGTGACAACCCATACTTGGGAAGCTGAGATTCCCTCTCCACTACACGAACTTCAACATTGGGCAAAGTATTGATGCAAATCAGGGACAAGAAGTTGGTACGATGGTCCCAATCCCGTAGGAATAGGGAAAAGGCTGCCAATTTTGACAAGTGGTGTGGTTTCCACCGAGATCACGGTCACACCACCAATGATTGCTACGACCTCAAAAATGAGATTGAAGAACTCATTTGGAGGATTCATCTGAAAATGTTCACGACTGACCAAGAACAAGACAATCGAAGAGAGGAGGTTCAGGATAGAGCCGAGGTCCGAGGTGAAATACGGACAATCCACGGTGGATTAACTCAAGAGGAGTATCCAAGGCTGAGCATAAGGCCCATGCCCGTAAAGGCAAAAGAAAGGTAGAAGAGTACGTCTTTCAAGTAACCAAAGTCTCGGTACCTGAGTGCGAGGTCACCACATTCACCGAGTAGGGCCTCAGAGGTGTTCATATCCTCCACGATGATGCTCTGGTCGTAACGTTGCAAATAGCCAACTATAACTTTGGACGAGTATTAGTTGACAGTGGGTGGAGAAACTGTTGAACTACCGAGTTTAATCACGATCACTTTGCACTTTACTACTGGGACCAAACCCAAACATGCTACAGTGCATGCATGCCAGATTTATGGTGGTAGTGCCCATCTGCTTATAATGTTATCGTATGCCGACCCTGCTTGAATGCTTTGAGGGCAGTCACTTTAACTTACCACCTAACCAAGAAATTTTCGACCAAGAATGAAGGTGGAGAAGTACGAGGAAGTCAAAGCATGCCTAGGGAATGCTTCATGACCGAAATGGGGAGAAAGATATTTTTTTTGGGGTTATAGTTGAATGCCCGAGGAAAGGGGAGATTGTTGACCCAAGGGTTGAGCAACCAAACCAGATTTGACCTTGCTCTGACGAGGAGCTTATTGCAGTTCGAATCCACCCTAGATCGATAACTGAAATGTGCAGATTGGTTTGACGTTGCCCGAAGATTCGAAAAAGTAGCTCATTGATTTACTCTGAGCAAACATCGACGTGTTCACTTGGTCACATGAAGACCTTCCTGGGATAGACCCGAGCATTTCAATACATCCCCTCTACACGAATACAAGCCATCCTCCTGTTCGTCAAAAGAGGAGGAAGTTTGGCCCCAAGAGGCAGAAGATTCTAGAGGAAGAAATAAAGAAGTTACTCGACATTAAGACCATCGAGATCGATTTTCCAATTTGGTTAACTAATGTTGTCTTGGTGAAGAAAACGATAGGCAAGTGGCACATGTTTGTCGACTTCAACTACCTCAACAAGGCGTGCCTGAAAGATTGCTTTCCTCTCCCCAAGATATACGTTATTGTGGACGCAATTGTTGGATTTGAGCTGCTGAGCTTTTTGGATGCATTTTCGAGGTACAACCAGATCAACATGTATCCTCTTGACAAGGAGAAGTTTGCCTTTATAACTGATAAGGCTTGTATTGCTGCATGGTCATGCCCTTTTGATTAAAGAATTCTGGGGCAACATACCAAAGATTGGTGAATAAGATATTTGCTTGCTTAGAAGAAGTCTACACATATGATATGTTCGTGAAAAGCAAAGAAGCATCCTACCACCTCACAAATCTACAAGAATGTTTTGACGTCCTGAAAGAGCATGGGATGAAGCTCAACTAAGCAAATGTGTGTTTGGTGTCGAAGCAAAAAAATTTCTTGTTCACATGGTGACGAAGAGAAGCATTGAAGCTAGCCTCGAATATATCGAGGCCATTCAAGAAATAAAGTTACCAAGGACGATCAAGGAAGTCCAGTGTTTAACTGGGAGAATCGCAACACTTAACTTGTTCATTTCAAGAGTATGACACAAGTGTCTTCCATTCTTCAAAATGCTCTGAGGAAACAAGGCTTTAGAATGTATAATTGAATGTGGCCTTCCAAGCTTTGAAGAAGTATATCTCCTCCTCACCGATTCTGATGACGTCGAGTCTTAGACAAGAGACATTCTTGTACCTTGCTGCTTCTACAACAACAGTAATCTTGGCGCTGCTACTAGATGAGGCCAAGGCTCGGAGGCTGGCCAATTACGTCAGCTATGCCTGACTGTAGCCGAAACAAGGTATCCTAAGTTAAAATTGATTGCCTATGCACTTATCATATCTATTAGGAAACTTAGACACTATTTCCAAGCCCACTCGATGTATGTTGGCACGAACTAACCTTTGAGACTGGTTCTACATCGACCAAAAACATCAAGTAGGTTACTCAAGTGGTCAATCGAACTCGAAGAGTTCCACATCGAATATCGACTAAGGACAACAATAAAAGGTCAGCCCGTAGTCGATTTTATTGTTGAACTGACCTTCACCAAGAAAGAAGGCTCGACAACAAAGCCTACAACTGAGGAAGAGAATCGACCGAGCATGACCGCTTGGATGGCCTTCGTGGATGGGTCCCTGAACCAGAACGACTTGGGGGCCAGCTTGGTCATCCGTACGCCAGATACTCCCAAAAGTATGCTCTTCGAACTGGAATCAAGGCGACAAATAACAAGGCCGAGTACGTATCTTTGATCTCATCATTGAGAATCCTGGGAGTGCTCGGAGCAATCGAGGTAGAAGTCTACTGTGAGTCTTTGCTAGTTTCCAATCAAGTGAATGGAGAATACCTAAGCAAGGTGACAATGATGGTCGCTTACCTAAGCAAGGAGAAATAGTTGGCTCAAAAATTCGCCAAATTTAACATTAAGTAGATTCTGAGGGAAGAAAACAAGCATGCAGACTTTGGCAAGCTTAGATTTCCTTTTGCATATCGATAGACCCAAGAATGATCATAATGATTGAAACTTTGGTCTGACCATGCTTTGAGGAAGATGAAGAAGTCAGCCTAGTCATCCATTAGCTGAGCTGGATGGATCAGATCTTCAATTAACTAAAAGGTGTCCTATCTGAGCAAAGGGAACAACGCAAGGAAAATTTTGTACTGAGTTGCTTGTTTCGTACTATTTTGAGGAATTCTTTGCAAGCGTTCCTTTTTGGGTCCCTTGCTGCGGTGCCTCTGATTAGAGGTAAGTATGTCCTTCACGAAATACATGAAGACATTTGGAAATCACTCGCGGCACGATCCTTGGCAAAGAAAAAGCGGTCAGGCAAGGATACTTTTGGCCAACAATGGAAGCAGACTCAAGATTTGGTAAAATGGTGCTACAAATGGCAACGACATGACCCCATCATCAATTTCCTGACCTCCGACATGATTCCAATGACTGGTCCTTGGCCATTCGCACAATGGGGAATCGACGTAATGGGTCCTTTTCCTATGGCAATGGAATTTCCTGATTATGGCAATTTATTACTTTACCAAGTGGGTTGAAGGCGAAGCAGTGGCAAAGATAACTGACGCCAAAATAAAGGACTTTGTGTGAAGGCAAATCATGGTATCCCGAATGCAACCAATAGCTATCCTGGGACCCAATTTGATTGCACCTTGTTTGAAACACTTTGCCAAGATCTGGAGATTCATCACTACATGTCCACCCCGTGTCATCCCTTCAAGTTAATGGCAAGTCGAAGTCACCAATAGGATTATCCTATATAGTTTGAAGACCCGATTGGACAAGTCTATGTCCAAATGGGCATAAGACTTACCAACAATCTTTTGAGCCTACCATATGACTTCATAGATATCAATGGGGGGAAAACCCATTTCTCGATAGCTTTTGAAACCGAGGAGGTGATTCTAGCCGACATCGGAATAGAAAAACTAAGAATTGCCCATTATGAGCCCGAGCAGAACAGCGTTGAGCTCACAATAAGATTGGATCTACTAGAAGTAAGGCCCAAGTTTGACAAAGAACTTATAAATAACAAATGGCTCGATACTACAACAAACGGGTGAAGTCGCAACCATTCGAGGAAGGAGACCTGATCCATTGGAAAGTCACAATCCCTGCAAAGGATCGAACATAGGGTAAGCTCGGACCAAACTGGGAAGGGCCTTACAAGGTCACTAATGATTTGCAGCCAGGAACCTACGAGTTAGTAGACATGGAAGGTCGACCATTGCATAATCATTGGAATGTAGAACATTTGAAGAAGTAATACCAATAAGATTCTTTTGTCAAAATTTCTATGTGCTATATTCGACCTCTACAATGAATAAAATTGTTATTTCTGCAAGCTTCTACTATTCGACTAAAGTGTGAAACCTACACAACTCTACAAGTGATGATCGAGCATTGCGCATCTACACTACCTGGTCTTGACTGAGCAGGTTGGAGTGATCAACCAGGACACTGGGATGAATTCAACTGACTGACCGGAAACCTCAAAAGATGGCAGTACTGGGATGACCTGAAAAACCCTCTTTGGACAACTCTTTTGCTCAGTTATGACTCGATAAACGAAACAACTCGAGCAGAGGGCTAGGACGAGGAGGTCATCTAGTACTACTACGAACAATGAGTCATTTCTGCAAGTCTTTACACTTAAAAACCCTACTCTACTGTGTCTACGACAAGTGTTTCTACACTTTAAAATTTTTTAAGCACTTGTAACCAGGAAATAAATGAGGAAGGGTAAAAAGACAAGGTAAAACATTCAAATATTTTACAAGTGTTGAATCTTAGTTGGTCTTAAAAGTTAGAGAGCTTTGCTAATGTTGAGTTCTGCTGGGCTACAAAATCCCGAGAAATTATTGATAGTGTTTAAACCTGATAATGCTCAGGAAAGCTACAATATGATCCTAAAATATTGCTTGGGTCAATCATTCACTACTTAAAAGCAAAGGTGCGAAAAATTCAAGGTATCAAATACTAGTCGGGGCGAACTGTTACAAACAAATAAGTGAAGAGAATGAAATTTTTTATTAAGTGCAAGTAGCCCGAAGGTGTTATAACATGGCCCCTCTGGCAATTACAAGAAGGATAAAGAAGAAAAGCTACTACAAATAAGAAATACAAGACTATGAAAATTAGAAATATTGAGCCTAAGCTTGAGGAGCCGAGGGAGTCTCCTCGGGAGCAAACTACAGGGCAGGGGCTAGGACATCGATAGATCTTGCTCGGACACATTGACTGGAGGCGTATCGAGAGCATCGTAGTTGCTAACCCTAAGGTGCTCAACAATTTCCCTAATCATGGCTTTGGCAGGAAACTCTTTGGCTTTGTCTTCCTCGGCGAGGGGTTGGGAAGGGTCAACCCTGAGGTAATAGATATCTGTGAAGTCAACCTCGGCGTATTTGTCTAGGACCCGCGTCTTTGCATCTTGGAAGCCTATACTAATGTATGTGCGCTGCAGCTATTCGAAGTCCTTGAAGTCTTGGGAGGACTTCCATTCCTTGATTCCCTGAGCTTTGAGCTTAGAAGACTGAGAGCGCGCCACCTCAAGGGTACAAAGAACTTGTCCCTCTGGGGCTTGGTTTGTTTGATGCGAAGCAGGGCCCCATCGTGAGCTTTACTGGCCTCCTTGGCCATCTTCTTGGCATTCTCAGCCAATATCTTGGCCGCCTCGGCCTCCTTCTCAATCGCCTAACCCAAGTCGAACTCTTTCAGTGCCTTGACCTTGTCCCCAAGCTCCAGTTTTGAGGGCCTCTCGATCGCTAAGGAAGTGAAGGAGGTCATCACCATCTTGCTCGGCCTCATCGGCCAATATTGCAACCTTGGCCAAAGCATGCAAATCTAGACAAACGTTAAAAGGCTTAGCAAAAGGGAGGCTAGAGATTAAGTTAGTTAAATAAAAACAAGTAAGAAAGGGACATTAACTCCACACAAGTCCAAGAGAGGCCTTTGAAAACCTCTTAGGTTTCAGCTGAGCTTGGACTAAGTCATAGTCCCGAGGCAGCATATGAGCCTTGGTCCATGTCCGGGTGATCCCTGTGCATTCCAGGACCGAGGCTTCAACATTGAACCCTGTTTTCCCGGTGGGCCATGGCGGCAGACTCCGGACAGCCATGGCCGGTTGGCGTTGGGGCGCTCGGACAATGGGTTGATCGTCCTCCACATCCGCTGTCAAATCCTGGACGGGAGCGTAGAGAGCTTCCCCAACCTTCTCTTTTCCCTTGCCCGTCATTTCGAGACCGGTCTCCTTAGCCACCTTTGCCGGTTGCTCGCGAATGGCTACCTCGAGCATGGTTCATTTGCTCGCGGTCTTGTCCTTCCCACCCAGAGCTATCCTCTGCCCGGGAAAAGGAGCTGGCCTCGGAGTAGAGGTGGGGACTCCCGGGGTGCTCGGGGTCCAGTAGCCGCGTCTTTCACCGAGGCAGTAGCGACCTCCCTCTTCCTCATTGCCTCTATGGCTTTCTGAGATAAAGGCCGTGTCTATAAAAAAATAGTTTCAGACTAGAAGAAGAAACCAAAAGAGACTCGACTACTTTTGATAAAGAAAAGAAGAAGGGTTTTGGAGTACCTTCTTAGTGGGGTTCCTCAGGAGCGGGTCGCTGTCTTGGTACAAGTGGTCCGATCAAGGGGTTTTTTGGAGTCTCGTAATAGAGGTGGAAGAAAAAGGCAGAGAGTAACGTTAGGTCTCTCTCGTCCTCGATGATTCCCGACAAAGTAACAGTGTCAGCTTCCTCAACTCTGCTGAGTAGGTGTGGAGGATATGCCTCTACAAGACAAGCACAACGAATGAGAAAACATGAATGACATCAACATATACAAGCAAAAGAAGAGAAAAGGAGTTCAGAACATACTAGGGGCCGACCAATGAACTGGAATAGGGAATGCGTTCTCCTCATTGGCAGGCACTCCCAGTTCTTATCTAGGAGGAACGACTTTCCCTTCCAACCTTGTGGTTGTCATGATATTTCAAGACTTATTTTGGTATGTGGGTTTGAGTTTGGAAATATCACCAACTCGAGTTCAGTGTCGGATTCCTTGCTTATTGGTAAAAATTGCAAAACAGGGGATTGGGCGGGGTAATGCCGTTGCAACGGCGAAACAGGAAAAATCCGCCCATTATCCTCTAGCATTGGGAGTAAGCTGGGGAGGAATAGGATAAAGGCTGAATCAGTGTAGAATTTTCCCTAATGAAAATGGGTAGGGGGAGCCAAGCCGCTCCACAAATTAGCACTTATGCGGGGAAAAAAAGACCCGGATGTTTATGTCGAATTTGTGGTTAATCTGTCGAGTAAATGCCAGATCTTCTGGTTTGTTTGGTCTTTTAACTGTTTATTTTATTTTTGTGTGTGATTTTGTTACAGAATTAAGAAGTTAATAGATATGGAAGCATTGGGTCTGTCTCGATTATCAGTGGTGGTGCTTGACATGCGGGCAGATGTTAAGGGCTTTTCCTTGTTGACACTTCCTCAAGTCAGGTTCGATTTTTAGTTATTTATTTTTAGGCACCCCTTCATGCCTAACTTCTCATACAGGGGTAAGGTTACGTACATCTAATCCTTCCCAAACCCCGTAATGGCAGGAGCTTTTGTGCACCGGGTTGTCCTATTTTTAGGCACCCCTTGATGACCCCTTGATGACAATAGTGGTTCATTTGTTCCCTAATTCATGTAATTGTGTCTTTTTTGGCAGGGACGAGTTTTGGGACTTGTATAAGAGCTATTTTCACCAACGACTAATTAAAGGCGAGGATCTACGTATCTGTCTTTACGGTGCAATACCAGTTGGTTCTGAGGCTAATGCTGAAAGCGCCTCAGATTGAGCATTGGATGGATCATCATTCCCTTTTTCTGGATCATTATGCCTTTTCTATTCCCTTACGAGAATGCCATGTTTATTTATTTACCTAGGAAAAATTTAGTCAAACAATTATGGGCAATTTGCATTTTGTATATTTGATTTTTCAGAATTGTTTATCAAAATGCACCATCAGTTAAGTATGGTATATCATCTATTGCACAATTTTGCGATACACAAATTTGCGTGATAAGTAAAATGTGTTTTTTTTTGTTTGGGCAAGGAACTGTTGCTGAGGAAGAGGTTTTTTTTGCTGAGGAAGAGGTTTGCTGGGCCAAGCACTATGCTTGACTAATCTAATGATTATAGTCGTGCACAATTAAACATATGTCAATGTTTACTGTTTGGCGAGGATTTATCTCAACCCAAGTAAGGTATGATGAAAATAAAAATAGGGCAAATCACCGAAGAAAATCAAAACAAAATTTTAAATTCAATGGTTCTTTTGAGATTTTTAAACCTCAAAATCAACTTCTCATTTCCTTTTCGTTTTATTTGCTTTTGCATTCTTTTGAATAGTTATGCCCTACGTATTTTAAAGAAGCAACACTTTATCATTTATGTTGTCTACAAAATCGGACACGCATCCATGTACTTTTAAGTATTAAATACCATCAAATGAAAATATACTCTCAACAAAACAATATTCAAACGTGTTGTTTTACTTGGATAAATTCATACATCATTAAAATTTGGGAGGAATAGAGTGTAATACACTGTTATTGCTTTAAATATATCTACTTCTCTTCCCAAAAAAAAAAATGGTTTAAAAACATACCACTAGGACATCCTCAGGAGACAGTTTTAGTAGGGGAAGGGGGCGAGGCTGAAGACAAGCTGAGGAATCCGAATTCGATCATTTAAGGTTCCTAAGTATTGACCACTTAAAATTGTTTTCTACAAGCCTCGAAGGAGAGTTGTGTCGGGATGTGCTATTGATTTTTTGGGGCTTCTTCAAGAAGGAATTGATCTTCGTCTTCCTTTCCGGAACTTTGGATGGGAATATTTTTATGAGTATTTCTAAACTCTACTATGTTTATTGTGGGTTTATGTTTATGCTAATTTACATCAAATCAATAACACTTATTTTTCGTATGTCAATCGTGTTAGTATTCAATTCGCAGAACACTTTAGCCTCTTTTATCCATGTTCCTCGAGGAAATATTTTTCCTCAAAACAATGCACATTGGCTTCAACACAGGGCTAATTTCTCTCTCACTAGAACTCAAGAATTACTCTTTGCTGCGGGATTAGAACTGGTATCGCAAAAAACCTTTGTCTATTACATAGACTTTACAATTCAATGATTACATACTCCCCTTCTTCTCGTGGTGGTGATCGGGTTAGAATCATTTATTCTTGATGCTTACCTTCTTCAGTGTATCGTCAATAGTATGTGCATTAATCTCCTTACCCTTATTGTTGAATACATGCAATACCAATTCAATGCCAAACCTCGTGTTTTTCCTTACGGTGATTTCACCTTTATTCTTTTTTAAAACCCTTACGGCATGTTTGGTTGGACAGAATGGAATGAGGGTGGAATGGAATTCAAGAAGTAATGGAATGAGAGAAGAAATGGAATGGAATTGTGAATGGAATCACTATTCCATTCTCTTGTTTGGTTGGTATGGAATGAAAGAAAGAATGGAATAGTGAAATATAGTAAAATTTCCATTTTGTCCTTATAAAATTATTATTCCATTCTCTTCTTGGTTGGTTATAATAAAATATTATATTTCACCATTCTATTCCTTTTCTCATTTTATTATATTTCACTATTCAACTCAATTTTAAGTTTTTGTTCTCTAATTTCTATTTTTATTCTCAATTTTCAGTTTCTATTATTTAATTTCTGTTTTTGTTTTCAATTTTCAGTTTCTTTTTTCAATTTTTCGTTCTTTAATTTTCTATTTTTTGTTTTCAATTTTCAGTTTATATTCTTAATTTTTTGTTTTTGTTCTCAATTTTCTGTTTTTATTCTCAATTTTCGGTTTCCGTTCTCAATTTTTTATTATCTAATTTTATATTTTTGTTCTCAATTTTCTGTTTCTATTATCTAATTTTATGTTTTTGTTCTCAATTTTCAGTTTTCGTTCTCAATTTTATGTTATCTAATTTTATATTTTTGTTCTCAATTTTCAGTTTATATTCTCAATTTTTTGTTCTCTAATTTTATGTTTTTGTTCTTAATTTTTAGTTTATATTCTCAATTTCCTGTTCTCTAATTTTTTGTTTTTGTTATCAATTTTCGGTTTATGTTCTCAATTTTCTGTTTCTATTATCAATTTTCAGTTTCTGTTCTCAATTTTCTAGTTCTGTTCACAATTTTCTATTTCTATTCCCAATTTTTTGTTATCTAATTTCAATTTATGTTCTCTAATTTCTGTTTTTATTCTTAATTTTTAAGGGCTTAATTATAAAGGTTATCATGTAATTTAAGATATTGATTCCATTGGGTTGAAATCCCATTCCACCCCATCTCAAATGGAATCCTATTCCATCCAATTTCATTCCAATGGAATCACAAAAGTGATTCCATTGGAGAACCAAACAACGGAATAGGAATCGAGGGCGGAATGCGATTCCATTCCGCCTCCGATTCCATCCAACCAAACATGTTGTTAGAGTTGCTATGGATGAAGAAAGTTATACTTCAATTGTTCACAACAACATTCGGTTAAATAAAGCAAAGTGTAGCATTAATGGGTTTTGAATGTATAAACAACCAATGGATAAGAAGGGGAGATGGTGAGAAAGTTGAGGGATTAGGAGCAACGAGAAGATGAGAGAGAATTGAGCTTTCAAGAAAGAGTCGTCCAGAGGTTTGATACCATAGAAGAATGGTTTGATGATTTTTGCAGCTATACATCCACAATTGATGAAAGGATGGGTGAAATGTTGAATCAAATTGGCCGAATGGTAATGTCAATGGCACAATTGCAGGAGGTGTATTGTCAGGACAATCCCTACTATCCTCATCCTCAACCTAGAGCGTATTGGCTATTTTAGTTTGTTGCTTGGATGATGTTTATTTGGATCTATAATAACTAAACATTTTTTTAGTATTCGTACTTGTTCTTTGCTTTGAATCTGCTTGCGGAATGTGTTGGTTATTTTCACATTTCTATTCTGATCTTTTCATGCACAGCAAATTTTCATTTCTCTAAAATAGTATATTTATGCATCTTGGAATAACTATTTCTCTAAATATAGATTTTGATTCTAAAAATTCTACCCCCACTTTTTGAGATGATAAAGTGGAGAGTTTTGTGTTGTTTTTATGTTATTTAAATTGTGGCACATCACTTTGAAACATTGCATTCATTACATTTGCGTTTTTAATTGAAAATGCTAGATAAAAAATATTTTTTTCTTCTATATTTAAGTTCTAAACGAGTAAAGAACCATTCCCATAGGAGCGTGTTTTAAAAGTTTGTGAAATGGAAGAAACGTCAAGTGGATTATCATAATAAAAAAGAGAGTGATTGTTAACCCTAAATGGTTTAATCCCATGAGTAGATTTTGATAATAACAATGATTTGATGATTTTTCTGTCTAATTTGTTGATTGAGAAATGTGTCAGAAATAATAAGGCGGTAATTATAAACCAACTCGTAATTTAAAGATGATGAATCTAGATTAACATCCTATGCAAAACGAATGGATGATGAAGTTTTTGAAAAATTCATTTTTTGTATGTCACAGGTAAAAACAACACTTACACTTTTCATTTAATTTTCAACTCGAATTGGTTTGAACACACAAAATTTATTATATTTCTATGTCCCAAATAAATATTGGGTCTCACAAATAATTGGGTAACAAAATACTCTAGAAAGAATCCATCAGATTTACTTAGCCAACCAGTGAACTTGAACTGTTCAGACTTTCGTATAAATCAAGACAATATAAACTACATGGTTATTTTCCAGACACTTTTCATTCTATGATTGCGTTCATTTTAGCCCTAAATATCCTGATACTTCATGAGTGATTCTAGAGAATTTAGCCTTTTCATTCTCTTAGAACCGGCCCATTTATCACTCATATAGGTAATTTTCTATAAAAGAGTATTCTATTATACCCACTTGAAATTTTCAAAATATAGAAATAATTAAAATTTATACTTATCCGTAACCATATTGCAGATATCATTATTGCATCATAGGAATGAGCTGTACATTTTATCTACTCAGTGATTTACTCACAATGACCTTCATAATTCGGTTGTCCTTTCGAATTTAGATCTTGGGATCTCTAGTTAACTAAGTTAGATTGCCATTATGATGACTATTTCGCAATAGGGTTTAAGTCCATCCCCCTATATAAGCAGTTTACTCTATCTCGAGTAAGATCTTTAGTCAATGGATTTGCAATGTTATCTTTTGACTTAATATAATCAATTAAGATAACTCAATTAGAAAGTAACTGTATTACGGTATTATGCCTTTTACATATATGTCAAGACTTACCGTTATACATACTACTGTGTGCTATTTCAATAACCGATTGATTATTACAATGTATGCATATAACTAGCACATGCGTAGTTCACATTGGAATATCTTTCAAAAATTGTTAAAGCCACTCTGCTTCTTTTCCTGCTTTATCAAAAATAATAAATTCAGATTCCATTGTGGATCTGGTAATACATGTTTGTATAGAGAATTTCTGATAGGTGTAAATTATCTATCTATTTCCAAACTAAACATTGTTAGTTTTCAAGTATGTTTATTATGTTTTAATACGTTTTTATGTGTTTTTGTATAAATCAGGTGTTTGAGGTGAAAACGCATGAAAACGGATCAATAACGATGAAATCGGATCAAGAACGGTAGGAAAACAAGCATAGAGGCAATATTCAGAATAGCAGCCCACCGTTGCGGCGTCCCGACTACCTCCGCGGTGGTGAATATGCAGGGAGGGGCCTAAAGTTGCTGTAAACTCACCGCGGCAGTGGTGAAACTACAGAGAGGTTCCTGATTCCACCGCTGCGGCGAAGATCAAACTGACATACCCACCGCCGCGGCGATTACTCTGCACCAGATTTAGATATTTTTTAGGATATTTTGGTTCCCTATTTCTTCTCTTCTCATTTCCTCTGGCTAAAAGAGCTCTATTAAGGTTAGGATATTTTAGAGAGAGGTTTTGGGAGTGTTCAACCAATTTCGAAGCAGAAGAACACGTTGTGAAGAGGGAGAAGCGATCTCGAAGCGTTTTTAGTTGTAAATCTTCGGACTACGGCTAAGTTTCTTTCGTTTCTTCTTTATTTTCTTAACTTCGGTAGATGGTTGAGCACATTTAGCTCATTTTTCATTGTATAAACGATTATGACCATGAACTAAATGGATTTTGTCTAGGGATTAATATATTTTATAAAATTATTGTTTGTTTGAGTTTGAGTTTGTGTTTCGTTAATGGTTGTTCTTTACTATTTTAATTGTGTTTACTGTTATTCTTTGATATTATGCTTGTTTAGTTAATTAGAGAATACGAGATTTGACACTCGGGAGAGGTAACCCTGGATTTAGACTAAGTTAAACACAATACAATGATCCAATAATTCAGGAGGGAGTTGAAAAGTGTGCAATCAATGACGTTGGGACGAGATTCATGTGACCTAGCGATGTTAAGATGTTGAGGGGGACTTATTCATTGACGTGAAGTCACGTATTCACTCGTCTTACACTTGGGAGAGATGGCGAGTGAGTTTACGAGCCGAGATTGTCGAATAGGTCGAACGTCGTTAACATAAACTAAAACGAGACCAAACACATTTTTGTAAACAAAGTTAATCCCTAGGCAATCTTTTTCCTAAACATCTCATATTAGTATTGGTATAGTTTAATTAGTATTTTAGTATTAGTATTAATTAATTATAAACTATATTTTTACTGCCTAGATAAAATCAGGTTATGATAATCGCAATACTCGATAATAATCTCAACCATTCTTTGTGGACACGATACCCTTACTCTCCCTATCTATACTAAAACTTGATCCGTACACTTGCGGTGAAAGTGGCGACGTAATATTCCGCCACCAAATTTTTGACGCTGTTGCCGGGGATTGTGAGTTGTCGTATTCCGCTTCCGGCAATTGCCACCAAGTTTTTGGCACCATTGCCGGGGATTGATTTTTATATTATTATAGATATTGTGAGTAAATGACCCGATTTTACTTTATGTATTTATTTTGTTTATAACTTTTCTTTGTAGTTTTTGTTTTTGTTTTCCTGTAGGGTGCTTGACGATGTTAGATCAACAGGTACTCTTGCGTTTCTTTCAATAAGATTCTGAGCCATTTTATAGTGCTTGGGATTGATACAAGGAATTGCTATCTAACCGCGGACGAAGCCTATTGGTTGCTGGAAGACATGACGGCATTTGATTTTTCAAAGTTTCAATACTACGGTGCCATGGATTGACATTCCAGATCAAGATGATGAGTCTTCTCCTGCCTTAGAAGACATGTTCGTTATAGTTATAGGGGAAACTCAGAGATTCTTGAGGGAAACGCATGATTGACTTAACGAGCACGAGGATCGTCTTGATTTTATTGAGACGGTCTGCACCGATATTGATGCGATCGTAACGTCTCTTCAGACACAAATTGGTCAACTTATCTACTTTGTTGAGGCCGAGACAAAGATGGTGGCACTGAGAGACGAACAAGTTGAATCCTATTGTGAAAGCCACCAAGAGGAACCGGAGATAAGCGGGAGGTACTTGGGTGAGATCGAAGACTATCATGAAGATGCAACACCTCAAGTATGGAGCGGCGATGAAAATTTACATATTAATCGTTGTGATTTTTCACCATTTGAATTCCAAATCGTGACGCTGTAGTCGATCCAAGACGATTACATCTACGAGGATCTGATGTGGCTCACTTGTCTTTCGCCACCTTTAGCAATGTATTTTCATGCCCACCAAGTACATGATCTGGTGAGGTATGATGTTGAAAGATCGAGTCATTCAGAGCAATATCTCGCCACTCTTGAGGGCGTTTTAAATCAAGACCTGTAAGTGGTGTTATTTGACACGTACTACAGGAGGAAGCCGCTATTTGACGAGCACTTTGGTATGTCATGTCACGACTCGTCCCGAAATCCTGACATCCCGGGCTGGCGTGACGACATCATGACATCACCGAAAACAACCAACCAACCAACTATTACACGACAATATGTATATATATAAATAAACCATCATCTATATGAAGCTATACATATTCCGTTATGGGAACACACCCGTTTCCCAAATATACTAACAGCAAAATATAATACCATGAATCCCCTCATAGGTTTGCCTCAGAAAGCTCATCTCAACCCTCCACACGACTCCATCATAGGACTCTACCTAGCGCCAGTAGGGGACCGACTCCTAACTGCTTCACCTGCGAGTGTACTGCCTTATCAGTAAAAATATCTTTAATAATAAAAATTTATTCTACAACATCTAAATGGATCAAGCGTAAGTTTATAAATACTACATAGCTCGTAAACTCCCCAGTATAAAAGTAGGGAAAATAAAGTAACATAATTAAGTTCCATTCAAATCCAACTAATATAAAAAAAATCATACTAATTATCATGATAATAAATATCAAATCAGCCAATATACGTAAAATACCACATCTTAAGCACACATCTTAAACACACTTTTTAAGCACACAACTCAAATATAAATCTCAAATACACACTGGCTAGCCCTAGTGATCGTTTTAACCTCACGATCGGGAGTTGCAACAGTACCGTACCACCCGTAGGATATGCCTTCCTACGAACACACATCACTCTGCCAAAATGGATAATCACTGCGCAGTATAACGTCTAACATCACTCTGCCGAAGCAGATAAAAATCACTCCGCCGAAGCGGATAACATCACTCTGCCGGAGCAGATAAATACTATAGCATCGTCAAATCAATAACGTCATCATCAAATCACAAATCAATAATATCGTCTAATCTCAAACATCACCCTCTATTTACAAAACCGATTTTAATCCAAAATCATATTTCTCATTTTTCTTTAAAAAAAGTCTAATTTCACCAAAACCATTTTTTTTCACCTTTTATTTTTAGAAAGTCAGGTATTTTTCACTCTCTTTTCAAACCACTAAATTTCAGCGAAAAACTATTTTCAACTTCCTTTCGAAACCAACACAATTTATCGAAAATCCATTTTCTCAAGTCACCCAGAAACTTGCTTGATCCATATCATTTTGAAATCATTTAATTTAACTACAATCATTTTCCATCACACACACACACACACACACACACACATATATATATATATGGTTTGGTAAGAAGACAGTACACTCACCTGGCTATCCGGTCGGCAAAACTTTCACCGACTACTCCCTACTGAGACTCCGGTGCTTGCGAACCTAATAGTGACAAGACCTAAATTAATATTTTAAGCAAAAATAACCTAATCATGTAATGCAGGCCCTAGTTCTGTAATTTCCCATTCTCCACATTTTATTTATAACAATTATTATTCAGTAAATTTCATTCCGTTAATTACTGCATAAAATTTAATAATACGACAGTCCCAAATTTATTATTTTGGTTACGAAATTTTGATGCTAGAATTTGATTTAATAACTAAAATAAACTTAATGAAAAACGTTATCCATTCCGAATCATTTATGGGCCGCGAGATGGATTTTTGGTTTTGATCGGGGTTGTTTGTGAAATTTTTCTTTTTCTTATTTTTTTTCCTTTCCTTCTTCTTCTTTCTTTTTCTGGTTCTGTTTGGTTTCAGCTGCCGGTCGCCGACAACATTCACTCGCCGCCAATCAACACACACACACACACACACGCTGAACGGCGACGATCACACGCCATGGATGGAACGAAACAAAACAGCGTAACCATACATGCCGATCACTCCCATTGGCAGCACACACACACACACCATCGAACACATGTACGCCCCCACACTGCCGATGACACACCACCGGACCGACGACCACTGCCGACGACGACACAAGGGCATAGGGCACACCGTCGACGCACCTAACTCACACCACCGCCACCGCCACCGCTGTTGATCGACAACCGACCGAACCCACACACATACACACGCCGGAATAAATGAAGGAACACGCACACACTTGCTGTCCAACCAGACGATACACACATGCACACACGACGTTGTCGAACTGGACATAACACACACCCATGCAGCCTTATCTGAACCCTACACACACACACAAAGCAGTACACGCCCACACATACTCACCTGATTTAAACATACCCAGAAATAGAAAAAGAAACAAAGCACACACACACAACCCGCTAAACAGGACAATGATCAGCACTGAAACACACATCACGCTGAAAAACCCACCATCACCGGCGATCACGAACATTCGACGACCCCCCCTCCTCCGGTTCTTTTTCTCTCTCTATAGATTCTCTGAATCTTTTCTTCTTCTTTGAGATTTTGGTGATCATTACATGCATGAACAATTATTTATATGCATGTAATTAGTGGTCTAAGCATTGAGCTCCTCCTGCCACGTCGCCTGCTCCTCTCTCTCCTTTCGGCCGGCTGAGTTCACGATCACACACACACACACACACACATATATATATATTTAAAATAAACTTTTATTAAATTACTCTTTTCTCCCCCTAACTTCTTAAAACCTTCATTTTAGTCCAAGTCCACTTTTAAGAATTTCTTAAATTACAATTTCACCCCTAAAAGTTTTAATTAAAAGTTAAATGTCAATTTACCTCCCAAAGTTTGGATTTAATGTTTTTAAATTTGCGAATTGACCCCTAAATTTTTAATTTGAATTTTAATTGACCCAATTTCACCCCGAATTTTCCCAGTTACTCTAAATTGCAACTAAAATGGCATGCGTGCTATGATTGAGGTCTTACATATCAGACTGACGACCATAAACCAACCACTTCTTGAGAGGCAACCCAAGGTAAAAAATAAGTTAAATCCGTCACAGCTGACTTGATTCGGAGGCGAGATCCTCTTGCCTCCTAGGTATGTGTTTTAAACCACTGTTTTCATTATCATGCTATATGCTGTCATTGGGATCGTCGACGGGTCATTTTGGGCGTTGCCTGTGTTACGTTGGTGGTGATGTGTAGTATGTTTTAGTATATGTTTCAGTTGCAGTTTATGTTTTATTGTTTTTATCATGTGAATGTTTGTTTAGGATAGTTATTGTTATGTGCTGAGTTTTGACGTCATCTGGGCCTTTACTTGATGATGAGTTTGTCCCCTGATTGTTTATTGAGGTCAAGCATAAAGCTCATTCATGTGTGTTCTGTGTGCTTACCGTATTGTTTTAGTAAAAGTTATTGTCGATCCTAAATGCACGAGCACATAAACTCATTGTATAACTGTCTAATTGATTTGAAACCGATTATCTGTCAATCAAATTCATGACAATAGGGATTCTAGAACTTGATTTGGGGAAAATTCGAGGTGAAATCCTAGGCGAGGTAGTTTAGGTAATATGACTTAGGCAGTCATTTTGTCACTTGAGCCTTTAAAGCTTACCTGATTAAATGTTTATCCTTCGTTACCCTGTCGAAGCCTAATAGCTGTTTTAATTCTGAACACTTAACTAATACCATAGCCGATTGAACTTTTTCCAAACCTATATCGCTAAACCGAAGGCACAATGTGAGTGAATCAAGTTAGCATTCGTTATGCTACTTGATGTGAGCGGTTGGGTTTTGGGCGAGCTATTAATTGGTTCGGTATTCGATTATTCACTTGTCGTTTTTTGTTCATATTTCACACACCCCTTAAACTGTACAAATCAAATAAGTTTGGGGGTATGTTTGTTTGAGAAAAAAAAAAAAACTATGTAAATATAGTTTTATTCCATTTTAATTTGACAAGTGAGTACGTCGGTCTTAATAGATTGTTTAGGATTGTTTCCAATTTAACTGTGGGGTTTCGAGTGTGAGTGTTCCAAGCGATGTGCCTTGGGTAATGTTAAGTTAACAACGTTAACCCGTTTTCTCTTCCAATTTACCCTTGGCCATTAGTCCTAAACCGAATCAAGATCTATTGATCTTTTCGAATCTCTGAGCCTACATTAGTGGAGAATAGATCCCAGGTCAGGCTTATGGATTCCCTATACCTTAATGGTATTAGTTATGAACTTTATTGAGGGATAATCCCATCTAATCAACGGATAGTTGTATATTTGAGTTTAATCACACACACTTTAACATGATCTAGAATAGCGCTTACTATTATTGAACGTTGAAATTCTAGAACACCACATGGTGTGTTTTATGCTTGAATTTGAAGGATTGGGGGCCGATGAGGGAAAAATCGTTTGGCCGATAGATGATAATCAAATCTTGCACAATTTTGTTTAAGTGTTTTTGGTTATTATTTGGTAATTAGTTGTTATATTTTCTTGTATTGTGTGGGTGTTTTCCTCCAGGACTAGCAAAATTATGAGCTTGGGAGTATTTGATAGGTGTAAATTACCTATCTATTTCCAAACCGAGCATTGTTAGTTTTCAAGTACGTTTTAATACGTTTTTATGTGTTTTTGTATAAATCAGGTGTTTGAGGTGAAAAAGCATGAAAACGGATCAATAACGATGAAATCGGATCAAGAACAATAGAAGAACGGTGGGAAAACAAGCACAGAGGCAATATTCAGAACAACAGCCCACCGTCGCGGCATCTAGACCACCGCCACGGCGGTAAATATGCAGAGAAGGGCCTAAAGTTGCTGTAATCTCACCACCACGACAATGGAACTGCAGAGAGGTTCCTGATTCCACTGCTTCCTCTACTGCTGCGGTAAAGATCAAACCGACATACCCACTGCCGCGGCGGTCACTCTGTACCAGATTTAGATATTTTTTAGGATATTTTAGTTCCCTATTTCTTCTCTTCTCCTCTCCTCCGGCCAAAAGAGCTCCATTAAGATTAGGATATTTTAGAGAGAGGTTTTGGGAGTGTTCATGTAAGACCTCAATCGTAGTACGTACATCATTATAGTTGCATTTTAGAACATTTGGAAAAATATGAGAAATTTTTTGATTTAATTAAAAACCAAATTAAAAGTTATTGGGTCAGATTGAAATTTAGAAACATTTAATCTAAACTTTGGAATCCAAATTTGTCATTTTAAAAAATAATAAAAAAATAAAAAAATTTAGGGATCAAATTGTGATTTAAGAAAAATTGTAAGTGGTAAATTGAACTAAAAAAAGGAGAATTAAAGAATTAGGGGGAGAAAAGAGAAATTTGACAAAAGATTTTTTTTTTTAACACACATATATACACATATAATCGTGTGTGTGCATAGTGACAAGTCGGAGACAGAGCAGAGAGAGACCGGAGACGTGGAAATTGAAGGATCAAGCCCAAACCCACTATAAACATGCATATATAAGCATCCATGTAGCAGTGATCATCAATCGTTAGAGGAAAAATCAAGAAAATCAAAAAAATCAAGAAGAGAGAGAAAGAAGCTGGGTTTCGGTTGTGCGTGTGTTTGGTCGACGGTGTGCAGTGGGTGAGGAGGTGTTCATTCGACGATTGTGTGGGTGTATGTGGGTGTGTCGTTCGGCTGTTCCATTTGTGACAGTATGTGCGTTTTCTGGCCGTCAACGTTGTGTGTAGGTGAGCATGCTATTGTCTCTGTTCCATTTCCATCGCCGGTGATTATGTGTGTGTGGGGATGATTGACAGTGTGTGTGCGTGTTCTGTGCTCTGTTCGCTAGTTGGTGTGTCGGTAATACATTTTGTTGATCGTCGGTGCCTGTGTGTGTGCGTGTCGTCGCCGGTTGCGTGCATCGATCGTCGGACGATTGTGTGCATGTGTGTCGTGTGGTTGGATGGTGTATGTGCATGGGTGTGGACATTGAAGTGTGTGTGTTTCGGTGTATGTGTGTGAGCCGTTAAGTTCGTCGTGTGGGTATGTGTGGGATCGTCGCCGTTGTTCGGTCAGCGTGTTTGTGTTCCGTTCAACAGTGGGTGTGTGTGCGTGATTAGTTGTGGGCTGCCGGTGGTATATAGGTTGTTTGGTCGGTGAGTGAGTTCCGGCGGCGTGTGTGTTGTCGTCGATGGTGTGAGGCTGTCGGAGGTTGGTAAGGAGAGAGAAAGAGGGGTCGGCGGGAGCAGCCAATTTGAAATAGAAGCAGCGAAGAAAACGGGAAAAAGAAAAAAACAAATTACACAAAGACCCCAATAAAAATCCAAAAATTCATCTCGCGGCCGACGGACGATTCGGAGCAGGTAAAAATCTAAATCGATTACCATTGTTGTCAAATTGAATTATTAGCAAACGGGATTATAATTTGGAATCGTTAATTCTAATAATTTTTGTCACTGTCCATATTAACAAATACGTATAGTAATTATTAACGAAACGAAATTTACCGAATAACAATTTTTCATAATGAAAAGTGAGTACGGGGGAAATTATGGAATTTAGGACCTGCATGGTATATTAGGTTATTTTAAAGTAAAATATTAATTTAGGCCTATCGTTGTTAGGTTCACAGGCGCCAGCGTCCCAGTAGGTTTCGGACAGTGACGTTTTCGCCATGCGGAGAAAAATGTGAGTGTACTGTCTTCTTGCCAAACTATTTTTATATATATATATATATATATATATGATAGAAAATTATTGTATTTACATTAGATGCTTTTAAAATTTTGTGGATCAAGCAGGTTTTGGGTGAGTTGGAAAAATGGATTTTCGGGAGATCACGATAGTTTTCGAAAGGAAGGTGAAAATGGTTTTTTGTTGAATTTGGTGGTTTTAAAAGAAAGTGAAAAATATCTAGTTTTCTAAAAATAAAGAGTGAAAAAATGGTTTTGGTGAAATCAGACCTTTTTTTTAAAGAAAGTGAAAAATAAATGATTTTGAATAAAAAATCGGTTTTGGAAATAGAGGGTGATGTTTGAGATTTGACGATATTGATTAGACGATGTTATTGATTTGTGATTTGATGATGACGTTATTAATTTGACGATATCATTGTATTTATCTACTTCGGCGGAGTGGTGTTATCTACTGCAGCGGAGTGATGTTTATCTGCTTCGGCAGAGTGATGTTAGACGTTTATACTGCACAGTGATTATCCGCTTCGGCGGAGTGATAGGTGTTCGTAGGAAGGCGTATCCTACGGATGGTACGGTACTGTTGCAAACTCCCGATCGTGAGGTTAAAACGATCACTAGGGCTGGCCAGTGTGTGTTTGAGGTGTGTGGTTGAGTTGTGTGCTTAAAAGGTGTGTTTGAGATATGTGCTTGAGATGTGATGTTTTACGTATATTGGCTGATTTGATATTTATTATCATGATGATTAGTATGATTTTTATATTAGTTGGATTTGAATGAAACTTAATTATGTTGCTTTATTTTCCCTGCTTTTATACTGGGGATTTTACGAGTTATGTAGTATTTATAAACTTACGCTTGATCCATTTAGATGTTGTAGAATGAGTTTTTATTATTAAAGATGTTTTTACTAAGAAGACAGTACACTCGCAGGTGAAGCAGGTAGGAGTTGGTCCCCTACTGGCGCTAGGTAGAGTCCTACGATAGAGTCGTGTGGAGGGTTGAGATGAGTTTTCTGAGGCGAACCTGTGAGGGGTTCATGGTATTATATTTTGCTGTTAGTATATTTGGGGAATGGGTTTGTTTCCATAACAGAAATATGTTTAGCTTCGTATAGATGATGGTTTATTTATATATATGCATATTATCATGTAATAGATGGTTGGTTGGTTGCTTTCGGTGATGTCATGATGTCGTCACGCCAGCCCGGGATATCGGGATTTCGGGACGGGTCGTGACAGTTCAACCAATTTCGAAGGAGAAGAACACGTTGTGAAGAAGGAGAAACGATCCCGAAGCGTTTTTAGCGACAAATCTACGGACTACGACTAAGTTTCTTTTGTTTCTTCTTCATTTTATTAACTTCGGTAGATGGTTGAGCACGTTTATCTCTTTTTTCATTGTATCAATGGTTATGACCATTAGCCAAACGAATTTTATCTAGGGATTAATATATTTTATGAAATTATTGTTTGTTTGAGTTTGTGTTTCGTTAATGGTTGTTCTTCGCTATTTTGATTGTGTTTACTGTTATTCTTTGATATTATGCTTATTTATATAATTAGAGAATACGGGGTTCGACACTCGGGAGAGGTAACCTTGGATTTGGACTAGGTTAAACACAACGCGACGATCCAATAACCCAGGAGTGAGTTAAAAAGTGTGCAATCAATGAAGTTGGGGCGAGACTCACGCGACCTAGCGTCGTTAAGACGTTGAGGGGGACTTCTTCGTTGACGCGAAGTCACATATTCACTCGTCTTACACTCAGAAAAAGTGGCGAGTGAGTTTACGAACCGAGATTGTCGAATAGGTCGAACACCGTTAATGTAAACTAAAACGAGACCAAACACATTTTTGTAAACAAAGTTAATCCCTAGGTAATCGTTTCCCTAAAAATCTCATATTAGTATTAGTATAGTTTAATTAGTATTTTAGTATTAGTATTAATTAATTATAAACTACATTTTTACCGCCTAGATAAAATTAGGTTATGATAATCTTGGTACTCGATAATAATCTCAACCATTCCCTGTGGACACGATACCCTTACTCTCTCCATCTATACTAAAACTTGACCCGTACACTTGCGGTGTAAGTTAACGACGTTATATTCCTCTACCAATTTCCATGACACAACAACGCCTCTTAATACAAAGGCATATCCGCTTGTAGATTGGGTGTTTTTAGCATTAGATATCCAATTCGCATCACTGTATCCTTCAAGTACTGTTTGATATCTTGTATAATATAAATCATAATTTTGATTATATCTTAAATATTTCAAAAGTCTCACTATAGCTTTCCAGTATTTTCTAAGTGGATTGCTAATGAACCTTCTTAATTTACTTACTGCATAAACAATGTTAGATCTTGTACAATTAATTATGTACATTAAACACTCTACTATTCAACAATACTCTAACTAAGATATGCTCTCACCAGTATTCTTAAAAAGACGTTGATTAACATCTACTGGTGTTCTGGTTATACCATAATCATCCTTGTTAAATTTTTCAAGGATCTTCTCGATATAATGAGATTGAGATAAGATTAATTCTTTAGATATTCTTGAAATTTTAATCCCAAGAATGACATTTTTTATTCCCAAATTCTTCATCTCAAATTTATTTGTTAACATATATTTGGTAGATTTTATGATCTTATGATTACTACTAATAATAAGTATGTCATCTACATATAAGCATACAATAACGTAACAAGATTATGTTGTCTTAATATAGATACACTTGTCACATTCATTGATCTTAAAATTATTTGACAACATAACATTATCAAATTTCTTATGTCATTGTTTTGGTGCTTGCTTTAATACATATAAGGAGTTTACAAGTCGACACTTTATTCTCTTTTCCAAGAACCACAAATCTTTCTGGTTGTTCCATACAGATTTCTTCATCTAATTTACCATTCAAGAAAACAGTCTTTATATCCATTTGATATATCTCAAGATTATGTATAGTTGTTAGTTCTATTAACATATGTATAGATGTGATTGTTATTAGTGGTAAATAAGTATCAAACTAATTTATATCCTCTCTTTACTTATAACATGTAGTTATAAGTCTTGTTTATATTTGTCAATTGATCCATCTGCTTTTATTTATTTTTCTTAAAGATCCATTTAAATCCTAGTGGTTTCGTTCTAGATGGAAAATCCACTAATTCCCATGTATGATTCTGTAGGATAGATTCAATTTCACTATTTACAACCTCTTTCCAAAGAGGCGCTTCAGACATAGTTATAGCCTCCCCAAAAGTTTGAGATTCATACCCTATCACATAGATAAAAGAATTAGGACCAAAAGATTTAAAAACTTTTGTCATTTTACTACGTCTAGGTTGAATTTTATCCTTTTGAGAATTATTAGAAGTAGTATCACTTGTTCTCTTTAAAGAACTCAACTCAATAAAAGTCTTACAAGGAAACACATTTTCAAAGAATGATGCATTCCTTGATTCAATAATCATATTCTCATGCACATTTTCAATTTCTGATTTATGAACTAAAAATTGATATACGCTACTATTGTGTGCATATCTAATGAATATACAATTAATAGCTTTTGGTACTATTTTAACCTGCTTAGGATCAAGAACCATAACTTTTGCAATACACCCCCACACTTTTAAGTATGAATATGAAGGATTTATTCCTTTCTACAATTCATAAGGGATCTTATCTAATTTCTTGTGAGGTAGTTTATTTGAAACAAAATTTGTTGTTAAAACAGCCTTCCCTAGAAGTTTAATATAGATCTTAACTTATTAACAAAGAATTCATCATTTCTTTTAAAGTTATGTTTTTTTTTTCTCAGCAACTCAATTTTGTTGAGGTAAATAAGGGGCTATGATTTGGTGAATTATTTCATGTTTTGCACAAAATTCACCAAAATGTGAAACATATTCTCTACCTCTATTACTACGCGACACTTTAATCTTTTTGTTAAGTTGATTTTTAACTTCAATCTTATAGTGTACAAACATGTCTAATACTTCATATTTACTTCTTAAAAGATAAACATAACAATATATTGTGCAATCATCAATAAAAATAACAAAATACTTTTTCCCTTCACTAATTTGTAAAAATTTTAAATCACAAATATTTGTGTGCATCGATGCTAGAGGTTCAATTTTTGGTTCAATTGAATGAAAAGATGTTCGAGTCAATTTTGATTTCACACAAGTCTCATATTTGTGACTTGTATTATCTTGACTTTTAGGAATTAAATTCTTATTAATTAATTTACATAAAATATCATAATTAACATGTTCTAAATAACTATGCCACAAATTCAAAGACTCAACCATATAAGTAGAAGAAGTACTGACTTTATTATTATTATTTGGGATTACGGTCATAACATTGAGCTTGAAAAGACCTTCATTCATATAGAATTTTTCAACATACATACCACTCTTAGTAAGTACAATCTTATTAGACTCAAACACTAGTCTGAATCCATTCTTACTCAGTAACGATCCAAAAATCAGATTCCTATGGATATCTAGTACACGTAACACTTCCTTCAAAGTAAGTTCCTTATCAAAGGTCATTTTTAGAACAATCTTTCCATTCCTTTAACATTAGAAGTTGAAGAGTTTCCTATATAGAGCTTATCCTTAGATTCCATCGGTTGATAAACGATGAACATCTTCTTATTTGAGCATATGTGGTGGGTAGCACCAGAATCCACATACCACTGTTTGGGATTGTTAACGAGATTGACTTCAGATACAACCACTGACAAATTCATCTCGGAAACCTCATCTGTAAGTTGTCCCATTTCAGTCACATGTGCATGATTTTTAGATTTTTTTCCCTTCGGTACAACTTTTTTGCAACATTCTAAAGTACGATGTCCCATCTTGCCACAAGTATAGCAGTTATCCTTGAACTTTTTATTCGCGGCTCCTTTGCTTGAGCTTGATTCAGTTTACTTCCTCTTCTTTCTATGACATAGGTTTTTGACATCATAGAATTACAACCCTCACGTTTAGAAGAGATCTAATGCTCTTCTTTGATTCTCAACTTGAGAACCTAATCTTCAAGAGTCATATCTTTTCATTTGTGATTGGGATAATTCTTAAAGAATGAAAACTTCTCAATCACAACTGCCACTTGAAAGAACTCACTAAGACTCATTCGTACAACATGAATGTCATGCAAAAAGACTTGGAGCTCTTCAGTTTGGCTGATGATTGTCTTTGAATCCACCATTTTGTAGTCTAAAAATGTTCCAACTATGAATTTTTTAGTCCCAACATTTTCATTCTTGTACTTATTTTCTAGGAATTGCCACAATTCGTTTACCGTTGTGAACGAGCAATACACATTGTAGAGTGTATTACTTAGTCCATTTAAGATATAATTCTTTTATAGGAAATCAGAATGCTCCCATGTTTCAACAATAGTTACAGTCTGAGTTCCAGCTTGTTCAGTCATGGTAGGAGCATATTTTCGGAAGAATCTTGCCAAGCTCAATATTGCCAGGTAGAATAACATCTTCTAATCCTATATCTTGAAGACGCTTCCACCAAACTTCTCCGAATTTTTTCTATGTGGAGTAGGCATAGGATGAGCAACATATGCACTCACAGCAGGTGGTGCAATACCTTGATTTGTAGCCGCAGTAGCGATAACAACAACATCATTTGAAAACTTATTTCTTAAAACAAAGAAGGGCAAAATACATTTTAAACCACCCTCTAACTATTGGCATGTTTCTAAGTAGTCCTCTTAAGTTTTCTCGTTTTATTTTAAACTCTTTATATATGAAGATGATATTTAAAATGTCATTCTATTATAATTTCCATCCAAACTAACCGAATTAGAGGGACAAAATTGTCATTTCATTTTTTTTTTCATTTTTAATCAATTTTTTCTTTTTATTTTTTTCTTCCTTCATCTTCACGAACCTTTCTCTCTCTCTCTCTCCCCCTCTTCACCCAACCTCTCACTCTCTATCACATTCTTTTGCCTCCATCACCGATGCTGTCACCACCGCAAATATCACCTCCACCCTCTGTAACATGGGATGGTTTCACATAACTACTTTCTCTATCTCTCTTAATTATCTCTATATAAATGAAAAACCCATTTCATTCTAGGGAGAGAGAGAATGGACTAGTAGCTTTTCAACGACGGTGCTCTACAAAGTTCACTATTTCCCATATAAATGGACGGGTCAATGAGCGTCTAGAGTTGATTTCCCGTTGGTATTCGCCAGGATAATTTATTGGACAACACATTCAAGTGGCTCAAAAGTTCATATCCGAAAAACTTGGAGGAACCAGACCCAAAAATTCATTTATGGATAGATCGAGCGATTCCAGTTGTTTCAAATCATGAATTTTCTCGGGGATCTTCCCCTTCAAATGATTCCCAACCAAATTCAAATTCTGCAACCCAAACAGACCCATGAGTTCTTTTGGAATTTCTCCAACCAGATTATTGTTCGAAAGATCTCCCGATGTAATAGCCCCGACATTTTCTTTATTTTCTTTAAAATTTCCCCAACTCCACCACCCAAAAACTCGATAACCCCAACCTCTCCTTACTGTCAACTTTTCTAAACGACCCCCTCCGGAACAAAAACGACAATGTGTGGGATAGTATCGACGACCGACTGATATAAGGTCATTCCAACACGGTGGTCGGCGATGGCATTCCGGTGGTCTCATTCAACAGCCGCGGAGAGAGATCTAAACACTGAGCTTCCTTGGGTTTCGACGGTGGTTTGACGACGGTAGATGATCTCGGTTTCCCTAGAGCTTTATACCACTAAATATGAATCAAAACTAAGGTATGGATTGACAGAGTTAACATCCCCGTCAGCTCCGGTGGTTTGTTCAGAAGAGAAAACAGAGAGAGCTTTAGCGTGGAGCTTGTTTCCCATTCTGTAAGTGAACCCATTTATATATCTCTCTAGAATGAAGTGTTTTTTTTTTTCCAGTTATATAGAGATAATGGAGAGAGAGAGAGAGAGAGAGAGAGAGAGAGAGAGAGTATAGCTTCATAGTCCTGAATAACCATATGAACAACATAACTGATGATAACAAATCTTGCCTCCTCAGGAGTTTCGCTCATTGATAGGTGTAAAAAATCTATCTATTTCTAAACCGAATTTGTTAGTTTTCAAGCGTATTAGTTATATTTAATTATGTTTTAGTATGTTTTAGTGTAAAACAGGTGAAGGGACGTTAAATGGCGATAAACAAGTAAAAACGGTGAACAAAATGTGAAAAATAGGATTTCAATAAATGAAGACCACCGCCTAGGCGGAAAAGAGGCAGAATGTTGGAGTGCTGAAGGGCTGAACCACCGTCTAGGCGAGAAAACTACCGCCTAGGCGAGAAAAGATCAGAATGTTATGCCAGCAGCCACCGCCTAGGCGGAGAAACCACCGCCTAGGCAAAAATCCGACAGAAACTTAACTGACTTAAGCCACCGCTTAGGCGGTGACACTCTGAGCAGAAATATCTGTTTTCATATATTTTGAAGATATTTCCAAACCTTACCTATTAAACCCCTTTCTCCACCAAACCTCAAAAACCGTTAGACGTGAGAGGAGGCCCCGGTTGTTCTTGAGATCTCTCTTCCACCTTAGTTAGGTTTAGTTAATTTAGGAAGTAGATTAGATTAGTTTAAGAGGTGTTCTTGGCTAATCCTTGAAGAGCTAGAAAAGGAAGTTCATCAACGGAGAAGAGGAAGCTCGGGAGGATTGTTCTTTGACGAAAGTGGACTACTCCACTTTGAGATTTGGCTTTTCTTCCCTTCTTTTCATCTTTGTATTTAATGTTTATTGATGATATTGATGATATCCTCTTGATTTAATGTTGTATTGGCTAAGAACATGTTAGTGTAATTTAGAGATTAGTTAGGGAAATGTGTAGTTGTGTAAATACTCGTTTGGTTTAATATATGTTTCTTTAACGGTTGTTGCTTTTAAGTCCGATTGTGTTTATCATTTGATGACGATCTTAGTATGATTTTTATGGTATTAGGGTTGGATGTGAGAATCTAGGGTTTGACACTCGGGAGAGGTAACCCTGGATTCGGACTAGAGTAAACACATCGTTACGACCTAACGACCTGGGAGGGCATTAGTTAGTGTGCAATCGATGACGTTGGGTTAAGACTCACGCGGCCTAGAGTCATTAAGACATTCAGGGGGACCTCTTCGTTGACATGAAGTCGCGTATTCCCCTGTCTTACACTCGGAAGAGGTGGCGCGGGAGTT
Source organism: Eucommia ulmoides (assembly GCA_016647705.1). Lineage (NCBI taxonomy): Eukaryota > Viridiplantae > Streptophyta > Magnoliopsida > Garryales > Eucommiaceae > Eucommia > Eucommia ulmoides. Next base: position 15,000,194 of record CM028327.1, on the reverse strand, counting down.
TACGAACCGAGATTGTCGGATACCTAAACTCTGTTATTGTTAACTAAACAAAATCAAACATGTATTAAGTGAACAAAATCAATCCCTAATTAGTCAACTTAGTTAGGATTAACCCACTAATTGTAGTTTAGCTTAGATTAATTTTAATTCATGTCTTTCGTCGTCAGGATAACATGAGACTACGTCAATTGCAGCATTCAATTATTCACACTCTTCTCTGTGGGAACAATATCCGATCTTCAAGATCCACTATATTAAAACTTAGATCTTGTATACTTGCGAGAGTAAGTAGCGGTGCATTTCGAGCTCTACCACTCATCATTCCAAAATCAAGAAAGACAGACTTTCCCTCAGGTGTTGCCAAAAGATTACCAAGATGAGAATCGATATGAAAATACCCATACTCAAGTAGTTTCCTTAGACTACATTGGATACCTGTGTTCACAAGATCCAGAACTTTTAAACCCTGTTTCGCAATTGCAACTTGCGCATTGAGTTTAACTCCGCCAACCCACTCTATTGTCAATACTTTTGAGCTGGTATAGTCCCAGAAGATATCGGGGATAAGGACATCTTCTTTGTCAGCATATAACTTTTTAAACCTCTTAGCATTTTTTCCTTCCTGCATAGAAGAAGAGAGAGAGAGAGAGAGAGAGTAGTTATGTGAAACCACCTTTTGTTACGAAGGATGGCAGCGAGGTCCGTGGAGGCAGTAGCGACAGCAGCAACGATGGAGGCAGAAGAAGGTGGTATATAGAGAAAGAGATTGGATGAAGAGGGGAAGAGAGAGAGAGAGAGAGAGAGAGAGAGAGAGATAAGATGGAGGAAGAAAAAAGAAAAAGAAAAAAGAAAAGAAAAAAACAATTGAAAAAAATATAAAGGCCCTTTTAAAACCATCTTCATGATTTAAAATGAAATGAGAAAACTTAAGAGGACTACTTAGAAACGTGTCAATAGTTAGAGGGTTTAAAATGTATTTTGCCCAATATGAAACTTTCTTACTGGGATATTTTTTTTTTTAAAACAAAGACAAGAGTTATATAAAATTATTCCAAAATCTACTTTAAGATTGTTGGTAAAATATGATCCAGAAATTAATTAAATAATTAAATAATTTAGTTATTTAATTAAAATATAAAAATATGATGAAATTGTTCTAAATTCTTTGTTATAGACATTCAAGATAACAAATGACAATACAAAAAGTCAGAATAAAATTATACTACAATGCATAATGAAAAACGAGAAACAAGAAAGTTACTGAATTCGAGAACAAAACAGAAACATAAAACTTATTGTACAATAAAACAACTGACAAATTTACCAGAGGAAAGGATCAATACAATCGTTGTAGATTTGTCTTTAAAGCAGATTTCGCCCCTGCTAGGTGCTTATGGTTGAATGAGCATCTGTCTTCCAAGATACAATGATCAGGTTTCTACTTCTACTAGCACTAGAAACTAGAAGCCAAACGAATTGAAAAAAGTTGAACTCTCTCAAGAAAAATAAGAAAAAAAACTCTCAAACTCTCTGAAGAAATGCAATGCAAACTTGCTCATGAGATGATTAATGTTGAGAATGTATGCCCTTTTATAGAGAGCAAAAAACCAACCCGAAGAAGTCTGAAACTTTATGAAGTCATTAAACAGAACAACAATAACTCTAAGTAATTACACACCTGAACAGACAAATTTCAGGTTTCTCTCATGTTATAAAATCTACAATTTTTTTTTTTTTTTTTTTTTTTTTTTTTTTTTTTTTTTTCAGATTCTGTACAAAACATACCAAGTCCAAGCCAATCATTCCCCAAGAGCACCAAGATCCAAGCCTAAGGCCTAGCCCCGGCCTGGCTAGGCCGGGCGGGCGGTCGACGGCGGCAGTAGTGCGCGTGCATGGCTTTATTTATTTTATAGCCTTGAGTCTACTTTATGTCCAAATCATTTCAATGCCCTAGGGGTCTTACTTACAGGAGGTAACCCGAGCCTTTCATAAATGATTTTTCATGTTCTTCAGTTACTGATATCGGATAACCCACACAACACATCAATGAATAATTTCAAGTGGGTACTTTAATGAATAATTTTAATTAACCTCTTAAATAATTTTTTCATAAATAAACATACCATATTTATATCCTTACCAAGGAGAACACATTAATATATTCATATGTCCCAAATAAATATCGAGTCCCACAAATAATTAGGTCACAAAATACCCAAAAAATCCTTTAATACAACAAGAAAGGCTAAAAAGTGAATTCCGTACAAATATGGTAAACCATCTCCTATAGTTAGTCGACTAGCATAGTAGAAGGGTCTTGAATATTGTAAAACATTTTTGATATTTGTTATTAACGATTCAATATTTGAAAATATTTACACTATTGCTAAATGATTTATTACTTATTAAAAATGTTTTATAAAGATTTTTATGCAAAGAAATGCTTAAACTATTTTTTTTTTGCTATTGGATTTTCGAATTTGCTCTTACTTGATTGAAAATCGTTTTGGCCACCTTGACCTGCTCCTAAATAAGGCCATGTTTTTTACTTAATTAAAATGTATTTAAGGTTTACGTGTATCCAAATACACTGATTTATTTAAATTTAAATAGTCTTGGTTAAGATTTTCATAGGGTTAAGTCCTAGGGCTGATTTAGTCGGATTTGAAGCAGATTTTGTAATTGTTGGGATCATCTGGGATTCACCCTTTTAATTATCACGAAATTAATGGAAAAAATAATAATAAAAACTTTAGAAAATAAAATAAAATATCTCAACTAAAATTTCTAAGCTTAAATTCATGTGAAAAAAGAGTTTTTTCGGAAGAAAATTGTGTGCTGATCTTACTGAAATTTCTAGCCGATCAAATCCATCTTACTTTCGAGCTGTGTTACTATTTGATTTGACTTAAATATTCATATATATATCCGGGTGATATTGTTCTTAATTAGTATTATCATTTAGATCCGAATTTATGCAAAGCATTTATTTGAGTAAGATGGACTAGGAATCATTTGTACTTGTCTCTGATTTGATCACTTGCCTAAAAAACTCACAATTTGAATTTGATTATCATTATTTGAGTTTGAATTATTGATTAATCTATACATGTGCTTAAATGGGAAATTATTTCTTGTATGATTACATTCATACATAATTTGTTAACTAAACTTGCATATTTCAACAATTGGTTATAAGATTTAATCTAGTTAAATAGTTTATTTGGTGCTATCTAGATCCCTTGATTACATGCTCACATTATATATAATTTCAGATAAATTAACACGTGCTTAAAATTTGATCATCTTTATATCGTGTTAAATCACTTCTATCACGCTTAGTCGATTTGAGATTATATGATGTTTATAAGTGTTGGTAGAAGCTCTTATGAGAAAATAATTAATGAGTTTTTTGTTATATAGTCCCCCATAGAGGGATCATTGAGAAAAAAATTCTTTTTATATATTTGATTAGGATTCAGACCAAATAGTACAATCAATTAAGTTTTTAGTCCTCCAAAAAAACAAAAAGAATACTAAAAAGACACATGTACCCCTGAACAAACTCTCTCTCTTATTTATATTAATTATCACTCAGTCACACTCTCTCTCTCTCTCTCTCACTCTAAGCTCACTCTCTCTCTAAAGTTGAGCGTTAACACAACTAAATGTGTTGAGCGTTAACACAACTAAATATATTGGGTTTGTAATTGCGTTAACGTTAACACAATTAAGTTAAGTGTGCTAGATTGTAATTGTGTTAACGTTAACGCAATAAAATTAAAATGTATTGGGTTGTAATCGCGTTAACGTTAACGCAATTAAATTAATGTGTTGGGTTGCATTTGCATTAATATTAATGCAACTAACATTAACGTTAATGCACACAAAACAAATAATGAAAAAGACGATAATATGAAACAAAAAAATAAATAAATGCATTAACGTTAACACACACAAAAAAATATGATAAATATTCAAGAAAAAAAATATACAATACGTCTGGTGATAAAATGAGTTAACGATAACGTAATGCACAAACAGACAGATTGGGAGATGATGCGTTAAAAAAAAAAAAAAGGATTTAATAACGTTAATGTCAATCCCAATGTAATATTGTAATATAAGTAAGTGATATTTACTTGAACAAGTTACGTTAACGTTAATATCCTTTGTTGTTCAAATTTATCTTGTTGCATAATGACAAAATGACAGACTTGTAAATAAATGTTAACATGGAGGGCCATAATGAAGGACTTTTTTCTAAAAATTTAGTAGGGTCTGAAAACTTAATTATTCATGTCAGGGGGTCTTTTTTCTCTATCGGGTCTCTATAGAGGACTAAAAAATTAATTACCCATAATTAATTCGTGAGGAATTATATTGTAACTTGAAGTGAAGTGTATAATGTTTAAGTGGGTGTGTTTTGTTTGAGTGTAAAGGTTGACGCGCCCCGTTTTTTCGAAAAGGAAAAGAATAATAAATAATAAATAATTAGGCTGGGGGGGTTTTAAAGCGCTTGTTTTCCCAAAAAAATATACTTAGGCCGTTTTAAAAACTAAGGAGTCGCCACCTAGCATTGGGTTTAAATGGTGTGTTAGGTCACCGAATTTTTAGAAAACAATTTAAAAGGCTTAAGTAAAAAATTGACTCCAAAAAATACGGTCAAACCAAAGAATCATTTAAAGGCTCGGGGGTCGGTTACGCTCGGGAAAGGTATTAGGCACCCCAAGACGCCCATCCGAAAACGATACCTTATGTCTAATTAAATCCAATTAGTTTAGTCCGAGTGTTTTATTTTAGTTTTGAAATCATTCCCCTCTTATAAAATCTTTTTGGTATTTTCACAAATAAGGTGAGATAAGTTTTTGGATTTTTTGGAATGTTCCCCCGGTATAACCTCTTATCGAATATTAAAGATTCAATAAAGATGGTTCTCAGGGGGTTTTATGTATGTTTCTGAGAGATTTCTTTAATTTAAATTAGGCAAACTAAATAGATTAATGAGAGTAAAATATGAATACAAAAACTAACATCTACATGAATTTTTTTATGCAAAAGTGACTAATTTTTTTTTTAAAGAATTTAATTTAAATGTGTCAATACAAAACGATATGAATAAAGGGAATCGAATTAACTTATGCGTGGCAATGATTTAATTATTTAATAAAAAATAAGTGGTGTGCGTGTCGTGACTAAATAAAAAGTAGCATGAATTATGGAAATAATAAAAGAAAAAATAAAAAATAATAAAAGTATAAGTGATGAAAGTGTCCTAAATATGCCGTTTAAATGATAAAAAAATAAATATGTTAAACGAATGAAAAATATTTATTTTAAGTTTATTCGATTAATTTAAAGAAGTCCCGATTTGATATTCCTTCAAATTCTATGGATATGAGAATTGAGGGGGGGTTCGCGGAAACAATTTAGTTAAAATTAATCTTTCCGAAACTTAAACGAAATCCCACAAAAAATCTACCGAGGGAAGAGATTTTCTAGAACTATTGGTTTCTAAATTCCACTCAGGTTGGGGAATAGAAACGAGGCCACGGAAAACTCTCCTAAGATTTATCGAATCATCGGATTCAACTTAAGGTTTGTAAAGATTAATTCCCACCAATAAAAGATTTTATTATTATTTTTGATTTTTTTTGATTTTTTATGGTTTTGAAAAGAAGAATAAAATAAAAAATAAAATTAAAAAAAAATACAAAAAAATAAATAATAGAAACATCCTTCACCTAATGATCGGGGGTTAAGTTTAAGCACGAGAAACCCATCCCGACGTTTTCATCGGATCATCGGACGACTTTATTTTTTTGAGTTTTTCTTTATGAATTTGTAAACAAAATAAATAAACTAAAAAAAAAAAATGTAGAAAGTAAAAAAAATACAGCGATATGGTGTCCTCGTCTAAATGCTCAAAGGTTCAAATTGAGAATCGGGAACCTCGTCCCGATATTTTTCATCAAGTTATCGGACAACTAAAAAGAATAAAGTTTGCAAGAATTTAAACTATGGAGATATTTTAATAAACTGGAAAATAAAATCAAAACATACATGTTCTAGGCCAAGAATTATGATACTTGGGTTTTTTCTCTCTCGCAGACGGCTTCCCTAAAAGGTGTTTTGGGAATCACTCTTCTAGGGGGTGGCTCATCTCAATTTTTGAATGAATAAAGTAGGTAGAAGAGGGTCCTATTTATAGAAAAAGATGGGGTGTGAAAAACAAGTGGGAAACTCTAAAAAATAGGTCTAGCTGCCAAAGCCCATTCCAAGTTGGACTAGGAAAGGGTAAAATTGGAAAATAAAGAGAAAAAAATGCTTCTAGGGTTGTGGGCGCATGAGGAACACGCCCCCACAACCGCTCAACCGCAACTGCCACATGGCAGCGGGCGATTGGGCCTTCTCCTCCTATCTCTTTCTAACACAAACACACACATGCAGCAAGGGCCCCACCATTTTTTTTTCTTTTTTTTCTTTTGTTTCCTTGTGGCTGTCATAACAAAAAAAATGGGGCCCACATTATAATTTCTCTCTCTCTCTCTCGCTCCCCCTCACAGTTTCTCTCTCTTTTCTCTCTCTTCTCTTTTCTTCTCTCTCTTTCTACAATTTTTGACCATAAACAAAGCGGCCCACTTCTTTCCCTTTATTCCAATTTACTCCCCCTTTCCTTACTTCTTTCAATTTCGCCCCCATTTCTTTATTTTAATTTCTTTCTTTTTCTCTTCTTTTTTCTTTATTAATTATTTTTGTATTTTTTTGGAAAAAGAATAAAATAAAGCAAAAATAAATAAAACAAAGTTAATTATAAAATAAAGTAAAAAAATTTGCGAGGCGGTCAAAATGCCGTGTCTACAGCTGCTCATCTTTGCCATGCGAGTTCTATTTGCTTGATAAAGACAAAAGATCACGTCATTTTGATCGTCCTATTTTCTGAATTTTCAAGGCATTTGTTTTTTTGTTTTTTGAAGTTTTATAATAAAAGACAAAATTAGACAAAAGTGATCATTTTCAGGGCGTGATGGAAGCAGATGGGAATGGAATATGGATGAATTGCGACCGAACCCTATGAGGGTTGCTTACGTATCTCTACAGTGCCAAGAATCAAGTCACACATAATTCAACATATACCTCAAGCAGGATGATGAAAGAATGCAAAAATAAAGTAGTTCTCACATAGAGGCAATGTAGAATATAGAAAAGAGCCATCACGGAGAGACCAAATACAAATGGAAAAGCCATCACGGAGAGACAAAAATGAAAAAAAATAAAAAGCCACCATGAAGGGGCATAATGCAAAAAAATGACAAGCCACCACGGAGGGGGCATAATGCAAAATGAAAGGCCATCACAGAGAGGCACAAATGTAAAATGAAATGCCATTACGGAGAAGCCAAATGGAAATATGGAAAAGCCATCACGGAGAGGTAAAATGCAAAATGAAAAGCCACCGCGGAGGGGCATAGTGCAAAAATAAAATGCCATCATGGAAAGGTATAATGCAAATGAAAAAGCCACCATGGAGAGGCATAATGTAAATATGAAAATCCACCACGGAGGGGCATAATGCAAAAATAAAAAGCCACCATGGAGGGGCAAAATGCAAATGAAAAAAGCCACCACGGAGGGGCGTAATGCAGAATGAAAAGCCACCGCGAAGGGGCATAATGCAAAAATGAAAGGCCACCACGGAGAGGCAAAATGCAAAAATGAAAAGATCATCCCGGAGAGGCCAAATACAAAAGTGAGAAGGCCATCACGGAGAGGCCAAATGAAAAATGAAAAGGGCATCACAGAGATGCCAAATGCGAAAATAAAAAGGCCATCATGGAGGGGCATAATGCGAAAAGAAACGCCATCATGGAGAGGAAAAATGCAAGTAGCAAAGCCACTACGGAAGGGCAGGTGTGAACTAAGGGTAGGATATAAAATGTGCTCCAGCCAGTGGCTGAGGCTGCCCAGTTCAAAAACTCCATAATGCAAAAATAGACAAATTCCATATAATGTGCCCCAGCCTTGGGCTGGGGCGAAATTGACACTTTGATGACCGAACCTTTACAGGTTACCTACGTACCTTAGTATTACGCTGAGGATCAGGTTTAGCATAGTTAACTAAATGCCCCTTTTTAAGGCAAAACACATACTTAGACGCTCATTTAGATCCATTTGAATTTCAGCAATAATGGTTTCCAATTTAAATCAGCCGAAAGGTGAGAGGTCCTAACGTCTATGCTTTCGATCATTTTTGAGATCCCCGTAAGTGGATAAGAAAACACATGCCAAATAAAAATTTAGTCTGAAAAACTTGTCGCCTTTGATGACCTGTAATTTCGTTCCCCCCTTTTTGCCGTAATTGCTTCGGGTGATGGCGCTTGAATCGGAACAGTATTGAGAGATTTTTCCATTTGAATTTAGAGGCTTCGCTTTTCTACTCAGGGCCCAACATGCCTTAGGTGGTTTGATGAAACTTTTTTTTTTTTTTTTTTTTGCTTATGAGATTTCACTTTTCAACTCATGCGAGAGCCCAACATGCCTTTATCAAGGTCTCCTTGGCTTGCACAACTGAATTCTTGTCTTTTCAAATTTCTAGGTGCTTTAATTCTTGGGGTTCTAATACTCCTACATGCTATGTGTTTTCTCAAGTCCTGCAAAACTGATTTAGTCCAAAAAAAAATGGGCAAATGTCGAAAATTACTAAAGGAGTATCTTCGATACTTAATATGATTTTCTGTGAGATCTTGAGTCGGATTGCAGAGAAATATGATTCCAATACATTTCCAGACCACGACCAATGTTTCTTTTCACAAATTCTAATTCCATTCAAATCCATCAAGTTATGATTCTGAAAAATGTTGTTTGCCCGCCAATTTGGACCGAGGCGGAAAATATGAACAAATCAATCTATCCTCTCTTTTTTCCTCTTCATATCTCTTCCACATTTGCAGTAGCGTTTCTTGCTTGGTTACCTCACTTTTTATTTTTCCTTTTCTTTTATTTCCCCCCCCATTTTTTTTTTGTTTTTTTTTCTTTTATTTTTATTTTTATTTTTTTCCTTTTATTTTTTTTAAATAGATGATTGAACTTACAATGGTTCAGGGGCAACCAAACTTATCAATGAAATTAAACTTTTTTACGAATTGAGACCTTCGTGCAATATTTGAGAGTTTCTTCATTGGGATCATTGACTTGGGATGATTGTGTTCTCTTCTCACCATTGGGGTCTGACAGTAGGCGAACCTGAATATTTACACTTGGTTTTATCAAATCACTAAAGAATTACCAGAGACGGTGTGTGCGTTGAGGATTCTCATCCTTGGCGTATATGACGACTCGCAAGTGTACGAGGTTAAAGTTTTAGTATAGTGTGATCGTAAAAAATCGGGTTACCGTATCCACAGGGATTGGTGTCATTACTATCGAGTATCGCGTTTGTCATGACCTAACTTTATGTTGGCTAAAAACAAATGTTTTAATTAATTAAACTCACACTAGTATAACCTAAATTAACTATACTAATATACTAATATGTTTTAGGGGAAAGAATCGCCTAGGGATTAACGTGTTTACAAATACGTGTTCGATCTCGATTTACTCACGTTTACGGTGTTCGACCTATTTGATAATCTCGGTATGTAAACTCCACCGCCACTTCTCCCAAGTGTAAAACGGGAGAATACATGACTTCGAGTAAATGAAGAAGTCCCTCTCAACGTCTTAACGACCTTAGGTCACATGAGTCTCACCTAACGTCATTGATTGGACACAATCCAACTCCCGACCGGGTCATTGGATCGTGCATTGTATTTACCCTATCGACAATCTCCATTTTAAAACTCACTCGCCACCTCTCCTGAGTGTAAGACGAGGGATATAATGCAACTTCGTATCAACAAAGAAGTCCACCTCAACGTCTTCACGACCCTAGGTCACGTGAGTCTTGCCCCAACGTCATCGATTGTCCGGGGTTATAGAATTATTACGTTTGTTTACCCTAATCCAAATTCGGGATTCGTCAAACCCCGTATTCTCCATGTATCTAACTAAGCATGATAAACAAACGATACGATAAACACAATCAAACTACGAAGAACAAACATAAATGCAACACCGAAATAATTTAAATAATTGAAATCGAGGTAAACATGCTCACATGATCCTAATTTAAAGAAATAAGGAAAAGAATCGAAGAACTTAGCCTCGTCCGAAGATTAGCCGCTAAGAACGCTCAACGATCGCTTCGCCGTCTTCTCCACTTCGGGATGTGAGCTCTACCTCTAAAACTCCTAAACCCTAGCCTAAGTATAGCCTAAGGTGCCCCAATGGCCACGCGGGGGGGAGGGGGGGTCAAAAGGAGGGGAGAAGAGTGGGTATTTATAGACAAAATATCTCAAAAATATCCTAAAAAATATCTAGGTTGTCCAGAGGGTCACTGCCGCGGCTGTGGGATTCAGCGCCGCGGTGGTGGGTAGGTCAGTTTGTTGATCGCCGCGGCGGTGAAGACGGCGGTGGATTTGGAAAACATTCAGCTGGTGCTCTGGAATTGCTGTCAGATTTGGTTAAGGGGCCTTTTGGATCTCAGCATCATTTGGATGAACAAAGCCTTTCTTTGTTGTATTCTCATTAGATCGTGATCTAGCTCTGTATTGAAATTATATACTTGCATCCTCGCTTAGTCATATCACATATAACATATGCAGGCAATTTTGGGTACCTGAAAGAGTAATATTCAAACATTAGACCACATTTTTGTATAAAACAGTATTGCATTTATTAAAATTTAAAAGTTATTACAGAGTAAAATCTCTTTCCATCCAAAAGACCAATGAGATAGAGAGGTGAGTACACGAAAACGTCCCAATTTTATCAAAACTTCTAGCAAATTGAAAGTAAACAAGAAAACCCAGTTTTGCAGCCTTTATATTTTTCAAATCGAGCCTCAGATACATGAATTGCTCCCATCTACACCAATGTTTTGGTAAAGATTGACTTTGCCACTCCCTGAAGGTGCATGCTCAGGCAGCTGATTTTGCTGACAGTTTGGCGAACTAGTCTCAGGTTTTTTAGGAAACGTAATGGATCCTATTTGTATGAATGCCCAGATCTTGTCTTTTAAGTAATAGAATTTCTCGGTTGTATGTCTTCTAGATCCCGAGTGGTACTCACAGAAAACATTCGAAGAAGCGACTTTACTTCCAAGTTTAGGCTCGTAGAATGGAAGGGGTGTCAGCATCCCTTGTTTCAAACAACTCCGGTACAGCTCAATGATTGAGACTGGAAGGTCTAATAGTTCCTTGTCATCGTTCCGAAAGTTTCTCCTAGTAGTGCGAGGTGGATAACCTGGGTGGTATTTGGTACCTAGATTTAAGGTGTGGTTAGGAATTTGAGGTGGTAGATTTTGGTTTGGCTGATATGAGGGTATATGGTACGCGGATGTTTGGTAGGCTTGAGGGTAGTATTGGAGAGTCTGGTTTTGGTAAGGTGGAGGTGCGTTTTGGTAGTAGCGAGGATAGCTTTGGGAATGGGGTTGGTTCTGAGGGTAATGTTGGTTTTCGCGATTTTGAGAGGAATAGTTGTGATATTGGTTGTTCTGGTTTGAGTAGTTTTGGGGATAGGAAGTTTGGGGATTGTTTTGGTATAGGGTTTGTTAGGGGGGGGAACGATAACAACTACCTCAAATTCTCTTTTCTTTGGACGAGCTGACCTTTTTGTTGAGTCGAGCGAGGCCCCTTCAATATTTTCGCTTCTTATTCCTTCTTCTATCACATCGGATTGCTTGATCACATCGCCTAAGGATGTCACTACTATGCTTGAGAGATCTCGATAGAACGACGGCGTTTGTATTGACTTGAATATCTCTAACTGAGCCTCCTCGCTCAGTCTATGGACAACTTTGGAAGCTTTCTCCCTCTAGTGGGCAGTATACCTTCGAAATCTTTCATCTTTTCTCTTCAGTATTTGGTAGAGGGTATTACGGTCCGGTGCGACATCTTTATTGTACACATACTGCTCACATAAGGCCTTTACCAAATCCTCGAACGTCTTAATCTGCGCCAAGTCTAGGGTCATATACCAACTGAGAGCTGGTCCTTTCAACGATCGTCAGAACATATTCAGGCCTTTAAGGTCTTCGTTCTGAGCATGAACTCCCAACTCCTTCTTATAGATACTAACATGCCATTCTGGGGGGCCAGTACCGTCATATTTCATGAACTCCGGAACTACGAAGTTTTCCGCATACACCACTCGGGGTGGTGCTGACAGCTCTTTGTACGCCGCTTTTCTGGATGGCTTCTCATTTTTTAGTTCTTCTATGGTTTTCTGCATTTTCTCCATTTTTATAACCCAGGCCGGAGAGGGTCCATCTTCGTTTCTGTTTACGGTTTCAACGGTCGAGGCTGGTCGATTGGCATTTGGATCATTCGGCGGAGCAACGACCTTTTCCGGGTAGATGAAGATCTGGGCTACGGAAGAGGCCGAACCTTTCGGGTGGATCCTGATAGATATGCCCTTGGCTGAGGTATACTGGTGCTCCATAGGCGAAAGGATGAGGGCTTGTCTAGGGTCCATAGTAGACCGATCCCGCGAAGTTCAGACTGACATGGTTTAGATTCGGCATTGAGTTCTCCATCCCAGCACTTGGAGGGTTTCCATTTGGTGATTCAGTCACGGGAGTTCTACTGGACGGGAGAATAGGCGCCTCCTGAGCCTGGCTAAGTTTGTTGATCATTTCCCTCAGCATGTCGATGGTTTCTTGCATACGAGCCATCTAGGCCGTGCGGGGAGATTCATGATTGCTTTCTGATGTCACCCTAGAATGAGTCTAGGCCCGGTTGCGAGTAAAGACCAGACTTTGGATGGGGGGAACCGAAATTGTTTTTTTGGGACGAATTTTTCTGTTTCGTCCTGTTCTTACAACAAATCCATTTATTAGTCCACGTGGGTCTTAGGTAGTCTTAAAATCCATCTCAATTTGAAGTTTTCAAATCCAATAATGACCGATCAAAATGGATAATGATTTGTGAAATTTCTTTCTTTATTTAATCGGTATTGGAAACTTTAAACTCATTTGGTTTTTAAGATTTTCTAAGACATCATCAATCCATCAAGTATCAAACCCCCTTCCAGGTCTTGTATTTACAAAATCATGTGGGGATAATATGGATACAAGACAACCGTACTTGTGTTAGAGGGTTTACAACAATATAAGAGCCCGAGAGGAAATAACGAAAATAAGAAAGGAAACAAACATCACAACTCATTTTAAAAAATAGAAGGAAAAAATAACAAAATAAAACATAACATTTGGACATGGAATACTTGGACTTAAACGAAATCCCACAAAAAATCTACCGAGGGAAAATATTTCTTAAAACAATTCGTTTCTAAATTCCACTTAAGTTGGGGAATGGAAACGAGACCACAGAAAACTCTCCCATAATTTATTGAATCGTCGGATTCAACTTAAGGTTCGTAAGGATTAATTCCCACCAATAAAAAAATTTATTATTATTTTTTTATTTTTGTGATTTTTATTTTTTATTTTTTTAGGGTTTTGATAAGAAGAATAAAATAAAAAATAAAATTAAAAAAATACAGAAAAATAAATGATTAAAATATCATTGACCTAACGATCGGGAGTTAAGTTTAAAGCACGAGAAACCCACTCCGGCGTTTTTATCGGATCATCAGACGACTTTATTTTTTTGAGTTTTTCTTTATGAGTTTGTAAACAAAATAAATAAACTAAAAAAAATAATGTAGAAAGTAAAAAAAAATACAGCGATATGGTGTCCCCGTCTAAACGCTCAAAGGTTCAAATTGAGAATGGGGAACCTCGTCCCGACATTTTTCATCGAGTCATCGGACTACTAAAAAGAATAAAGTTTGCAAGAATTTAAACTATAGAGATATTTTAATAAACTAGAAAATAAAATAAAAACATACCTGTTCTAGGTCAAGAATTCTAATACTCGGGCTTTTTCTCTCTCGTAGACGACTTCCCGAAAATGTGTTTTAGGAATCACTCTTCTAGGGGTGGCTCATCTCAATTTTTGAATGAATAAAGTGGGTAGAAGAGGGTCCTATTTATAGGAAAAGATGGGGCGTGAAAAACACGTGGGAAACCCTAAAAAATAGATTTGGCCGCCAAAGCCCAGTCTAAGTTTGACTGGGAAAGGGTAAAATTGGAAAACAAAGGCAAAAAAAATGCTTCTAGGGTTGTAGGCACGTGAGGAACATGCGCCCACAACCGCTCAGCCGCAACTGCCACATGGCAGCGAGCGATTGGGTCTTATTCTCCTATCTCTTTGTCACGCGAACACACATATGCAGCAAGGGCCCCACGCTTTTTTCCTTTTCTCTTCCTTTTCTTTCTTTTGTTTCCTTGTTGCTGTCATGACAAAAAAAAAAAAAATGAGGCCCACATTATAATTTCTCCCTCTCTCTCTCTCTCTCTCTCTCTCTCTCTCTCTTCTCTTATCTTCTCTCTCTCTTTACAATTTTTGACCAAAAATAAAGGGGTCCACTTCTTTCTCTTTATTCCAATTTACTCCTCTTTTCCTTCTTTCAATTTCGCCCCCATTTCTTTATTTTAATTTCTTTCTTTTTCTCGTCTTTTTTCTTTATCAATTATTTTTGTATTTTTTGGAAAAAGAATAAAATAAAGCAAAATTAAATAAAACAAAGTTAATTATAAAATAAAGTAAAAAAAATTACGAGGTGGTCAAAATACCGTGTCTACAAGAGTAATTCACTGAAACAGGGTGTAAGGGTTTTGATTTTCACCAGGGAAGAGAATCCGAATTTAGTGTACTGAATTATCTATGAGAGCTCGGGAAAGTAAATATAGACAATAATAACTTACCAAGTTATTATAAAATTTAACGTCTCACTATTATCCCTTATCTTTGTGTGTGATTGCTTGTTTGTATGTTTACTTAACTGTGTGCATTAAAATGTTTTCACTAATAATCTAAGTATTCTAAAATCAAATATCAGTTTGAAAAGGTCACTAAACATAGATTAAATTTGTTAAGCTACCCAATTCACCCTTCTCTTGAGTATTTGTTTTTTGCTAACATGATCTCTGGATGACAACTTCTGGAATGTTGCATTTCGCAAGCAAAAATTGTGGTAGTCTTGAGGTCCTTCGATTGGGTCTTAGCGAATAAGTTTCTGAAGTCGGTTGAGATTCTGATGTTCTCTCTTTTCCTCTCTTTAGTCTTCAGTCATCATTGGCAATGAAACCCTACTATGTTTCCGCTAGAACGCTTGGGGGTTAGGGAATACATGCATATGACGCATAAGGATGTGAGACGCAACAAACATTAATAAAATATGTAACCATCCTAAAAAATGTGAAAGGAAACCAATATTATATATGATATGTAAGAATCCCAAAAACTTATGAAAGGAAACCAACATTATGTAGGATATGTTAGAATCCTAGAAAATATAAGTATATGACATATTGAAACTTATACGTGTTTGAAATGTATAAAGTAGGCATGTATATATGAAACATGTGCGCATGTTTGACATGTAAGGATGAACATAAATTAAGCATGAATATAACACATGAAACACATATACGACTGACACTTAAAGATGAATGTAAACTAAGCATATGCATATGACATATGAAAAAACTTACACATGTTAGACATTAAAGTGTAAATATAAAAAGGCACGCAAAGAACATATTTAATATGAAAAATCAAGTCATGTATGTGAAATCCAAGTTGATTATACATTTCAATATGTTTATGACATATTGATTGATATATTCTATTAGAGTTCAACATGTTTATAACACAATAGAAAAGAAGATTTGATATTTATATGGCATATTTCTTGAGATGGGGAAATGTAATTTTAATATGTATTTCAGATGCATTTTTGTTTTTGCAAAACAATTACATATCATAAACTCATGGACTGAACAATGTGTATGGCAAGTCTAACGCAGTTTTGATGCATTTGGAGCTCAACAGAAAATTTAGGAGTCCAAATGTAAGTCATTTCTCCTCAGATATGTGAGGCCAAATAAAATTGAGAATTATTTAACATTTATTTTTTAGTGTTTTGAAAAAATTTAAAAGGTTCTTATACTAAATCAAGTAAGTTTGATGAAATTGATTTTCAAAGGGCGGTCAAAACGAAAATTATTTGAATGCCTTGTGAAAAATACAAGTTTGATAAATGACCAAAAACTTTAATAAAAGAATCCTAGATGGAAAGCATTAAAGAACAAAAAATATTTGTTAGCAATAACTTATAAAATATATCTCCACAAAAGTTTATTTGAAATCATTTTGATGATGAAACATTGGTTAAAATTTATGGAAACTAAAAAATTCCAATATATTGCTTTGGTCAAAATTCATCAAAATCTTTGCTATTACCACTTCAAATAAAAAAAAGTTAAAAGAATAAAATATTTAGATCTTTTTTATATTTAAAAGTTCCATTGATGCCCATAAGTTAATTCTAACTCTAAGCATGATAAAATTGATATACAAAATAGTAAAATTTTTGAATGTTTAGAATATGTGAGATACTTGGATTTAAACATGTCATCTTTTGCTAAATAATCTAATGGAACCTAAACTTTCTTGGATACTGAGATTAGGATGTGTTAAATATATCATTTCACAAAAATAAACACATATTAATAAAGAAAAATATGTCATGTTTGATATGATTTTAGTAACATTGGATGTTATAAAGAATGTAAAACAAATATTTCATTTCATGAAATTAAAAGAAGATATTTATACTTTTTTTGAATGTGACTTTTCTGGAAAACTCGACTTGCTTGATTTTTATAAACATTTCCAAAATGCATATCCTTGGGAAGAAATATCCTAATGTTACCATTTCAAGCATTTCAACTCTCCTGGGGAAAGTGAGATGGAAAGTAAGAGATGTCTCCCTAGCATCACAATTTTGAATGTTTAACAAAAATGGAAAATGTCAAATTTACTAGAATGAACACTTGAATATTTTGTTGTTCGATAGTAATAATAAGTTTGTCTTCATTTTTTTCGCTCCGTATTCCGGAATGATAGCAATTGTGTTTTATTCTATTTTTTATTTCAAATTCTTGAATAATAACGATTTGTCTCGTTCATTTTTTGAATCCCAAATCCGGTATAGTAAGGTTAAGGATAAGGGTCATTTTATTTTTGTTATTTGAAAATAATAATAAATGTAATTTCATAGTAATGCAAATGACATAAAATAAAGACATATAATGCAAAAAATCATCTTATGCTCCAAGGGTAAGAGAAGGAGTACACTCTCCATAGTATATTATTGAATCATCAGTGGTAATATAATGACGAATTGTATATTACGGAACTGTGAATGACGACAAATAAATAACGGAAATGTAAATGCTAAAACATAAATGAAGATGATGTAAATAACATTATTGAAAAAGATTGAGCTCCAAGGTGGGATGTATTTAAGGCTTTGAGCCCCCAACTTCTTCATTGCTTGATTCACATAAAAATTAGGTTTCTAAGATTTAGGAAACGTTGTCAAAGTAAATGTGTCATTAGCAAGTTTTCTTATCTCTGAGCACCCATTGTATGCAATGTTGAGAATAGTCAAAGAAAAAGGCTTAACAGTAGAAGAAGAAAGTGAACGTAGTTTGAGATTGTATCAAAATGTCGTACCTATCTTGGAGGTGTGGGATTTTGACCCTTGAACTTGGATTTGGAAGATGGATTTTTGGGACTTGGAGTAAAATGGCCAAGATAGTGGTATATGGTGTTCTTTTTTAGCTGTTGAATACTTGCCCATAAAAATAAGGGATGATTGGGCTTATTTATATGCCAAGGAAGTTTCTAGTGAGATTGCACACATATAAGTTAGCGTTCATGCCCGACTACCCTACAGGCTAAATGTTGGTAGAGCAAGGGTCAGTAATGCACTAGGGCCTGGAGAACACAACAAGAATATGTACTACGCCTCAGAGATTGTTAGAAAAACATCAAGTTGATTTTCATCATAAAAAATGGAGGAGATTGTTAGCCCCAAATGTTTAACCCTATTAACATTTATTTGATGATAACAATAACTTGATGGTTTTACGTACTAATATGTTTATTTAGAAACTTGACATATTAAGTAATATGATAATGACAAGTCAATTACGTGAAATTATGATGAATTCAGGTCAATCATGATGAGGAAATTGACTAGAAGATCAAGACATTTGACAAGATTATTTTTTTGTACTTAATAGGTAAAAACATCATTTATATTTATCTGATCATATTTCAACTCAATTAGGATCGCACAAAATACATCAACATGATAAAATTACATAATCTTGTGTGTCATATATGTTATAATTACATGATACATGGATTATGTGCTTTGCATTGTCACACATGTTTAATTGGTTCTTGTAATGTTCAAAACGGTCAACCAATGTATAAAAATATTCAACTATAAGTAAATAATATTTGAGAATAATGAATATTGGTTGTAATGGTCAAGTGGACATGATAGGCAGTCAACTGAGTTAAACAGTAAGCTAAAAATATGAAAATAGACTAAGATGGTCAATCAGGTATAGGATTGGCAGTCAACTGATTTGGATAGGACATGAAATAGTTTAAAATCAGCTAAAGTCAGTTGACCAGGTCCATTGATTAGTCGACCGACCAACAATAGGTCACAAAATGATTGAAATTTCTCTAGGTGGTCAACCTATTATAAGGACAATCAACTGAATTGCTTTAGTTATTTCAACATTATGAACGATTTTTGGTATCTTTGTGCATTGTTTTTAACAAAAAAAATCTTTCCAAAATAATTTTCTAATATTCCTAAATGAATTTTCTTTGTTGAAATAATTTGATAAAGGGTTTTATGCATTAAAGATTATTTGAGAAAAGGTATTTTTGTGATATTCTATTTAAACCCTTAAATTTCCAGATTTCCTAAATCTTCCTTGATGATATTTGACTCATTTGAATTGCACATTATAGTTGCACATATTTAATGAATTATTTAATGAATAAAGTGTTATTATGTGTCCAAATACATTGATTAATAAGATTTTAAGTGAGGTAATTTGAGGGAGTCAAAGTTTATGGTCAATGGGCAAATGTTTAGGGAGTAAAATCCGATTTGGTGACTGTTGGGAATTTTTGAAATATTGGCTATTAAATATCACGAAATTCACAAACAAGATACACAATTATTAAGTGAAAAAGGCTGAAAATACTTTTGAAAATAACTCTATTAGATATTCATCTTTGATATCAAAATTGGTAAGAAAGAGAGTGAAATTTTCTGAGTGTACCTAGTGTTGATCATAATCATATTCATGTCGGGCTTAAATCTCCTATTGATTTCATTTGTTCTTGTTTCTCAGTGAGATCGTTCAATATTTGTTTTTTTTTACCTAGATCTTATTCTTTTAATTGATTATCTACTTGAGGAAGATCTTTTTGAAAATTATTTGTGATTAGTTGTCATGTTAACTTTGCTTGAAATTTCTCAAAATTTGTATCTGAAATTTTTTGTGTAAGTGATCCAAATGCTTGGTTGTTCAGTAATCATTCTTAATATTTATAAACACGAAATTGTAATTTAATATTACTGAGATTATTGTTATTGTTATTTAAACTGAGATAATTGATCTTTTGATATTAATCGAGTTAAAACGATTTGGATGACTTTATCTAGATTGCTTGATAGTGTGTCCGGATGGATTTATTCCAAATAAAAATTAACATGAGTTTGTAAATGTAATTGTCCATATACCGTATTAAAACCCCTTCTACCATACTTAATCAAGTTGATTTGTGATTGATATCTATACTGTTGGTCGAAGATCTTGTGGGAAAGATTTTTTGTATTTTATAGGATTTGTAGTTTGATTATAATTGTGATTAGTCTAATTGAGAGTGTTATTTTAGTGTTTGGATAATTCACTTAAACTGAGTGTAAGAATTTGATTCTCAACTTAGAAGATTATTAGATTACAGTGGATCGAATTCCTTGCGAGATCCTAGGGGAGCAGATATTGGCAACAATAGCTTGTCGAACTACTATAAATTTGTGCATGTCACTGTTGATGTTTCTTCTTTGTTTGGTAGTGTGTTTGTATGTGCTTGCCTTAATTTATTTCTATTAAAAATCTAAGTTATGATAAAATTTTAAAAAGGTCATGAACACTTAGATTAAAGTTTAAACTACCTAATTTACCCCCTATTGGGTAGTCCTTTGGGACAACACTTACCTTTGGTTGTAACGGTTTGGTCTTCACCGAGGAAGAAGATCCAAAAATTAGTGGATTTGAACTCTCCACAGGAGATCGGAGAAGGAAAATTGATCTTTGCTTAACTACTAGAACAATCCTTGTGCAATGAGGTTTCTTTGTTCTCTCTCTCTATCCTTTTTTTATTATGCTTTACATGTATATCTTGTTTGTGTTGTGATTACTTTACCCCATTATCTCTTTGTGAAATAGATCACAATCACTAAAATGATTCAAACAGTCTATTAGTAGAAACCTTTTATACTTTCATAATATTCACTAAAATGATAGTTTAGTTATTTATTTATTTATTTTTTTAATAATAATTTTTTAATTAAAAAAAAAGATTGGTCTAGTGCCTTGAGAATATTTCTTAAATTAAGAAAGGCATAAAGTTCTAAGACCCAATTGACCCTCTTATGAGACAAGTAAGGACCAAAAATTGATATCATAGCTCGGTCTACGAAATCGAGCTTAACAGTATCGTGAGAAAAATCGTAAAACCTTTTATTCCTCAAGCATATAACCAGAAAAGATGATAACGAAAAACGGGATCTCGTACTTAAAAGGAAATGTGTTAGTCTTCTAGCCTCTTAGGTAATGATTCTAAATTCAGCTATTGGAGTTAATTCTTTCCATTCGATTAAGAAAATTAATCAAACATGTGGTCCTAAGAACGATAGCCTTACAAGAAAGCATGATTCCATTATTATGTGATTTCAATCATCATACTGAAAAATTCAAATGTTCTTTAGGAACTCAACTTGAAACACATATTTTGAAATTTAAAGATTGAGATTCTTGAAAATGATGACGTGGTCTTGTGAGAATAAAGACTTTTAAAAAATGATTGAGATTGTAACTATGACAAGTTGAGTATGATTTATCATGCAAATATATCAGTCTACTTATTTAATGATAATTCAAGAAATCTGAAAATTGAGAAAGGAAGGTTCAAATAAATTCAAAAGGATAGAAAAGGGGAAATAGAAAACGACGATTAATTCGCCTACACTTGAGCTCAATGATACATATATTTGTAAAGGTTAAAGGTATTTCTAAACTCTATCTCTCTCATATTAAACATATCCTAATTGGGTTGGATGGTTGATATAAAATTTAGGCAAATGGGTCATTAACTCTTAACTGACTATATCAATATGTGCTTAATAAAAATTACAAGTTGTGCATTGTATGCTATATCTTATGTGCCCATAAGTAGAGTTTATGAGCTAATGTACTTGGGGCGTTGGGTAACAATCTTTTGGACATGTTTTATTAAGGTTAGTGAAGTCTACACATATCTTCGACTTTCTATTCTTCTGCTTTTTCTTCACTATAAATGGATTTGCAAGCCACTTAGAATACATGATTTCCCTAATATCGCCAATGTTTAGTAATCTCTCCGCCTCTTCCTCAATCACACGCATTTTATTAGCACTGAAGATTCTTCACTTCTGATGTACTGGAGGATATAAACTCCTTACATTAAGCCGATGTTCCATAATACAAGTGTCTAGTCCCTCCATCCATATCGTTCAAAGTCCATTCAAATTCGTCTTCGAACTCCTTTAGTAACGAGATGATCTGCTCCTTTTTTCTTCTGACAAGGCCATTCTAATCTTGACCTTCTTATGGATTGCTTCTTCCAGGTATAATTCCTCTATAAGCTCAACAGGGCGAGTAATTCCTGAATTCTTTCTCAAATCATCAACTTCAGTATCTGAGCTTGACTACATGGTAATGTCTGCCCTGCTTATTAATTTCTATTGCTCCTTTAACTTTTTCTTCATAGACATTGCAAAGTAGTTGAGAGAATACTTGATCTCCTTTTATCACTTCTATTCCCTTGGGACTTGGGAACTTTACACATTGATGGAATGTGGACACTACTGATCCTATGGCATATAATTATGGTTTTTCCAAGATGGCATTATATGGAGAACTGGAGGTCATTACCATGGACTCTATAGCCAGAGTTATCCTTGACTCTTCTTTTCCAACAGACACTAATAATACCACCTTTCATTTTAGGTAACACAACTCACTCTTGAAATCAACTATGACTATTTGAGTTGATTTGACGTCTGACTCTGGTATCCCCATTTGACGTAAGATAATATTGGCGAAACTTTCAGTGTTATCAAAATTCATCTTACGTGGAAGTTTGAGATCCACAACTTCACTACTAATGCATCATTATAGGGCTAAACTACTCCTTGAAATAGATCCCTCTAAACTTCATTTAGGCTGAACTGCCAAAACCTCACCATAATCTCTTTCCAAAGTTGTTTCTCGCACCTTTCTCTTTCTTACTTTGTTGGACTCTTTGGTGAGAGACGAACTGCAATTGATTATATATACCACGTCATGCCTTTGATTGGCCTTATCTTCAATTCTTCTTTTATCAAGATCCTCACTCCTTTGCTCATTTTATTCCTTTCCTTTCTCTTTATTCCTATCGTCAAGGTAGTTAGTAATGTACCTATTTTCTATCAACCATATGATCTCCATCTTCAAGTGTTTGCAATCATCTTTGTTGTGGCCATGATCTTGGTAGAAGATGCAATATTTGTTTTTATCCCTCCTATCCAGATGGAGTAGATCCTTTGTGGCTTGTTCAGCTTTTCTAGAAGACTTTATCTTATGAAGAATCCTTGAGATAAGAACCTTCGACCCTTGAAGAGCTGGATCATGCTTCCTCTGTGAGATTCGTCCTTCCGCCCTATTGTACCTGTTTCTGTTATCCTTGTGTTTCTTGGGATGATTTTCCTTTATCTCTTTGTTCTGACCTTCTTTATTACAATACCTTCCTTCTCTAGCTCATCTCTTCAACTTCATTTGGGGCTTTGCTCTCTCCATCAGCAAAGTCATATCTAAAGGTGAATGCTTTATCAAAGAATCTTGGAAACCCCTAGGTCGTAACCTTGTTGTGAAAGCATTCACAATTACTTTAGTTCCATATCCTTCAATATAGGTCATTACCTCATTGAAACTCGTCACATACTATTGAATTGTCTTTCTTTTATCTTGCTTCAATGTCAATAGATACTCTGTCCCTTTCTTTGACCTCTAACAAGTGATGAATTGATTAATGAACTTTTTACCCAGTCTAAGAAATGAACTGATGGATCGGGGGGCCAACCTATAAGACCATTACAAAGTCAACCCCTTTAGTGTTGTGGAAAATTCTCGACACAAAATAGATCCCATGCTTCACAAAGGGCCATCATGTGTCTGAAATACCTCAAGGGTTAAACTTTTAGGAAAAAGGCTCATTCACCAGTGCTTGAATGAATGAATAAGAACTTTGAAACAACTCCTCTAGTTCATCCGTGTAGCAAATCTCTTATCCTTTTATGTTATACCTCATTCGATCAGAGTTAATCGATTATTCTACGTAATTGGTCTCACTGGAACGAGCCTGTATCTTATTATGGAGTGAAACCTGATCCTCATCTATCTTCAAGAGGTTGAGCGGATCATACTGATATGTCCCCTGCTCCTTGGGCTGATCCTTTTGTGCATGGGCTTCTATCAACTGTAACTCTAAAGCTCTCAGCTCCCTTATCTGAAGATTGAGAGCATCAATCTCTCTGGCAGGATTATCTCTTGCCATCCCGTTTTTATTCACCATATAGTCTATGATTTCATGTCTTGACCTCAACTGCAGTATTGTTTTAAACCTCTTGCTAGTTTCCCATATATAATGCCAAATGATAACACTGGAATTCAACAATAATCCAATATTTCAACTCTTTGATCAATACTAGCAAAATATAGAAAATGCACTTAGGATACAGGTATGGTATCGATTAATTACTCTCTAGCATGATAATAAGTTAATTAGGAATTAAGTGATGTATCAAAGTTATTAGCATGAAATCTATAAATAGTTATATTTATAAAGCGAGACTTACCTAACTCCTTCAATTCTTGCCAAATCCTAGCCGATCAATATCTCATAGATCTTCTCAATCCTTGACGTCTATTTCCGCATTTGAATCTTATTTTTTGTCCTTATTAATTACTTTAGATCTCTCATGGGCTTTTTAATATTAATCTCACTTTCAGTTCTCTTCATTCACAGATACGGGGCTAGCCGGTCAAGCCTATCATCTCACATTATTCAATTTATTCAGGGGCTCTGAAACTCAAGCCCATAACCATTCATACGTTATATTCTCATTGTGAATCGTAGTTAAACCACCCTCATCACAAGTTTTGATATCCCCTCCATATTCTCGCTCCACAACTTCTGAGCCACCTTGTAAACCCTGAACCAAAAGATGGACTTGAGCCACAATCTGGGGAATATTTTTGGTGTTGGTTTTTTCAGCTTGTATGGAAGAGGGAAGAGGGAAGAGGGAGAAAGAGAGAGAGACACACACACACACGAACAGAGCGAGAGAGAGAGAGAGAAAGAGAAAAGAAAAGGTAAAAACAAAAAAAAACAAAAAAAAAAATAGGAAAGAAATGATGGAATCTTGCAATAATTCAAACATTAACGGCTCGTCTGGTTAGATGGAATAGAATCAAGGTGGAATGGAATGAGAGAAGAAATTGAATGAGAGAAAGAATTGAATAGACTTGTAATGGAATCACTATTCCATTCTCTTGTTTGATTGTTTTGGAATGAGAAAAATAATGCAATAGTGAAATATAGCAAAATTCTGATAATATCCTTTTAGATATCAATTTTGAATATCTATCCAATAATCCAATAATAGATTATTTAAAAAAGAAATTATTACAAATGAATTTTGCTCTAATTAATACATTAGTTTTTGTACACACAAACACATGTGTATATTTATATATATATATATATGCTATTGAATCGGTCTGAAAATTTTGGACTGAAGTTCATGAATTGGATCGAGTTGCTACGGTTCTTGGACTGGATCAGGCTACTAGGGATTAGAGCAAGGAATTATATTGGGTTGAAATGGATTTAATGAAAATATTTTTGTAATTTGAAATTTGATTCCAGTCCGTCTATTGAGGAATCCAATTCTTTAATTTTCCATTCCAATGGAATAAAAAATTTGATTCTATTGGACAACCAAACATTGGAATCGAAATCGAGGCGGAATGGCGATTCCATTCTACCCCGATTCTTTCTAGCCAAACATGTTGTAAGGGAACAATACGACTAAACAAGCTGAACCGAGTCGAGTATTAAGTGTTCAAGCTTAGTTCATTTCATTTCAAGTTCGAGTCGAGTCTGAAATCTTATGTTCAAGCTTGGTTCATTTAATAATTAAACTTTTTGCAAGCTTTTTCAAGCTTTTTTTAAAAACTATATACATAATAAATATTTTTAAATAAAATTAGTCATTTATAATTGTTTCTTGAAAATTTATATATGAAATTCAAATATTTAATATATGAGCAACTCAAAATATAAGAATTATAAAGAATCGATGTAAATTTACAAAAATAAAATTTTATTATAGTATTTAAATAGGTTAAATGAATGTTTAGAAAATAAGATTTAATTGAATTAACCTTTAGAATGATTGGATATGTAAGATTGTATTATTAAAGAAATTTAAGAATCTATTTTACTATTTTTTCATACTAAAAATATGACAAAATATTATAATTTTATATTATTCTAGTTTTTCACGAACATTAATGAGCTGAGCTTGAACATATAATATTAGTTTATTTAATGAACAACCTTAATTAAAAATTTGAACTTGATTCATTTATTAAAGAAATAAGTTTCGAACAAGCTATTATTGAGCTGAGTTCGAGTAGTTCAAGAATATTAACGAGCCGAGCTCGAACATATGATATTAAGATAAAAAAAAAATAGACACAAATCAAGGAGATTTAGAATGATTTTAAAATCGTTTGTACTAGGTAATTGATTATCCTTAAATAAAAAGTTTGATTCATTTATTAAAGGAACAAGTTTTGAACGAGTTATTATGCAGCTGCGCTCGAGTAGTTCACGAATGGTTTCCTTCCTTTACAACCCTAATTAAGACCACCAAATATTTCGGGGGTACAAAGTGGAATTAAGCTGTATAAATACCTCAATCTCACACATTTAACAGAAAATGTGACGGTGTCAGTTATAGTCCAGGAGGTTTAAGTGGCAGTTTTTTTTAGTGTAAGGGGATAACTTATTACTTGGTTAAAACTCGTGATGATAAGATGCAATTTTCACCTTCTTTTAACTTTTCTTTGTGCACACATGGTAAAATTGGACCTTTTCTACTTGTTCTTATAAATATACATTACTCCAATCTCATTTTGCTTTGGAAAACAATACAGATTTACATTTTTCAAATAATATAATATATAGATGAGCAATTTTAAAATTCATCCAAGAGGTGCTACCCGGTTGGGAAGAGAAGGTGTTCCTTTTCTTTGTGGGAGAGTGCATCCTTAAGATTATCGGTGAAGTAATTAGTCGAGTTTACCAGACACACGTTACCGTAAAACATACATAAAAAAAGCAACTCACCAAATTTTAGTGTCATGTCTAAAAATGCCGACTTTAGATTTTTCCGAGAAACCTATTTTAAGATCAAGTCAGTCATATGGAATGCTTTTTTCCCATCGTTGATTGGAAACATGAGCTAGAAAAATGCTAGTACAGTTTCTCTTCTGAGGAACCACTTGTGTTACTTCAATGGTCCAGATCTAGGATTGAACAATTTCATGCTAAGTGCGTTTAGCTTTGCTCTTGAGTATTGGCGAGAAGCCATTTTCCAATCCATGCCTGTTATCATCATGGCCTCGAATTCTTGATAGCTGATCCGACCATCCTGTAAAAAATAAAATAAAGGATAAATTTTCAAAGCTGGGAAATAAAGAAAATTACAACTCCATCGGGGGTGCAAATTGGTCAGGCGGTGCGGTTGTGGAGGATTTCGGTCGTTCGAACCAACTGAATGGTCTCACTACCCAAATCTAATTTTTTTTTCAAACAAAATAACTACAAATTTTAAAAAAATCTAAACCCTAAACTCAAAAATTCGAATCTCTAACTAAAAAATCTAAAAAGAAAGGGAGAAAAAAAAATGAGAAATGAGAAACAAAACCAAAAACAGTAAAATACAACTTTTTTTTTTGAGAAATGAGAAACAGAAACACAACTTACTTGTTAGCAAGAGAGAGACAACGAAAGAGAGATTGGGCCAAAATACGTCATCACTAGAGTGAGAGATCAAGAGAAAAATGATGCATCATCCCCAGAGTGGAAGATCTGGAAGGGGGATGCGTCATCGTCAGAGATTGAGATAGTAGAGATCCTAGCTAGGAAGAGAACAAGAGAACCAGGACGTGAGGCATTTTTCGACCCTTGCATCCATACTAACTTTCTTTTTTTCTAAATATAGTACATTAGCTAGTTTGCTAAATTTTGGCATGATAATATCATATCCCTGGAGTTCAAATAATATTTTAAAAAAAAATTATTAAAAAAAATCGTTAATACTAAAACATTTATGTCTCAATGATGAACTTTCAAAGAGTAATTGGGCCTCTTGCCTCAGTAAGTAGTGGGTGTTCGCGTCGAAAGGAGGGAGCAAATTTTTAAGATAATAAGTGACTCGTTAACCTCAAAATCTAAGATGTTTGACTTATTAAAGCTGAAGGGTACTTTACAACCTAATGTCCCGAGCCAATTGGATTGGGATCATTGGCCCAACACTAGTTACACGAAGATTTTAGAAAAT
This sequence comes from Eucommia ulmoides, assembly GCA_016647705.1. NCBI lineage: Eukaryota > Viridiplantae > Streptophyta > Magnoliopsida > Garryales > Eucommiaceae > Eucommia > Eucommia ulmoides. The sequence goes on along the minus strand of CM028327.1, from coordinate 14,972,210 downwards.
CCAGTGGGATTAATATTACACAAGTCACTTATTTATAGAAAATTACTTGTCTAAATAATAATAATAATAACAATAATAATAAAATAGATATTGACAAATATACTTTCATTTCAGGGAAAAGTTATTTGATAGTTTAAAACCAATTGACAAGCTACTTGCGCTAAATTCATTATAAATGAGAATTGTATGTATGTTGTAGATGAAAAAAAAAAGAATATTGCTAAGAATCATGTACTATGAGATCTATGACTATTTCAGTAACTCTTGTATGATCTCGACTTAATATGTTAGCATTGGACAAGATAGATAAATTTTTTTGTAAGGAATAAAAATTGACAATAAGGAATTTGAGATGTTGGTGGGTAGAATCACTGTAAACTCTCACGAGACTATACTTGTCCACCTGGGCTAAGGGTGACTTAGAGGTTTAAAGGCTTGTTGCATACGTTAAATGCAATCGTGTTCCCTACAAAAATGACTTTTCATTTAATTATTATAATTAGTTTTGCTCGAGAACTAGCAAAGTTAGATTTGGGAGTGTGGTTGTACCGTATTTTTGTGCGATTTAATACCACTAAACTTTGTTTCATTAATCGTTCGATCAGATTAAAATATTAAAAATTTCCTTGTTTTATTTATTTTTGTAGGTTTTTTAAAATGGAGCAAAATCACGTTAATTTGGAGCAAAACGGACAAAAAAGAACAGACATGGGTGTTAGTATTTTTAACATATGAATAGTATTGTACGCACGAATAGTGTTGTACACAAATGAACAGAACCCACTCGCGTGAACAGTACCCATATGTTCCATGCACTTGTTCTTCCACTTGAAATTTTGCACCCCTAGCCTCCATTTTTTTACCCAATTTGCACCCCTAGACTTTTTTTAGGGGGCTCTATAAATATAACTTGAGGCTTAGGGATTAAAGACATCAATATATCATTCTATATCATTTTCTAAGATCATTTTGATACCATTTTGTAAATATTTCTCTTTCCTCTTCTTTTATTTTTTAAGCCTGAATGCTTAGGGGTACAAAGTGTAAAACAGTGTTTTTGAGGATTGTTTCCAAGAAAATACCATTTTACACGATGATGAGTGATTAACTTTTCCTAACCAGGTTAGGATTGTGGTATTGTATTTTTTAGTTTATGTAATATTCTATTTTTAATTTAATTTTGGAATTGTGTAAATGATTGTGTGACAACGAATATTGTTCTTAAATCAATTTTATTATTGGATTAATAATTGGATTTATTTTCAAAAGGTTCTTGTCGAAATTTTGATTTTAAGTTCAATTGCTTCGTAGATCTAGTACTTGAGGTCTAAATTTAATGGTCATACAATAGTATTCTAGGGAATTAATTAGTACACTTGATGGTTTATACCTCGATTCACCCCAGACTAAATTAGCATAGGAATTAAAGATATATCATACTTAAGAATAATTAATTCGATCTTTCAGAGCAGTTCTGGCTTAAGGTTGGGAACGTTCGTAGGAAAAATATACGAAAACAACATAATGCCGAAAATGCGAAACTCACAATTCCTAATCTGGTTCTCTCTTTTGATTTAGTATTTTATTTACTATGTATTTTTAATTTTCTTTCTATTAAGATGGATGATGAAACCATGTATAATTAATTAAGTTTTTATGTTGTGTTAACTCCAAACAATTTGCAATTCAACATTTACAGTTTTTATTTCAATTAAATAAATAATTTCATCATTAATATCATGTATTATTGATTGTTTTAAATTATTTAATGCTTGAATTTGTTTAGTAAAAGAAATTATATCTTTTGATTATATGTTTTCCAATAATCATAGAACTAATTTTGGTAGATTTTGAAATCTTATTATTTTCCATTTTTTGATCAAGTTAATGTTTATTTAATATCATTTGAATTTATTTTGAAAAACCAAAACAAAATCATTTTGAACTAGATTATAATTAAATCAACTTGGACGGATTAATTATTTTTTCTCTTATAGCAATCCTCGTGGGATCGACCTCGCTACCATTATTCTTTGTTACAATTGATTCGTACACTTGCGAGTAAATTAAAACTAGACACAACAAGATTTTGGCGCTGGCGCTGGGGATTGTGACGGAAAAGCTTTGAAATATAAGCTACTTTAATTCTTCTACTAGTTTTACTTCTTTTTCACTTTTTCATTTTATTTCTTTGTTTGTCGGAAGGCTGAGCCTCATTTTTATTTTTATTTTGTTTGATTGGAAGGTTGAGCCTCTTATTTTTTTTTCTTTTGTTTGATTGGAAGGTTGAGCCTCATATTTATTTTTCTTTTGTTTGATTAAAAGGTTGAGCCTTTTTTTTTTTTTTTTTTTTTAAATCTTTTGTTTCATTGGAAGGCTGAGCCTTCTTTTTATTTTTCGTTTGTTTATTGGAAGGCTGAGCCTCCTTTTATTTTTATTTTTGATGGAAGGCTGAGCTTCCTACCTTTTTTATTCTTGCTTGTTTAATTTTATTGTAGGTTGAGCCTCCTACCTTTTTTATTCTTGCTTGTTTAATTTATGGTAGGTTGAGCCTCCTAATTGCTTACTAATACAACTTTTATTATTTACTTTAAGTTAAAAAAAAAAAGAAAAAAAGAATAGGGGACTAGGATCAATGGATGATGACTTAAGGAGATTAGCCCTTTCAATTGAGAAATTAGAACGATCTAATCCCCCAAGACCACAACCCGATCCATATCCATGTACTATATGTGAAAACCCAACTTATCTCACCAATCAAGGTCCTTACACTTTTCCAAGCCCCACATGTTCCTATAATAAAGTTTTTCCAATCCATACTATCCACCGAGTAAGTATAATCATTATTCAAACAAATATAGGTGCGATCAACAATATTATAGTGAACCTTTGAGGTTGCACTTTCACAATCAATCATATTATCCATCCTAATACCAACTACCATTTCCTTAAGAAACTAGGAATTCTGAACCCACCACAATGCAACAAATTCTAAAACTCTTGAAAAAGCAACGATCCTTAGCAGAATGGTGCCAAGACTTAGAAGAGAAACGCCAAACCTTATTAAAAAACCACCAATCCTTAGAAAGGCGAGCCCGATCCTTGAAAGAGAAATCCGAAGAGATAGATTGGGAAGAAGCCCAAATCAGGCGAAACATTGAAATATTAAAGGAAAATGCAGAGAGTGATCTAGAGGTTGACAATTGGTTAGGTTTGAGGAAAGTGGTCTAGTACATGAGAGTAAATATGAAGACAAGTCCAAAGGACCATAACCGAGCAAAACTGGTGAGGAATCCCAACAATATTATCCCAACATTGAGCCATGTTTGGCTCAACCATTACCATTCAGTAAGGCAGAGAAGTTAATGGGATACGAGAGTGAAGATGAGTGGATGACCTTAGATATTAACAATACATACATGGAATAGGTTAGGGTAGAAAATCATAAGGAAGATAAGATCCAACCACCAATGACACATGTAGATAATCTTCCTTTAATTAAAACATCTATTATACCCATGCAACCACATCCCCAACTTAAGGTATATCTTTTTAATCCAGTGGACTAGCCGTCAACCATAAATAATTCATATTATATTTAATGGGTTGACGGCACTCAACTTCTATTTGAAGTCTTAATAAAAAGACCACCAAGTAAGTCCCACAAAAAAAAAAAAAAAAAGATTTGATTCGGGAAAGAAGTTGAGAAATTTGAGTGTTGCCCATAACATATATCTCATCGACTGGAGAATAACTCTATTATTGGTAGTTGATTAGATTAAGTTGATTTGGAAGAGCCTTTACAAATCACGCCATGGGGACTATTAGCTTTGAGACTAAAGTACCAGAAGAGGTAATCGAATTAAATATGATCTAATTTATACTTATTATATTTATTTTATGTTGATACGGACAGATCAAACTTAGAGAAAAAAGATATTAATTGTGATTAATATTTTTTTTTATATTCTGCTATGTAAATCTAGTATTTTTAATATCTGATTCCTTCAAAGTCATCTCCTACCTCTTATTTGGTGGATAAGGGTGTAAATTTTTAGAGAGGTAAAGGCCCTTGGCTTTTCTTTTCGAAACGTAAGTCATCGCTCAGTTTTCTAGTAATGTACGACTCGGGAATTTAAGGACCCTCTACTTGTGATGTCTCTTCCGGTAGATATGTTTGGTTGCACATTTCATAAATATCCTCCATCAATTGCCCCCATTCCTGATACCTTAGTAGTAAGGAATTGAGAATGGAAGTCTAGGTTATTGGAGTATAATCCCAACATGCGAAGTATAAATTTGAACAACCATGACGTTTTGAGTTTTTAATCATCATTTATCGTATCATGATTTGTCAGCTGGTGTGTCACTTTTCCTCCCCGAGGATGTTAGTCATATCAATCATTGATGTGGAGTAATCTGGGTAGTTGACACCCTAATAAAATGGAGTCTTAGTCCCTAATCCTCATTTCTTCACTTTGGCAACCCTAAGCACCCATTGTACTCAAGATTTTTCAGCGAACCTCCTACGATTTCTTGCGATACTTGCTCAAATTCATACCAAGTTTTGTATTTTTAGTCCGATAGTTCATTCCATTTTCTTTCTTCTTTCTTTCTACCAAATTACTTTATAGATTTCATTCTTTTCTTCTTTGATTTTTTGTCATCAATCATTCTCCGATTATGTCCGGAAATTCCAGTAATGTCGAATAGTCCTGCGGCCCAGGGCAATGTCGGGCTGACCATCAGTAAGGCATGATTAGCCGGAGGATGCCAAGCACCCGTTAGGTGGTGAGGAGGATGAAGTTCCCCCTCCTCCTCCCGATCGCAACATCTGCTCTTGGGAGGCCAATTGTCTAATAGAGGACCAATGATTTATTTATTTATTATTTTTTTTTTTCAGTCATTCAGTATCCCCCAAACATTTGCATTAATCGCCCCTCGTGATAGTAGCATCCGGGCGCATTGCCACGTCCCGGGAACCATTATTTTTTATGAGGATGCTCTAGTTAAAGGAGCATAATTCCCCTTCCAGCATTGTAGTCGTGAGCTCAACAATCTATTTAATATTTGCCTGGACAAACTTGAACTTAATGCATGGAGGATTATGGTCAGCTACATCATCCAGCGCTAGATGACTGAGATAAGCCCGACCTGAAGCTAACTGAGAGACCTTGTTTAGACGTCCTGAAGAGGAGTATAATCACCTAGATTTGATCTCCCATCACTTTACTCAATTTTTCGAGTTCCCCGATACCGCTCACCAGGCACTCAAGACCCACATAGCCAAAAAGAAAGATGAAGAACATAACCCCGAGCTTGACCAGCAAATCAATTAGTAGCAGTGCCGAGAATTCTCGGATTAGTTAACCGACATTGAAGGTATTCTCAATCCCATAACTTGGTATTTTATATTTATCGTCTTTAATTTATCTAACCGAACATTCTTGTTCCTTCCCAGTAGATATTTCTATGAAGACCAGTTTTGCTTGAGCCTTGGCAACGATGAATATGATGAGTGTTGTCTTTCGGCTGCGGGTGTCAACTTTGCTCAACCTTCCCTAGCGAGTAAGTCATTTGTCGCCTCCAACCCCCAGGCTATTGTTGTGACTACGTACGCCATATATCCCACTTGTTATAAGTATGGACTTACCCATATCTCCACATTGGTATGATATTATCCACTTTGAGCCTCAGCCCTCATGATTTTGCTTTTGGACTCAACTCAGAAGACCTTATACCAATGGAGATATTGTCCACACTTATATACACATAATTCTCCCTTCTTTCTAGTCGATGTGGGACTTTACTTGCACACCTAACAGATATCTACCCTCTCATGCGTGGGACAAGAAGATTGTCCTACTTTTGTGCTATGAATAGGGTGGCGGGAGACATGGGGTTCATCGCGGAAACATCCATCCTATGCCAACCTAAGTTGGTTAGGCGGTTGTTGGAGACCCGTATTACCTTGAAGGACTACGGCCTGATCGATGCGGAAAGGTCATCTAATGTCATCCGCAGCTTCTACTGTTCAACCACTAAAGTAACATTAACCCATGCCTACATATTTTTTAATATAGTTGTTTTCAAACATAATTTTATGTTGCTTATGCAGACTGCCTTGAGCGGGATTGTGATCATGTCTCAATGGTAGCGAGCCCACTGAGATAGAGCGTGACAAGAAAAAGAACCTTCTCAGGAGAGAGGTCAAGAAAAGGTCATGAAGAGGATTATTGAGGCTGAAGAACCTAGGCTTTACACTACATGGTTGAGGAAAAGACAAGGATTTACTTCACCATTAAAGATCGCATTTTGGCAAAGTATCCCAACCTCTATATCCACGATCTTCATCCGATTGAGACGGATCCCATTATTTTGACCCACTAGAATATCTCCAACGAGGTTGGATCTTGGAAATGAGCCCCAATCAAGATCGAGCTGGAGACAGTATGAAGGCGAGCCTCATGTGGACCCTCCAACTAGCGAGTGGCAGCCCAAAGATCGAGCTGCTTCTTGTACTTATTTGTAGTCCTTTTGTTTTTTGTCGAACTATGTGCAGCCTTCAATCCTCCTTGTATTGGCCACAAGCTATTTTTGGTTATTAATGAAACTTTTTTTTTTTCCTTCACTTGCGCTTTTACTGCTTTGTCTTTCCTATTCAAGCATGCACTTCCCAAGCATAAAACTTGTAAAAATTATAATGTGGTGAATTTACTTATGCACCTTGTCCCGATAAAAAATGAACACTTCTAAAACTTTGTATTAAAATTCCAAGGGAAACTAACCACTCACGGTGTCGGTTAGGTATTGACACTAGTGAAAATTTAAAGGTTAAATAATCAGTCATCCTGGTCAGGTCCTAATGAATACTAACCACTCACAATCTAGATCCCTAATAAAATTGGATAGTTGTAAAAAATTTCAAATAATCACAAATAATTATTTACCCTGATTAGGACATATAGTAATTGCAGGTCCACAGTGAAACTCTTCTCCCCTTCTCCAAACTCGGTTCGGTCAATTGGTTAGAGAAATCTAAGGAGGCTTAGGTTGGATTTTAAGGTTACTCCCATATCATTTGTCGTTCGAGGTGTAGGTCGATCGATTCAGCCAGTCAATACTTTTGCGAATATCAGTTTTTACCAATAATTTAATGTTTTCTTCAGATATCACAAGCAAAAGATTAGGAAGTCGTGGCCAGACATGTCAAAGCTTTATTTATTTATGATAACAAAGTGCCATACTTAAAAAAATCACAAAACTATAGTCCTTGTTGTATTTTTTGAGGTGCTTCGCATTCCATGGGTTCTGGAGTGATCGGCCTTCTAGTGCCTCTAATTTGTAATCCCTCCTTTGTGTATTTCACGAAGGGCGTAGGTGGTCACTTCACATTAAAGGTCACGATATCGAGTAAAATTTCTTGTATAGGATCCATCGGATCAACATAAATTTGTTTTCTCTATAACATATCAATCAATCTTAGCTATTTTGTTTCGGGAGAGTTCAATCTCAGAGGTAGTTCGTGATTTGATCCATCCAACTCAGCTCAAGGATGATGGGAACCAATTCTGTCCTTCCTATTTGATACATGGTTTTGGTGGGGTTTGGATCAGTTATGAGCTTTCGGATTTGGACTTGAAGGCCGAGGCAAAGATGGCTAACACGTCCACATGTATGTTCTCTTCTCTCAGGATTTGATTAATATTGAAGTACACCAGACGGGAAATTATTCCCTTTGCATTGTTCAAGTAAGCAATCATTTTGGGCTCTTTGTTGTATACTCTCCCATGACCTAATTTTACACCAGTCGAGGGTCACAGAAAACTTCTACTCTCATTGCCCAAAGCTTTGACGGGATCCGTATTACTGAGACTAATTCTCATATTTGGGTTCATTCTTTGTAGCCTTGAACCAAGCCTCAAGGCATATTCCAACTTTTCTCCCACATACGTTTGGATGACTAGCCCGACTCTCAAGCCATTTTGATTTGATTACCTTGTTTGCGTAGATAATCGTTGATCCTAAGCAAGGGTTAGGTCCTACCAATATTGTTTTCTTGTCAGAAGCGGGCGTGATCTCAGGAAACGCTAGCTCAATAACAAAGTCAGCTATGGATTGACCCTTTATCATTGTTCTCGATCAATATTCAATATGAAACTCAATAATCTTAATCGGCCATTTCAGCAAAAGTCTCGAGGTTTCTAGCCAATGTAGTAAGGCCCTCAAAAATAGGTTGGTATGGAAGACCATTTGGTATGCTCGTAAGTAGTGCTTGAGTTTACGATGAAATATAATCAAAGAATATGCGATAAATTCTAACTTTTGAAATCAGGTTCCTACTCTTCTCATAGTGTGGCTGACGTAGTACACCAATATTTGTATAGCAACTTCATCCAACTCTAGTTTCATGATGAATGGTGGCTAATGCTTCTACGTAGATGTATATATCCTATCTTAGACTTGATGTACTTAATGTCGGGAGGAGAAGATATATTCCTTCAAGGATTTGAATGCTTTATGGTATTCATCGTCCTATGTTAGGAACTTATTCTCTCCAAGGGGTTTTGAAGAAAAGAAGACACTTGTCTAAGGCTTGGGATATAAAGCGGATCAAGGATGCAACTCACCCATGCTTTGATCCGTATATTTTTCTCCACGTACATGAGAAACTTGCTTGCTCCACCCTAAAGACACACATACTCGAGTTAGCTTTATCTGATGCTATTGGATTATGTGGAAGCATTCCTGCAAGTGTTCTAAGCGCTCCAGTATCTTTTTTCTTTTGATGAGAATGTCGTCAATATGAACTTCTGTGGATGTCCTGAGCAGTTTTGTGAACATTTTATTTACCAATCTTTGATACCTCACTCTCTTATTTTTCAGCTCGAAAGATATCACCTAGTAGCCGTACAGGCCTTTGCCGGTGATGAAGTTAGTCTTCTTCTTGTTGAACTGATACATGTGTATCTAGTTGTATTCCCAAAATTCATCAATTAAGTTGAACAACTCAAAATCTACAGTGGAATCAACATTCAAATAATTATTTAGGAGTGATAAGTAGTCTTCCAAATGCACGTTGTTAATATCATTATTAGAAAAATGTGATTTTTAAATTATAAATTATTATATAATTATATGGTATTGTTGTAGTACCTCTGGATATAAAGTTGAAAATGTCTTTCCTTTTAATGGTGATTAAAAGATTGAGATCATAGATATTTTGGTAATTTGAATCCTAAATATTCCTAGTCGGTATTGAATTGTTGAAATGGTTCTTTAACAATCTACACTATCATGTGGGGTATTTTTTTCTTTTTGAAAATTGTGAGTCTTAACCATTACTGTAAGACACTACAACAACCACAAGGGGCTTAAAAGAGTATTAGGGGATTGGACGTAATCATCTTAGATGATCTACATGGTAGCTTCACTCAATATCAAAATGGGATAGAGTTATGATGGTGCTTGTGATCTTTAGAGTTGAGGTACTGAGTATCAAATGTATGTGTTCCAATACTTTAATAATACTGATTGTTTTCTTTTTTAGTCATGAAATTTCAACAATATTCATTAAGTATAGTGAAATATATATGTGATTGTTTGAATATGCAAGACAATATCTATTACTCTCAGTAAATAGAGATTTGTCCTATGTGAGATTTAATATAATTCAATATACACTTTGTCTAGGTAAGTGTGACAATTGAGATGAATTGCAATTAGTGTGACAATTGGTAAGTGTGACAATTGCAATTAGTGTCATAGAGAATTATTTTATTAATTGATATACATATGATTCAATCAGGGGTTTTTGACTTTATCCATACCCTGTTAGTCTTTTCAGAAACACAAGATAGAAAGATTGTACAATATGAAAATTCTTATCAATTAGATATGGTTGTGATATTTCGATAGACATGACTCATATTCGGAGGGGATGTCGTGAAAAACATGTTTTTTCATTGGGGAAAATTAGAACTGTTATTTATGAGGAGGAATTTAATAAGAAGACACCAAGGTGCCACGTGGTCTCAAACACGCCATCGGTCCGGGATATCCAGAACTGACCAGTCGGATAGGTAACTTGGTACACTTGCTCTGGGTCACCGCACCCACTTGGGTCTCACATCCTACATGGGTCAATACTCCTAGGGCATGAGCTCTATCATGCTCCCACTTCTAAAGAGTAATAGAGTCATCTCTCTCTCGACAGAAGGTGTCGTTGCCAAAATAGTCCCACGATCTCTGCCAGCTAACCTACTATCTCATTGGAAAGGAGACCGAGATCCGCGCTACTTTCCATACTGGTTACTTAGAGAATTAAGGAAGACTTGCCAAACAAGTCTTCCTCCACTTCCTATATAAAGGTCAAGACTCTAGCGGTTCAAGGTATGTGTTAGGTGATATACAATATCGTATGCTTTTAGCCATACTACATTACCTTTCTTCTTATAAACCTATATTGATCCTCACACTGAAGGTGCAACTCTGGCAAGTCCACCCATGGTGCATTGTTTTGCAGGAACCAAATCGAGAGAAAGTGAATTAACCTTCGCCGCCGACCACTATCCCCGATCTCAGTAGCCGTCGTATCCAGTGATTCACTTCTAAGCATCCTTAGTGTTAATTTTAATTAATTAATTAATTTTCATAGTACATCTTTTGATATGAACCTAATGGGTCACACGCAAATTAGGAATGAAAGTTTGGATAATCTTGTAAAAAGTGTAGATAGTAATGTTGAACTATTTAGAAAATTAGGGGCCGAAGTGAAATTTTAGAAATAAGAGAGTCTAGGGTTTTAACCATGGATATTTATAAGGGGAAGTTCACTATATGTCCATCCCTAAAGAAACCAATTTTGGCCACTTCATGTTTCCATCATTGTTTTACTACATTGGTTTTTACCAATACTTTGAATCAAAGCAGATTTACCTTTGATCTTCAAAATTAAAATAAGACTTTTAGATATTTTGTAGACACTATCCTTATGGAGTTTTTTGTGTGGATAGTGTTGAGGTAAGGCATTTATGTTTTTTCCGAGAGAATCAAACTCAGTTTTTTGTTCAGGATCACATCTTGCAGCTCTTGGAATAACCTTCTCAAATCATACCTCTGAATCAATTTGCTAAGAGGTTGAAGCATATAGGAGTGGTATAAAGAATTTATTTTGATATATTCTTTATGTATATTTGTTTTTTTATGTTAAAATGAACAAAGACAAGAGCTTAATGATTTTTTTTTTTATTCAATGGATTTAAATTTTTTGTTTCCTGTAAATCTATAATTTTTAGTGTTCGGTTCCTACATTTTTTCGTGTGACAACGTTGGCCAACCATGGACGAAAATTAATTTCCTTGATGGTGTTTGCATCTAGTAGATTTCTTGTTTCTTACTCACTTTTTGTCTTTTGCACCCAATTTGTTTATCAATTGTACCTCAAGGGGGCATGGTCAGTATCAATCTAGAGATGATGCATCGTGAGCTCAAGGTCTATCCCTTGCATGTCCTTGTGAGACCAAGCAAAACATCATGGTTTAGCCTCAGCAACTCGACCAACAACCCCTTAAATTCTTTGGGTTTTTTACTCAATCTGCACCATCCGTTGTGGAATAGTCGGGTGTATATGGTCTAAGTTTAATTCTTCATTGGATTTTAGTCGGGGTTGTTTCGGTTTTTTCTTTCTAGAGTTGAGTATTGGTTATTTTCTCAGGATTTATTTAACATCGTTGGGGAGGACATCATCATCTCTCTCCTGGCTTTGTAATTGCTACTAGATAAATGCAATCTTGGGCATAAAACATTCTTGAGCCACAACCTGTCTGCCGTGCACCTTGTCCATTCAATTTTTGTTTAGTAAAATTTCATGGCAATGTGGTAAGTTGCTGCGATATCCTTCAACATATTTAGACATGGTCTCCTAATAATTGTGTTGTAAGCTGAAAGGTAACCCACCACCATGAACTTAACATCCACTATAAAATTCTTTGGCTTGAATCCTAATATGAGTTGGAGAATGACCAAACCAAATAGTAAAACCATTTCACCCACAAACAAACCAAAGGCGTCATGATTGGCCTCAACCTTTCCATGCAAATTCCCATCTTCTGGAAAGCTTGGAGGTAAATGATTTCTACCAAGATTCCATTGTCAACAAGGACCCGACCAATGTTATAGTTGGCTATCTGAATGGTCAAAACCAAGGTATCATCGCGGGGAGTGTAGACTCTTTTTAGGTCCTCTTTTGTGAAGGTGGTTGTTTCCCTTTTTTATTTCATTTTTTTTTTTTGTTTGAGATGAGAGTTTCCTAGACTTGGAAAAAATAATCCTTAACATTCGTTTTTCCTTTTTAGGCATGTATTTTGTGGTTAGATACCAATTCTCCTCCCAAGGAGAATCAACCAAGAACATTCGAATATCTCATCAGATATCAAGTCATTCAGTTTCTTATTCACTTCGATCATATCAATCCTAGGCCGCAATGAAGCATTTTATGTAGAAATCATTATTTAGGTCATAATATTCGTCTGTGGTGTGCTTGGGATCCTGGTAGAAGTAACATTGCTTACTTGATGGGATGATATTCCTTTTGCTATTCAAGGAATGAGCATTTAATGAATTCTAGTTTGTGTACTAGGGTGAGAATTTTGGTCTCTTGAGTTGTTTATCAGATCTACCCTAGTCACAATCTACTCATTTATTATTCGTCTAGGACATATCATTATTTGATCAAACATACCCTTTATCCTCAAACTTGCGTTTTCGTTTTTGGTTCCCATTATCCTTAAATCGGGGTTCATAAATCCTCATCCAAGAGGAATTCTATTAATAAGGCCAATGCCAAAGTGAAGGTTTTGGGAAGGTATTGCTCCATTTCGAATGCGAATGGACCAATTGGACTCATTGCATTATGAACACTAAAAACCATATTTCCTTCCTATCTTTCCATCCTATTATATTTTAATTTGAAATTTTCCAATTAGAAATCTAGGTTCTCATCCTTCCTTTGATTGACTGAGAGCAAGTGGAACATATTCCTATTCTTCCTTTTGCTAGTTACAAAGCGTTAGACAAAAGCTTGTATTTCAGGAATACTTAAGCAACGTGTAGATCTATATGCTCATGGTATCCACGGAGTAGGTTTTTCCATCATCCTAGATTTTAGTACCTCGACTTGACGAGAGGTTACCATAAAGATTTGTCTGGATACCCTAGGTAGAGGGTTGCTCTATCCTTCTGGGCAATCTTGCTCCAAACAAAAGTGGAAAGTGGAATCGATTTCTAGTGTGAGAAGCTCCAAGATTCTTGCTAAGTTTTTCTCTCTTTTTTCAATCTCTTTAATTTTTCCATGGAGACTTCTAGTGCTGGGGATCTTCCCCAGCACGCTGTTCATCCTACTCCTTCCAATTTCCATCCATTCATTCAACCAAAAGATCATTTCCAATCTCCTGCTCCAATATCTTTTGTGCAAAAATCTTTTGCGAGTGTTCTACAAAATAAGGCATTTGTTATTTCAAGAAAAATGGTGCAATATTTCAAAGGTGAGCCTGTGATATTTTTTACAGATGAAGAAGTGACAAAGTTATCAATTCCTTTCAAGTATGCTTTTGTTGGAAAATTCGCCCATGGTAGGCCTCCTTTTGATGTAATCAAGAAGTTGTTTTTTTCTCTTAACCTTTCGGTAGGTTTTGAAATTGGATTTCTTGATCAAAGAAATCTCCTCATTCAACTCCATTCTGAAGAAGATTTTCAATGTTTATAGATCAAAGAACAATAGATCATTCACCAATATCCAATCAGAATGTTCAAATAGACACCTAATTTTCAATCTAATGTGGAATCACCTTTGGCGCCAATTGGATTAATTTCAAATTTTTGCTTATCCAGTTTCATAACAAATAGGCTCTCTTCTCAATTGCTTCGGCCATTGCATCTCTGTTAAAAATCGATGCTGCTACTGTTAATTTGGCAAAATCCAAAATTGGCTCGTGTCTATGTGGAGGTTGATCTGCGTCGTTCTCTATTAAAGCATATTTGGATTGGTTGTGGTTCGAAGGGTTTCTGGCAAGCCATTTCGTACGAATCTAATCTATCTTACTGCAATTTCTACTTCAAGTCACTAGAAAATAGAGGAATATCAATTCTGATCAACCTGGTCTGTCCAAAGGTATCAATTCAAATTCAGTCATAATTCCTCCTTCCAATCCTTCTTTGAAAAATCCCAACTCCTTCCCTCAATGGTTTCTTGAGAATTATGATGATAAATCAGATAAAGAAGATCTAGATTATTCTCTTCTTAATCGTAATTCAACCAATAATCATTATTTTCATTCTAAGCCTTTAGACTCCCAGCCCTTGCCATTGAAGATTCATAACCATCCTCCCAAGTTTTTTAAAGCTAAAAAATTAGCCCTCAATGCTTCTCAATCGCATTCCATTGTTATTGCTAATTATGGTAATATCAATGTAAATAAGCCTGTTAAAAAACAGTTATGCAGTCTAAGCTTGCCCATGCTAAAAATCCATCCTTGGCAGTTTCTTCACCTTTTAACAAGTTTGATCCTCCTCAAAAATCATCCCAAATAAATTTAATCTCTCATTCTGGTGATCTTTCAAATTCTGACCCTTCTTTTGCTTTGCAAGCAACAAATTGCAGGCTATGATCACCTTGGCTAAAACATTCTCTGTGTATATTCCCAAGCCTTCTAGCAAAGTTATTATGGTTAATTCATCCTCTCTTAGTGCTTCAATTACTATTCTTACCCCTCCTGCTGTTTCTACTATTCCCACTGTTTCTAAGTTACTTAAGGCACAAGATGTTGCTTCATCTAGCCAAACACCTTCCTTTCTTGATCCTGACCTTTCTCACAAACTTCCTTCTATCTCAGAATCTATCTTAGATGTTCCAATCCATCTTTCAGTTGGTTTAGCTCAAAATGAGTCTCTAACTGTTTTGTCTACTGAAATTTCTGGTAATCTCAAACCTTAGGCTAAATCCTCCAATAAAGCCAATCCTATAGCCTTATCCTCTTCTCTCAACCCTGTTTCAGCTATTGAACCTTCCTCAAATTCTCTACAATATCCTAATGATTCATCTGTTTTGGAACCTCAGTCTATCTCTGCAGTTGTTTCCAATTTGCCTGGTCATTCTAAGGCCAAAGCTTACTTTTCCGAACCTCATTCTTTTCAAGCCAAACTCTCATCTCACAAACTTTCCTTACCTATTCAAACTACCTCATTAATCTCAAATTCTCAACTAGATGGTTCTTCTTAATTTGAGCATCATTCTGTTTCATTTTCTGGTAAATCTGGTTATTCCAAGGCCAAGGCCATTTTCTCCAATATTGTCTCTCACAATGTCTTAGCCCCATCTCACAAGTCTTCATTACCTATATCTTCATCCTTATCTCTTGACCTTTTGGAGTGCCCTTTAAATTTTGACAACCCTACTGTTTTGAACACAATTATTAATGCTGATAATATTGCACTTCTGGCAACCAAGTCCGTGAGTCAGCAGATTTTCCCTTTTTCTTCCAGTCATACTTTCTCTAATAATCAAGAGGTGATTTATAAGTTCACCTTATCCCATAGAAGAGTCACAAGAGATGCTGTCTCTTAGAAGTTGAAGATAGTGAATAACTCATTCTAAAGAAGAAAAACATGATTAAATCTAAGTTTCAATCCAGTGTGGTTACCAAATCTAGTTTGAGAAATAAGGCTTCCTCCTCATCAGTTTCCAATGATTGAAGGTCTTATTTGGAACATTAGAGGTGCCTCTAAAGGGGCTGCTAAAGTCAAACTAATGAGGCTTGTCAAAAAGCACATACTACAGTTTTTTATTATTATTGAGCCCATATTATTTATGGATGCTATGTTATCTTTAGCTTAGTATTTGAGATTTGATAATTCAAACTCCAACTCCACTAGCAAGTTATGGTTGTTTTGGAATAACCCTTTAGCATGCTCCATCATTGTTTTCCTTTATTCAACTTGTGATTGTTAAATCCCATCATCCAGTCTTTGATTTCAAACTGTCATTAGCAACAATCTATGCCAAGTGCAGTCATCCAGAAAGACGACCTTTATGGAATGATTTGGAGGCTTATATCCCTTTTTTGAGCCATCCATGTATTGTCTCAAGGGATTTTAATTGATATTTTGGTAATGAAGACAAAAAAATATGTATATCCCAATCTCAAATCAGTTGCATGGAATTCAATACTTGCATTCATAATTATGGCTTGCCTAATGTTCCTTTTTTCTGGTCCTAAATTCACTTGGTGCAATCTCAACAAAGGCAATGCTAGAAAATGGTGCATACTTGATTGGACCTTCATAAATTCAGTTTGGTTATCCAGATTTCACATCTCCACTGTTGCTCATTTGCCTAAAATTGGCTCTGATCATTCTCATCAGCTTCTTTCATTTTCCCCCAACCAATCCAATGGTCCAATTCCTTTTAAATTTCAGCACTTTTGGTTCTCTAATCCAGCATTTTCATCCATTGTTGCAGCCCATTGGAGTAAGCCTTATGCTGGTTCAGCCTTATCAGCTATGGCTTTTAAGTTAAAATCCTTAAAACTTGTCCTTAAACAGTGGAGTATTTATTTTTATGGTAACATTCTTAAGGCTGCTAAAAATACTAAATTGGAGGTCTCTAAGCTTGAAGAATTTTGCCTCAATAATGACAATGCTGAGAATTGGACTAAATATAATCATGCTTTGGCTAAGCAAAAGTAGGCCATTTAGGTAGAGGAATAATTTTGGAAACAAAAGTCAGCTTTCCAATGGCTCGAAGATAGAGATGCCAATTCTAAATTCTTTCATGCCACTATTAAAGATCAAATATCTAAGAGTAGAATCAATGCTATCAAGGATAAATAAGGAGTCATTCTTTCTAAGACTCAGGATATTCAAGATTGTTTTTTGTAGCATTTTTCAGGAAGCTTTATGTGATCAATCTCCTATGCCCAATTTTGAATTCCTGGATATGATTCCATCTTTGGTTAGTGAACAAGATAATGATGCTCTTTTAGCCACACCTACTTTATAGGAAATCAAAGAGGTTGTTTTTAGCCTTAAAGGTGAAAGATCAGCTAGTCCTGATGGTTTTGCTAGGAAGTTTTTTACTAATTATTGGGATATCATAAAAAATGATTTGTTTCAAGCCATTATGAAATTCTTTTGTGGTGCTGAGCTTTCCAAATCTTGTACAAGTACTTTGTTGGCCTTAATCCCTAAAGTTGATAGCCCTTCTTCTCCTTCTGATTTTAGGCCTATCAATTTTTGTAACTTCTTCAATAAAGTCATTTCCAAATTTTTGGCTAATAGACTCAAGTTAATTCTTCCTAAACTAATATCTCCTGAGCAAAGTGCCTTTGTGGAAGGTAGGAACATATTTGATAATATCTTATTGGCTCAGGAAATGGTTCATTCTCTTCCTAAAAAAGTGGTTGGAGGTAATCTTATTATCAAGTTGGACATGGCTATAGCTTTTGATAGAGTTTCATGGTATTTCCTTATTTCAACCATGAGAAAGTTTGGTTTTTATGAAAGAATCATTGATATGGTGTGGAGACTCATTTCCAATTGTTTCTTCTCCCTGATCATTAATGAAAGCGCTTGTGGATTTGTTTCAATCCAAGAGAGGTTTAAGGCAGGGTGATCCTCTTTCTCCTCTTCTTTTCATTATTATGGCAGAATCTTTTTCTAGAGGCTTAAAAGCTTTATTGCATAACCAATCTGTCCTTCCTTTCTCTTAACCAAATTCAGCTAGGCCCATTTCTTATCTAGCCTTTGCTGATGACATTATTATATTTGTTAATGGATCCAAATTATTCATATCCAATCTCCTATCTTTTCTCAATTCCTACCAACTTAATTCTGGTCAGCTTATCAATTTCTCCAAAAGTTGCTTCATTCCTTCTCTCTATATTTCTTCTAACAAGATGTCTTGGTTAGCCTCTAAAATAGGCTTTCTTAAGAGCTTTATCCTAATGAAATACTTGGAATGTTCTATTTTTGCAGGTAAGAAGAATGATGCTTTTGTTTGATTCCTTGATAGCCAAAGTTAGAAACAGGCTGCTTAGTTGGCTGTCTAAAATGCTGTATGGTGGTGGGAGGCTGATTTTGATCAAACATTATTGATTTCTCAAACTCTTTACATGTTCATGAACCTCTTTCCTCCAGTTCAAGTAATCAAAACTTTGGAAGGTCTTTTCTCTAATTTCTTCTAGAATGGCAAGTATCATTGGAAGGCTTGGCAACCAACTTCAGAAGGTTGTCTAGGGATTAGGCGACTCAAAGATATTATTTTGGCTTTCAAAGCGAAGCTTTGATGGAATTTCAGAGCTGGAGACTCTCTATGGGCTAAATTCATGCATTTAAAGTATGGTAGAAATAAGAAGCATTACTTTTGTAGGATTACTTCTCATCAAAGCTTGCGGTGGAGAAATGTGATTGAGGGCAAAGCTCTAGCTGAAGATTTCATCACCTTCCAAATTGGTAAAGGAGATGTTTCTCTATGGTAGGATCAATGGTTGAATGATTTCCTTCTTGGTGAACTTGTGTTGGTGCAGGATCATGCTACAAATTTACAGGTTAAAGATTTGTCGAATTCTGATGGTTCTTGGAGATGGAATAGAGTGGATCAAGTCCTTCCTAATTTCAAATCCAACATTAATCATCTCAAAAATCTTCCCATTGATGTTAAGGATAGAATGTGTTAGATGGCTTCCTCTTCTGGTCAATTTTCTGTGTCTTCAGCCTAGTAGGTTCTTAGATAGTGCAATGAGGCTTTTTTTTTTTTTTTTTTTAAGCTCATTTGGCATTCTTCCATCTCTCTTAAGGCTTCAATTTTCATGTGGAATGTGCTCAAGAACATTGTTCCTTTTGATTCTAAAATCCAAACCTTGGGCTTTAATTTGCCTTCCATTTGTACTTGCTGTGGGAATTATGTTGATTCCAATGATCATGTGCTTTCTTCTTGTGTTTTTGCTCAAAGGGTCTGGGCTTATTATGGAAGTATTCATCATGATGGCATTTTTTTGTCTAGACTTCTTAATTAGGGCCAAAACAAGCATCTCCCTTATGGTCTCCCTGTGCTGATTTGCTGGGAATTATGGAAAAGTAAGTGTCAAGACAAATTTGACAATGTTGCTCATTTCTTCTCTTGTGTGATTAGAAGGTTGGATTTCATTATCCAATCCAATGCTAAAAAACAAGTTCCTTCTTTCAAGTTTGTTTTGGTCAAATGGATCAAGCTTGACCCTGGATATTTCAAGCTGAACACTGATGGAAGCTCCATTGGTAATCATAGTCTTTCTGGTGCAAGTGGGGTGATAAGAAATCATACGAGGCTGATGCACTTTGCCTTTGCCATTCCTTTAGGCATTCAATCCAACTTGTTTGTAGAAGTTTTTGCTCTTTGGCAGGGTCTTAAAATCTGTATTGCTAAGAATTGGCTCAAGACTATTTTGGAGGTGGACAATAATATTCTTGTTGATATAGTGCTTCAAAAGGTTTCCATTCCTTGGAAGGTCTACCCATTCATATATGAAATCATTGTTTTAAGAGGTTATGGTGAATTTCCCATCAATCACGTGTTCAGATAAGCCAATTACTCAGTTAATGGTCTTTCTAAGCATGCTAGTGCTGGAAATAAGTTATTTTCTTCTAACTTTGTTGATGTTCCTCAAATTGTCAGAGGATATTTAAAGCTAGATTTTATTGTTTTTGATAGTTTAAAAAAAAATAAAAAAATCTTGTAACTCAGGAGGTCTTTAATTCCTCCTTGTTGTGTTTAATAAATTTCTTCTTTTTTCAAAAAAATAAAATAAAATAAAAAAAAGCTCGAGGTGCAATAGGGTGAAGGGGCCTGATGCTCATCTCGATACCTATCTCCTAATTGGGGGATTTCTTTCTTTCCCAATGCAATTGCTCTAGCTCGCACCTCAATTCCTCTATTTGTCTTCTCAGCTCCTCTTCTTGATGCCATTCCTATCAAACTATTCTCCCCATGTTGGCTATGGCTTTGCCTCACTATACAGTAGGATGTACCGATGCAGTAGGGGTTGCAAAGGTGGCAAGTGAGCTTTCCCTATCAATTATCGGATATTCGGCAAGTTCAACTAGGAAATGTCTATCATATCCCTCATCATCTACAATAGGAGGTCATTGGAGTGCTCTGATGGTCTAATGCTCGAGTCTCTGGTACATATTTGTTGTTGTTCTATATTCTATTCACTTGCCATGATTTTGGACCAAAAAGTGACCATATATTTCTTTTAAATGTGAAAAATGATTAGTTGTTCCCATATATGGTGTCACTCCGATAACGTACAAATTTGGATCCTCACACAATAGGCTCACACAATAGGTAAGCCTCCGATCTAAGTTGGGAATCCTACAAGCAACGCATATGGAGGTAGGCTTGTCGGTGTTGCACATCTAGTATAAGTATAAGGATTAATATAATATTAATTCCCGATAGAAAAATTGCAGTGTTTCTTCAAGTAGGGGAGATTATATGTACCTGACTGACAGTGCCTCCGTGTATTTATAGGTGTGAGGAGACTTGTTGGGCAAGTCCCCTAGTATCTGGGTTGATCCTTCGTAATACTCCCCAAAAATCACGGGATTGAGGGATTACCACCCTAGAATAAATCATCCGTCCACCTTCCCCCATTTGGCGAAGGAGGGGATAAAGCCAGAACAAAGGGTGAGGCCTCGGGCTTTGCTCATCTAGAGCTTAAGTCGTCCCCCGGTTTCCATTGGGGTATAGCTCGGGGCTGTGAAGACCCTCTACTCTCGATGTCGCTTCAGATAGATCCATTTGGTCGACCATTCCCAAAAGACCCTCCATCACCAACTATAATAAAATTTCATACTGCAATATAACTTTTATAGCCCCTCACTTTCACTACGCATGATAGTCTTCATGGCGAACTTGATCATTTGCAATCAATACGACCTAATTAAACATAAAGTCCGGGGAGTAATGTGCAACATTAAAAATATTAATGAGTAATGTGCAGCGCACCTAAGGTTCATCGGTAAAAACTGCAAGTTAAGTTTATGGAAGGGGAAAAAAAAAAGGAAAAACATGAAGTAGTTGATAATTACCTTATCCAAATCGGCATCAAATAAGATTTGTTTAAGCATCTGGTCATTGTTTGGGCCCGGTTGTTGATCTTTCAAAGCCACTCTAAGCTCTTCGTACTCAATGTATCCACTCTCGTTCTTGTCGAAGTGATCAAAAGCTTGGCGGAGTTGCTTGTCATTGCTAACCCTCTTCATGTGTACGGAGATTGTCACAAACTCATCATAGTTAATCACTCCATTTCCATCTATGTCAGCCTATTCCATCACATAAACACAAAGTATTTTCAATGTAACAATAGGTTTTAACGAAATACGTATAACCCGTGCATGAAATTTCAGCTCAATATTTGGATTACAAGTCATCTTGCGACTGTTGAGAGTGTTTTTTTATTTTAAAATTGAAGGTAGTGGGCTTCATAGCAATCGGCCCGTTCAAATGTTTGGAGATTAGGTTTTTTAATAATTACTTGTTGATCTATTCATGCACTCTTTTTTTATCAGGTGGTTTGGTTAATCATTTACATATGAGATCAACTTGTCACTACTTTCGTTGATAGTCTTCCGAAAATATTGACCTTCAAGGCTTAGGAAAAAAAAAACAGTGCCATGTTGTGATTAGAGATTCTTATTGTTAGAAATCCCTCGTCAAATTTGTGAGACTTCTCAAAATAGTTTATATATGAAAGGAGTTACTCTATTTGACATCATATGGGAGTTACAAGGGGTAGTGCCCCTTGTCCGGGGTTCGAAGTGGAGCACCAACCGCAAAATTTTTGGCGTTCATAGAGTTTTGATGACTGTACAGATCCGTCATTCGTACAGATCTTGCATCTATACAATTATGACTTTTGGTGTCCATACAATTTTGACTTCCGCTCAATTCTGATTTGGTTTTTCTGCAGCGATGAGTACGGTTTTTCTACAGCGAATCATCAGATTGTTTTTTGTATTTGATTTTCTTTCTTCGTCATATTCGATTTACGCTTTTCTTTTGTTGGTATCCGTAATGACTTCTGAAAGGGATGATTTGCTTCAGTATATTAGTGTGAGCTTGAATATAATTTTTTTCCATATTGGAGTTATGTCATGAAAAATTTTATTGAAGGAAAAAAAATGTGGCTTATAGGAGTGGTATGTTAGTTAGACCCAAAGATCAAAAGGCTAAAGATTATATAGATTTGTTAGACACTTGAGATGCAAACAACTCGATTTTGTTGATAATTCAATTGGTATGTAATTGGTGAAGTATGAGTACGCCAAAGAGGTCTGAGAATATTTATCAAGGTTGTATAAGTAGTCTATTTTTGTAAAACAATACCAATTAGAATTTGATGACCAAGCACTAAAACAAAATGATATGAGTATTTAGGAATTCTACTCTGCTATGACAAATCTTTCAGATCAAGTGGCCTTCACGGGATCTGCAAATTACAAGTGTGTACTCCATACATTGCTCGTAGAGAATAACAACTTTTGGTCTATTTTTTTACGGCGTTATGTGATGATTTTGAGGAATTTTGTGGGACAATTCAGTATCGTAGTTCACTTCCTTCTGTTGATTCAGTGGTTAATGAGTTATTGGCTTAGGAGATATACTTCAAGTCTCAATTAGAAAAAAAAAGGGTTCTCCAAACATCTAGTCCTTCTGTTCTGGAAAATCCTTCTAAACCATCTACTAACCATCCAAACAAGCCTTATTCGTGGTCTGCTTTTGAAGAATGTTATTTCTATAAGCAAAATGGTCATTAGAGGGCTCAATACACTAAATTGAGTAGAATGCAACAACAACAACAACAACAACAACAACAACAACAACAACAATTGTCATCCTCGTGGAAATCTAACGATAAATCTCAAAAATGACCTTACGTGCAAACCTCCACAGCCTAACATTGCAGCAACTGTACCTTCATCAAATTTCTTTGTCTTTGGAGACCCAACTATTGAATCTAGATGTTTTGATGGACCAATTAACATTGATGTTTTAAGGAACTAATATATTTATCGTGTATTTTAGATTTTAGTTTCGGTGCTTGAATGAGAAAAATTATTAAGGGGAATGATAAAGATTGACATGGTTGCAATAAAGATATTGAAGAATTTTTTAGCAGGAATATTTTTTTTTTGTATTTCTAGTTAAACAACTCAATTTTTCTTAATCTCTTAATGCAACCCAATTGACACTTGAAATTAACTTGAAATATTTTTAAAGTGGTCAGAAGTGATAAATTTATGTGATCTAATGATTTTCCTAAGTACTCGATCAAGAAAATATTTGAAAAATAGGAAAAAAAAATATTTATTCAGACTGAATGGTAAACTTTCCAAGAGATTGATCGACCAGAAGATTTAGGACGGCGTTTTATAGGACTTTAGGCAATTCGGTCGATCGAGAGGTCAAATGCTTGTTTCAAAGCCTTAAACGATCATCTTCCTGGTCGACCGACCTATATACAATGGTTAAGAATCTATTCGTTGAAGTCAAGACAACCGATTGCATTATATGTCGGTCGACCAACTTAGTAAAATTTCAGATTTAACCAGAACATTTTCAAAGATTTTTCATCAATTTTTCAAGTATTTGAACATTAGAAAAATATTATTTTAATGGGTTTCGCTTTTATTTAAAGATATATCTCATATTTTGAAGATCTTTTGATTTAGTCCATATATTTCATAATTTTATGATTTATACTGGTCAAACTTCTTTCTATCCTTTTGGGGTTTCCAATCAAAGTATTTTTGGGACTAAACTGAGTGTTTAAAAGTCCTATTATTGGTTAAATAAAGTTGATTTAAATTCATTTGATATATGGGGTCTACATATGCTATTTTTTAGTCTATCTTTTAAAATATAAATGTTATAGGCATTTATACATAGACCTGCGAATTTCATCTTTCAAATTATCAAGAATATATATCAAATTAATCAGATTTTTTAAAGAGAGAATATTTTTTGGAAATATGTTTTTGAGAAATTCTTGATCATTCGACAGTCTATCTTTGCGACAACTCTGGGTTTGAATATACGTTGCTACTCTATACAACCTATTAATAAAATCTCGGTGAGATCTCTCTAGTTATTTTTACTTTCTCAAATTGATTTTTCTATACTTGATTCATACATATCTTGAGTATTTGAGCTTATTATTCTTGTGAACAAAAATCGTTTTTATTCTAAATACTTTTAAAACATTTTTTGTCTAAAAATCTAATTCTGAAAATATATGTGCTTTAATTACTATAAATCAGATTTAGTATCTCACTCATTTCTATTACTAGCGTATCACTACATTAATTAAGCTTCATTTTGAATTGAGGTTGTAGAAGCTCCTGTGAGAAAAAACTGTATTTTTTTTTATTTGTGAGTTATAGCTTAGATCTAAACATACCTGGTCTAAGTGAGATGTGAGTAGGCATTAAGGGACCTTACTTAATCAGGGTCAATCTTGTGCCTGGAAAATATAGGGTTAATTTTGTGCCTGGAAAAAAAATTGGGTTAATCTTGTTCCTGTGAAAAAAATAGGGTTAATCTTTAGTCTAGGAAAAAGATAGGTTTGATTCTAAACCAGGAACAAAATTATATTAATCTTGCGCCAATGAAAAATATTGTAAGGGTTTGGTTCCTAGCCAGAAAAGATATCGGGATTCGTGGATTGAGAATTCCCTACAGAAGCTCAGGGAGAGGACGTAGGCAAGAGTAGCATGTTGAACTTTTATAAATCTTTGTGTTAATTTCTCTATCTTTATATGTTTGGTTGCGCACTTACATAAACACGTTTTCACTCTATAATAAGATAATAATTCGTTAGGGAAATCAAGTGATTTGATTGTTTATTTGTTAAAGTTATTTATTTAAATTTTGAACTACCCAATTCACCCCCCTCTTGGGAAGATCTTTAGGCCAATACCAACATCTTCTAATCCTGCAATGGTCACCCTTACTGAGCAATTTTGAAAGTTTCTTGTCACGCAACCACATACTATGTTCACTGCCTCTTCATTAGGTTTCTTGCCCTCTAGTTCTTTGGGTATGTCTTCATCTATATGGGTCCTAGATTCTTGATCCTCTCATCTTATGTAATATAACATGTCATCCTTTGCTTCTTCAAATCCTACATGATTTGTATATGTTGTGACTGTTGATGGTACTTGGATACCATTAAGTGTCATTGGTTTTGTTGTCACACCTCGGTTATATATTTCAAGTGTTTTTCATACCCTCAATCTTGCATTAAATCTTATTTCAGTTGGCCAATTATGTGATTATGGTTACTAAGTCTTTTTTCATTATACTTCATGTCATGTACAGGAACTACAATCCTAGAAACTGATTGAGACAGGTCGAAGGCAAAGGGGACTATATATATTAGACGTGATAAGAGTACCAGGAGTTGTAACTTCTATTGTTGACTTGTCATCTTTTTATTTGACTTCTTCTTCTTCTTCTTCTTCTTCTTCTTCTTCTAGTTGTTATTTATGTCATTCTTATCTTGATTATGTTTTAGCATCTTGTTTAAAGTACTTAGAACCTACAGAAGCATTAGGAAATTTATCAACTTCTGACATTTCTAATTGTAGTGGTTGTAAATTGAAAAAAAATTCTACTTTACCTTTTAATTGAAGTATTTTTTCTTCCCTTGCATCATTTGATTTGGTTTACTCTGATGTGTGGGAACCTTTCCCGATTTTTACAAAAAATAAAGGTCTAGATATTATGTTTCCTTCATTGACTATTACACTTGATATTGTTGGGTTTATCTTTTGAAACGTCGTTTTGAATTCTTGGTATTTTTCTAGCGTTTAGAGCTCTTGTTAATATCCAATATTATTATGTTATCAAGTACTTTAGATGTGATTTGGGTAGGGAGTACATTTCTAATCCTTTCACTTGTTTGTTTTAGATAGAACAGTTCACCAAACCTTGTGTACTAACACTCCTGTGAAAAATGGTATTGTTGAAAGGAAACATAGGCACATTATTGAAAGTATTTGTTCACTCTTACCGTTTGTCTCTGTTCTTGGTGCATTTTGGGAAAAAGCAATCATTTCTACTGTGAACCTAATTAATAAGATATCATCCTCTCATTCTTCATGTCTGTCTCCATTTAAAAAGTTATATGGTTATCCTCTTAATCATTCTTTCTTAAGAGTATTGGGGTGTACTTGTTTTGTTCTTCGACCGAGTGTAGAGCATAGTAAGTTATCTTCTTGGTCTTCCATTTGTGTCTTTCTAGGTTATGGTGAAGGATAAAAGGGATATCGTTGTTTTGATCCAGTTGCACAAAAACTATGTGCCTCGTCATGTTTTGTTTCTTGAGAATATATCTTTCTTCTCTATTCTTGCTAGTATACACAACTTAACAAAATATGACCTCATTTCCATTGATGCTTTCTCTGATGATATAGATAGTCTATCCCTCAAAACTCATAGACTACAAATATTGACTTATCTCTTGCTTCTCTACCTCATGTTCCTATTGCACCTCTTCATTTACATTATTCTCATCGGGTTCACACTGTTAGTTCTGAAGGTACTGATGCATATAATGTTCTTTCCACTCCAACAACTGACCAAACATCTTCTCATATTGTGGATCCTCCTCCTCATTATCCTTAGCGCAATCGTAAGTCCACTCATATACCATATTTTGTTTACTTTTCTTATTTAAATTTTTTTGCTTAATTTTTAACCTTTATTCACCATCTCTCTAAGCCTTTGTCCTATAAAAAGACAACACTTTATCCCCTTTGGCAACAAGCTATGGTTAAAGAATTTTCTGTTTTGCACAAGGTCGATACTTGGGATTTGGTATCTTTATCTCCTGGTAAAAGTAAAATTGATTCTCATTGATTCTGCAAATTAAAACCAAGTTTGATAGTTTAGTTTAGCGGTACAGAGCTCGATTGGTTGCTAAGAATTTTCTTATCAATGAGGAGACGTTTTCTCCGGTTGCAAAAAAGACAATTGTTCGTACTTTTATTGCCAGTGCATCTGTTCGTCAGTGGCATATTTCTCAGATGGATGTGAAAATTGCTTGCTTGAATGGAGATCTTCAAGAAGAAGTGTATATAACTTTTCTTCCTGGTGTTGCTCATAATTCTGGAGAAGTTTGCAGGCTTATGTGGTCTTAAGCAAGCACCTCGAGCCTAATTTGGGAAGTTCTCTATTGTGATTATTTTTCTTAGTTTTTGTCTAAGTAATCATGATTCTGCTCTGTTTATAAATTGTAAAACTGTAGGCCATATTCTACTCTCTGTTTATAAAGTGTACAACTATGGGCCATATTCTACTCTCTTTATATGCGGATGACATGATTATTACTGGTTATGGTGTTAATGGGATTATAGTCTTGGAGTCAGAATTATCTCATTAGTTTGAAATAAAAAACGTGGGGGCTTGAGCGTGCTCATCTTACGGATACTAGAACAGTTGATACTCCTCTACAAGTAAATGTTCGATGTTCACTTTCTAATGGTGCTCCTTTAGCAAATCCTACCTTATATCGTACTATTGTTGGTAGTTTAGTCTATCTTACTATTACTCACCCAGGCATTGCCCACATTGTTCACATCGTCAGTCAGTTTGTCACTTCTCTTACTATAGCTCATTGGGCTAATGTTCTTCGTACGCTTTGGTATGTTCGGGGCACCCTCTTACAAAGTCTCTTAGTTCTATCTTCCTTTTCTATGGAGTTACATGCCTATTTTGATGCTGATTGGTCTAGTAATCCCACATATCGTAAGTCTATCGCAGTTTTTGTGTATTTTTGGGAGATTCTCTTATTGCGTGGAAGAGCAAGAAGCAGTACGTTGTTTCTAAATCTTCCACGGATGCTAAGTATCATTCAATGGCATCCACTACCACCGAAAAGTTGGTTACTTGCAGATATGGGTATTTTTCTTTCTCATCTCACTCCCATGTATTGTAATAATAAGAGTGTTATTCATATTGCTGCAATTGACACACGATTATAGACTTTCGCAGCTAATCTTAAACGTGTTTATAAAATCCTAGGTCTTCATTGAGTGATATAGTATGAGAAACATTGCATTAAAACATGTGTGTGTGACTTAAAGAGAGAAATTGAGAAAAAATACTCAAGACCTATACAAATCAATTATCTGCGACATTTGCGGTGATTCAAAGGAATTCTTAGATCAATTCCAGTACATCAAACATGTTCAAATCCAAGAAATTACTGGTAGTTTCGTTCCGTACAATTTTCATTTGTCTGGTTCATATATTTCTAATTGTGGAATTTGAATTTTGTGCCCACTTTATATATATATATATCTAGAATTGAATTATCATTGATCATATCTTTGTTTCTAGATACGTTTGAAGTACTTGCTTGCCTAGTAATGATTAAGAATTCATTTTATATCATTTTATACTTAAATGTTGAATATATTTTTATAAATGAAAATCAATCATTTGGAATACGTAAGGGTTATTTTAAAAAAGATCAAAAATAGTTTTTAAAGTTAGTATTATGAATTTGTTAGAATTTATATATTGGACACTGAAAGAACTCGCACAGCTGGATAGATTAAGTTTCACTACGAGATCTTAAATTACTTGTGTACCATTTTTAATAAGAGATAAGCTAATTGAGCATTTTCACTGAACCTAATCGAGGTATTACTCTTTATTGAAAATATCAATTGTTTAAAGTCAAGAATCAATGAGAGTCTAAATTTTGTGCTTACTCGTTAATATCTTGGTTATATATTCAATTGGTTAAATCGATTTTACGTATCACGTGAACCTTCTTTAATGCATTATTGACATGATTATTTTCACTTGATCATGATGGCATATCATTTGTTGTGCACATTTCTATTCCACTTAGTATGTCAATATAGGGTGTATTCGACGATTGGTGATTGAAAAAAAGCTCCGAGTATAAAAATCTCAACGTTAAAATTGAGATTTGATGGTTTCATGACGTAATAAACCAACCTCCTCTAACAACCAATTGAAAATGCATGGAAGCACAATCATATTTGAAATCCATCTTCTGAAGTCAGCCTCCGTAAAGGAGAGTAAAAGAACCAACATTTTTATGTCAAGGGAGACTGAGAGTTCTCGGCTAACGACTAGAGTTTTCTGGTAGGCGAGCCAAGTATACTCTCAGCCCACCTCCCTGGAGTTCAATTTTTACATTTTTATTCTTTGACGACCTATTCTAACTTCATCTCTATTTCTTTTTTGTACATCAACCTTGTTTAAATGCCAGGTTGATCTGTCTTAGCTCGGAAGAAATGAAAATCTCGACTGGTAAAAAAGAGATTGCACTCTAGTTAATTCCAGAGTTGTTTCATCTCTTTTTCGTCTTGGGCCTCTCTCAACCCCAAAAGTTAACTCAAGAGATAGAGGTTTTTCCTCATATATATAACTTGACTGTCAGTTCCTTTCACATTCGATGTGAGATATACCCAACAACTAGTCCCTTGCACATCCGACAATCTCCCTCTCACACAAAAGGCTTTTGGTCAGCTAATTCTCGACCAGTCTCTCCCTTTGTGATTATTAGGCCAGAGTCCTTGTAACCTGAGTTCTGATATCAATGTAAGGTAGTCTTAGGTCTCTCTCACCCCTAAACGCTAGCTCATGGGGTGAGACATTCTCTCACACTTATAACTTCACCGTTAGCCTCTTCCACATCCGATATGGGATAAACCCAATAATCTCTCACTCACACATCGAGCCTTTGGTCGACAACTCTCAATCAATCTCTCTTTTTATGACTATTGGGTCAGAGATATTATAATCTGGGCTCTAATATGAGTACAGTGTGGTCTTGCATTTTTCTCAACCTCAAAATTTAGCTCAAGCTAACTCATGAGATGAAGTTTTCTCTAATACTTATAATTTGACCATCAACTCCTTTCACATCGGATGTCCAACAATCTCCCCCTCACACATCAGCCTTTTGGTCAGCTAACCCTCAACCAGTTTCTCCATTTGTGGCTATTGGTCCTAAGTTGTGTTAATCTAAATTCTGATATCAGTGCAGGATGGTTTTGGGTCTCTCTCAACTTCAAAAACTAGCTCATGAGGTGAGATTTTTCCTCACATTTAGAACCTGACCACCAGTCCCTTTCACATTCGACGTGGGATAAACCTAACAAAAATTAAGCATAGGGATATTGATTTGAAAGTTTTTTAATGATGATCCAGAGCATCTACATATTTTACATTTGACCGTTGATTTTCGAGCTTTGATGATTGGATTGGAGAAGATGGTTGGTTTTTGAGTGATTAATGACACTTAAAGGAGAAAAAACACAACCACCAAATATTTCAAACGTGCCGCAAATCTTGACTACAAGTGAATGGCCCGGAAACGGATTTTAGTGGGTCTTAGAACACAAAAAACTATTCTGGGTAAAAAAACAACTATTCTGGTAAAAATGTGGACTAATGCATTTATATTGGGCGTTGGCAATAAGCACATTTTAATTTGTTCAAATTTTAACAGTTGTTTGTTAAAAAAATAAGAATAAAATTCCTATTTGCTTGAATTTTTGGTCATTTCGGTCTAAAACAATTAATTTGAAACCACGTTTATAAAATTTGAAAGAAAATAATGAATAAAAGAATATTAAAGAAAGAACTCACAGCATCCATTATCATCTGCACATCAGGATCAGCAATAGGCTGTCCAACAGTCTTATTTAGGCCATGTTTGAGTTCTTCAAAAGTCAAGTTTCCATTCTTGTCTGTATCCATCATGTGGAACATCCGTTTGATCCCATCTACTTCCTCTTCTGGCAAGTTGTCCGCTACAACCTAAAAAATATACAATTCAAAAATAAATTATTATATATTATTGGGTATTGTCTTGATATTTTCAACGAATAAATAGTACCATGCGAGTGAATAGTGCCATACACATGAATAGTACGCATTTTCCCAGCGATGAATAGTGGAATACGCTTGAATAGTGAATAAACAGTAAATCGCATTTTGGACTTTTCAAGAATACTCATTTTGTCATTCTCTCAAATTATAAATAGGTGTCAAATTCGTAGGTTAATCTGAATCAACACATATAGAGAGTTTGACAGAGACATAATTGAGTGGGTGAGTTGTGAGTGTGAAAATTCACCTTCCCTTTTGTAATTCTTTGTCCTATAGTGAAATCGGTTTCTCTAAGTGGCCATAGACAAATTGTTAGTCGAACCACGTTAAATCTCTTGTGCGTAAATTTACATTTGTGTGCCTGATCCTTGGACTGAGGAATGTCGTTGTTTCATTCTCCAACATATATATTAATTAAAGTCGAAGTCTATGACCGTCCAATTCAAACAGATCTTAATTAAGCGAAAACAATAGCCAATACTTACTAACATACAGCAAAAGTACCATTGACTTACTCGAAGAACCTTCTTCTTGAATTTGTTCATCAAAGAGAATTGCTTGATTCTTGTTCTCACATTTTCTCCCAGGAGAGTATTAGGAACGTCATTGGCATTTTGTATCCACTTGTGATCTTCACACACACACATGATTAACTGGTTAATTTCCCCTTTTTTTAATAATAAAAAATAATTAAAACCCATATATTACATAGGGTAAAATTTCTTTTACCCCATCTATTTTGCTTGATTATCACTTTATCTCATCCACTTCAAAAAGGTATATTTTATCTACTACGTTTGAACAAAGTGAGAAATTTTTTTTTTTTCCATTTAATGATTAAAAATTGATGGAATTAAATTTTTCGTCCAATTTTTGGATAAAATAAACGAAATCGTCCCTTATTTAATTTGGATTTAATTTTTAAAAAATATTTATGTTGAAAAATTAATCAAAATTAACATGAATGAGGAATTTCGTCTATTTCATCCAAAAATTAGATTGAAAATTTAATTTAATCCCTTTTTAAGCATATTCCGTTAATTTAAATCGAAAAAAAAAAATAGTTTCTCACTTTGTTCAAAATTAAAAATAGGTAGAGTGAAACATTTTGAAATGGAGGGAGTGAAGTGAAAATTAGGCAACTAGAGGGGGGTAAAAGACAATTTACCCTATTATCTGTTATGCGTAGCAAGAACTTGTTTTGTTTTGTTTTCTTTTCTTTTTTATAAGCGTACCAAGAACTTGCTGAACAGTCATTCTGGAGTAAGGATTTGATTCGAGCATGCCCTTCACAAGATTCTTTGCATCTTCAGAAACCCTAGGCCATGGATCCCTTTCAAAGTCTATATGACCCCTCACAATCGCCTGTGCTATGCCTTCTTCTGTGTCTGTACGTGCATGACAAATGTCAAACTATATTACTTAGGAGAATATGTATATTTTCATACTAACTTCATATTAAGAGAAGTATCATAGTTAATTATACAAAAAAAGTTAGGAATTTGTAAATGCTGGATTTTAAAATTCCGATTTCTTAAAATCTCATCGTTTACAAGTTCTTTGTTTGGATAATTTTTTTAGATGAAAAATTAGATTGTGTAATTTTATAATTCGCTTGTTTGGATAGACAAATTATTTGTATGTAGAATTTTGAAATCTATTAAATTTTAATAATAAAAAATGTGAAAATATTGATAATAACATAATTTTTATTTAGTAATTTAATAATATATTTTTATATTTTTAGTAATATAATTTCAATAATAGATGAAAAATTGAAAAACTAGTAAATTCTCTTCTAAAAGGATTTAAAAATAACACGTGTTTTAAAAAAAAAAAATTGCAAATTACTCTTATTCTTTTATTTTACCAATAAATAAATTTTATAAATTTCTCCCAAAAAAGAAATTTTCTAAACAGAATTTACACCTCCCTTAAATTACCTTATACCCAAAGGCAACTGAATAGTTTATAGGTAAAAGTTTAAAAGGGGTTGCAATTGGCGAAATTGATAAAGCATGATGCATGAAAGACAGATGAGTCATACATAATACCTGCCCAGAAAGGGGGAACCCCACAGAGTAGGATATAAAGAATAACACCAGCACTCCATATATCGATTTCTGGCCCATAATTGCGTCTCAGAACTTCCGGGGCCATGTAATAAGGGCTTCCAACTATTTCGCGAAAACGCTGACCTACCAACACGTTATCCATAATAATAATTAATCGTCATTTTCTAATTGGCACAATAATTTGAGAGCTTTTTTCACACTTTAATTAGCATGTGAATGGGCATGACTTTTAAACCCCAAGAATTATATTTATTCGGCAGATATCCATTTGAATTAACATGCAAGAAATCTGATATTGAATTACTGAAAATTCAAGTGGTCATTTTTAGTAGGTGTGTAGACGTAATAGAAGAGATTATGGTAGCCTCTCTTACTTGTGAGAGAAGAAACGACGCAATACGAGTTGTAAACGTGTCTTCCGAATCTAAAAGGTGTACTTTTGTTTAATATTTTCATGTATGCTTACAATCATATTTCAAATAGAATCTATTTTGTTAGAGTGCATGAACAATAGATTTTCATAGATGAAAACTTATGTCCTTATATATGGTCACAAAATGGATTTTTGTGATACTTCCGAAATATTTACTTTAATAGGTTGGATGTCTTTCATGGAAAATCATTTTAGAGTTAGGTAGGCAACCTTTAACTGAAGCTATAGTTCCTGCCGCATGGACCATCCGGAGTAAAAAATGTTACCACACACAAATTATTTAGCGAAGGATGCCTCCGCTAAGGTCTACCTTCCAAATAGATTCTCTAGACAGACTTTCGTTGCACTACAAGGTTAGACCCCTCGCTTGGACGCACTATAATCGATCCAGCCCTACCAAATTGGATGCACCAGTTAGAACAATTAGGGAGCAAACAACTATGTGTTTGTGTTATACGATTTTTTTTTTCTTTCAAATCACCTAAAACTAAAAAGAAAAAACACATTTTTCAAAATCACTATAGTTAGATTTCTTTCAAAAGTACAACAACAATTATCATTCCAAAGTTACCTCTCCTTTATACACACAAATTTCAATAGTTTTTTCAAATTTCACTTAAATTTATTTTTTAGTAAAAAAATGACTTAACTTTTTCTTTAAAAATATGCAATTTCTTTTAAAATATCATAAATACCCTTAGGCGCATTTTGACTTAATTTTATTTTATAATATCCATTGAATTTTCGTAATTCCATTAAATTTTAATTTTTTTAAAAACTTTCAGTGAAATTTATTTTTTATTCAAATGTATAATTTTTAAAAAATTTACTAAATACCCTCAAATGCATTCCATTGAGTTTTATTTTGTTTTTAATAACATTCGAACGTTTTCAAATAAAAAAAAAAAGTTAGATTTTATAAATATTGAAATTATTTAATGCAAAAATATATTTTTAAATAAATTGATTATCAAGAAATGATAAAAATAAAATAAAAAAATCAATAAACGTTGTTCCATTGAATTTATGTAATTCCACTAAATAATAATAATTACACTGAAAAGAAAAGAAAAGGAAAAAAAAAAAAACACTACTCATATATCATCGTCTACATGAATCTAAAATTCAAAAATGAAATATTCATCAAACAAATTCAAGTAAAAGAGAAAATATACTTATATAAATAAGTGAAATATTCAATGTAGTCACATTTAAATTTTAAATTTAATTTTCAGTTATATTTCACTAAAACAATATAAATATCGAAATTAAAAATCTAATAACAATTTATTGAAACTCAATCAGCTAAAAATTCATTAAAAATACTTTCAAATTGGAAAGAATAATCCATTGAAAATAGTCTAAGTGGAAAATGACTAAATATAATTAAGTGGATATCTACAAAAAATAATCAAAGTGAAAATGAATACCAAACCAATGAGAAATTCTAAATCCATAGAGTCTCGTATGTTTGTAGAAACATAAAATAAAATAAATTAAAAATTAAGAACAAAATTTAATTCAAATCAATCAGTTCTTCGGTGGTAGTGGTGGGATGAGAGAAGCGAGCTT
Source organism: Eucommia ulmoides (assembly GCA_016647705.1). NCBI lineage: Eukaryota > Viridiplantae > Streptophyta > Magnoliopsida > Garryales > Eucommiaceae > Eucommia > Eucommia ulmoides. The sequence goes on along the minus strand of CM028327.1, from coordinate 14,937,154 downwards.
GGTAATGATCATAAAATGAAGAAATCTCCATTCGAGAACAAATTTTTCTTACATGGAACTGTTTAAAACACTTGAAAAGAATACTATACTTGTAGTTGAAATATAATTGAAAAAGGCACAAAAATCTAATCAAATCTAGAAGAAACCCATGAAAAAATAATCTACTCAAATCTTCCGAAGAATATTAAGAAGGAAATAAGCTTATTGGACAATCTCAAGCATCACCTCTAGCACCAAGGAACAAATTCAAGAAGGAAAGAAACTTACCAAACAATTCTTCCCAATATTTAGCCAAACCTAACTGATTTTGGGCTCTAACAATGGTGAGGCAGTACCAATGATAGAGAATGAAAGAAGATGAAAAGATAGAGAGAGGGATAATGGAGAGAAAGAGAGTGTAATACCCCGAAATTTTATATTTTTAAAAATATCATTTTATATAAATTTGATATTTTTTGGATTGTTTTACAAATTTATGGTATAAATAATAATTTATAATTTCCGGAGATTGAACGTTAATTTTCAACTAACGTTTTAAGGAGAGTATTATGCAAATAAATAAATAAATTAATTAATTAATCATCATTATCGTTTCCTTCGTATAGAAGGAAACGATATTAACCTTGTGTTGATATATAAGATATATATATGACACGTGTTAACTATAATAATAATAATAATAATAATAATAATAATAATAATAATTTGTATGTATATAGGAAAACTTACTGCGGCTTGAGAGGTGAGAATAAGATTGATCCTTAATTTTATATTTACACATAAAATTCATAACGTGGCGATTCCGGTTCGAATTTCGACTTGGATTTTAGGTAGAATTTCTAATTCTTTTAATATATATATTTAATTTCTGTACTGTGAGATTTACGTTATTATTATTGTCGAATTTTAACTGTTTAAATTCTATGAAATAGTTTTGATTATGTGGAAATCATGCTTATGTGTTTTATTTATTGTATTAATTAAATGCATGTATTAGAGGAGTTGAAATTCTACTGAGCGTTGGCTCATAACTCCACAGTTTGATTGTAGGGCCGGTGACAACGAAACGACGCTGAGAATTTTATTTGAAATTCTATTTATAAAATTTGTATTTATTATTTACGGTTTGAAAAATTGAATCGATGTATTAGATAAATATAATTGGTCACTGAAGCGTTGTAAAATTTATCGGATTTTATGGAATAAAATATTGGTTGTTTGGTGTTAGTGTAAATTTTCCAAGGGGAAAAATCGTGTGGCGGCCTTGGGAAATTGGGTCATTACAAAATGGTATCGGAGTTGAATTAATAGTAATACTAATTTATTTATAAATGGTGAAATATTTGGGGTAGAGTTCTCTATAGGATAAACCAAATGGCGACCTTGGGAAATCACGTCGTTATAAAGTGGTATCAGAGCAGGTTTGCGACTGCCCTAGGATTGAGTTATAGTATTCATTACTCACAATAAGTGAAGTAGTATTAAGAAAAACAATCGTATAATCAGTTAATTCAAAAAAAAAAAAAGTGTATTGTATACAAAGAGGAAAGAGCTTGGTGTATTGATTTGCTATTTAGTAATGGACCGGTTATCAAAATGTTAATGAATATAAGTGCTTATTTTTTTCCCAATTAGAAGTAGTGTTTTTTCAGGTACTTGCTTTGAAAATTAGTGGCCCTTGAAGATTGAATTAAACATTTTGGAAAGAAAAATGTGGGTGAGCAACTTGTAGAAGATAGAGCGTTGTATTTTCAATTGTGAATTCTACTATAAAACAACCTTATAAACAAATAATGGAAATCCTATAATAACCAACCTCTTGGTCGCCCTTCAGATTCATGCACCGGCTTGGCTTTTTCATATAAACATTAAGTGATACACCCAACTCGTGAATTCTTTGGTAAGTAGCTGAGTTTTCTAATATACTTTGGGTTTCAACTAGAACCCATTGTATATCTAGTTGAGTTTTCTAATAAACTTTGCACAATATTGGGATGCTTCACATACTAGAATAGTGGTGTAATATATTAGGCCTACTGGGATACAAGATGTAATATGGTGCTTATACCTATGTGCAAGAATTGGGGTTTGGTCCATATTTGCTTGCATTACCGTCTCTGTTATGTTTTTGGTGGTTTGACACTTTACACCCATGTGTTGTTACCATTATTTCACTTTGGTTCCTACAAGTTTTAAATTGAACATACTAACATTTTAAGTGGCGTTTGATTAATATAACTTACCAATAATGAATTAGATAAACCTTGGTGAGTATCGTGTTAGTCGTGGACCATATGATATGTCGTCGAATTGAAAGGATCAGTTTAAAAGTGTTTATTGTCTTCTATATAGACTATCAAATTATGTTTTCGTATTAAATTGTAGAAAAAAAAAATGTTGATGAAATGGAAAGTTTATAATGATTAATGGATCAAGTAAAATTTGAAAGGTGAAAAAATTACTTTTATTATCGTGTTATGCCATAATTGTTTTCTCGTCAGGAGGGTCAGTCTTGCGAGATGTGGATATATGTTGTTACCTATCAGACAAGTCCTACATGGTGAATATTTTATATATATTATTACTTGTCAGGAAAGTCTTGCATAGTGGATATATTATATATGTTATATCTCTGTTGTTATCTATCAAGCAAGTCTTGCAGGGTAGATATATTATATATTTTGTTACCTGTCAGGCAGATCCAGTAGGGTTGATATATTATATATGTTGTTACCTGTCAGGTAAGTCTTGCAGGGTGGATATATTATATATGTTATTACCTATCAAACAAGTCCTACAGGGTGGATATAATAACTCTCGATCGTGAGATAAAACGATCATATAATTGGCAAAGAAGTATGTTATTTTATTATATACAAGTGAGTTGACCAGTTGATTTAAATTCGGTTATTTTATTACGATGATATTTTTGTTGGAATTTGGATACTACCCAATGTGGTTATATTCTGTTTTGGAAAGTGAATTTTGATAAAAAAAAATAAAAATAAATAAATACTTGATCTACAAAATATTTGTGTATTATGAAAATCATACACCAATAAAATATTCAAACTGATATTGGTCCACTACTAACAATAAGTGGAGTCAGAGTGTGGAGTAATTATTGAAATTTTTGGAGGTTTTGTGTTATATTTTTATATACATATTATGTGGGTATTGATCATTTGTGACGTATCTGATTTTTGTTGTTGTTTGACACGTCTTTATGTATTTCGAGATGTATTTATGAAATTGACACATATTTATGTGATTCATAGGTAGTTATGTGTTTTGATACATATTTATATGATTAAGACGTATTTATGTGATTAAAAAGTATTTATATGTTTTCAGACGTATTTAAGAAAATCTGTTATTTAAGGTTTGAATTGTGTTGATATTTTGTGGAAAAGTTTATGAGATTATTGAAATTTTAATGTGGATATTGAAATTGATTATTTTTAGTCCCACGGAACAGTTCACAAAGAATTGGTCTATTTATTGCTTATAGTATTGGTCGCGATATGTTGGCTTGAAATGTTGGATGAAATTGAAAAATACTGGTTATGGGATATGGAAGTGGACTTGGAAAGTCATGCCAAATGAGAAAATTATTGAGGTCGTGGACATGTTAGAATTGAAATAGACCCAATCCATGTGAGATTGCCGTGATATTTTAAAGATATATTGTTATCTATCATTATTTTTATCAGAATAGAATAGTTGGAACATGGTGGTGACTTTCGGTTATTAATGGTTAACCAAGAGTGACTAATACAGTGCGATTCTGAATTTTTATTGTTTTGAACGAAATTTCAAGGACAAAATTTATTTAAGGAAGGTAGATTGTAATACTTTGAAAATTTATATTTTTGAAAATATTATTTTATATAAATTTGATATTTTTTGGATTGTTTCGCAAATTTATGGTATAAATAATAGTTGATCATTTTCGGAGATTGAACGTTTAAAGGTTTGGGACTATTGTGTCATTTAAAATATACTTTTACGAGTTTTAAGATATAATTAATATTTTCTTTATTTTAAGGGAAGTATTATGCAAACAAATAAATGAATTAATTAATTAATGATCAATATCGTTTTCTTCATATAGAAGGAAACAATATTAACCTTGTGTTGATATATAAGATATATATATAACACGTGTTAGGTATAATAATAATAATAATAATAATAATAATAATAATAATAATAATAATAATCCTTTGTATATATATAAGAGAACTTACTGTAGCTTGAGAGGTGAGAATAAGAATGATCCTTAGCTTTATATTTACACATATATTAATAATAGGGAGAATTGTTGAGGCTTTTGGCGAGAAAAATAAAGGAAAAATCCAAAAAGAAAAATAAAATTCATACCGTGGCGATTTCGGTTCGTATTTTGACTTGAATTTTAGGTAGAATTTCTAATTCTTTTAATATGTGTATTTAATTTCTCTACTGTGAGATTTACGTTATTATTATTGTTGAATTTTAACTGTTAAATTCTATGAAATAGTTATGATTATGTGAAAATCAGTCTTTTGTGTTTTATTTGTTCTATTAATTAGACACACGTATTAGAGGGGTTAAAATTCTACTGAGTATTGGCTCACAACCCCACAGTTTGATTGCAGGATCGGTGAAAACGAAAAGGCAGCAGGAATTTTATTTGAAATTCTATTTATGAAAATTGTATTTATTATTTATGGTTTGAAAAATTGAATCAATGTATTAGATAAATATAATTAGTCGCTGAAGCATTGTAAAATTTATCGGACTTTATAGAATAAAATATTGGTCTTTCGGTGTTAGTATGAATTCTTTAAGGAGAGAAACTGGGTGGCGGCCCTGGGAAACTGGGTCATTACAAAGTGGTATCAGACTTGAATTAATAGTAATACTAATTTATTTATAAATGGTGAAATATTTGGGGTAGAGTTCTCTATAGGAGAAACCAAGTGGCGACCCTGGGAAACCAGGTCGTTACAGAGAATGTAGAAGACGAAGAAGCTGCGACGATGGTGGACTCAATTGCAATAATGATGACGTGGTTGCGACTCTGATGACGGAGATGATGGCCACAATCACATCTAAGTTAGATCTAACCAGATCAAGGTATGATCTAATTAGATCTAGCCTAAATCTAACTAGATCTAGGCTAGAGATGATTGATGGAAAGACGACGATAATAATCTTCCTACATCGGCAAAAAAGAGACGATGGCGACAATCTGGTTGCAACGATGACGAAGAGGCAGTAGCAAAAATCTAGTTGCAAAGGCGATGAACAAGTGATGGATAGAAAAAGAGCAATTAGATCTGGATAGGACGACAACGATGACGATGGTAATAGCAACGACAATAATCGGACGATGAGACGGAGGTGATGATGGCTCCAATGAGAGGATGAATAAGCACCGTTGTTTATGTGTGAGAGATAGAGATAGAGGCGATAGAAAGAAAAAAAAAATAGCTATTTAGACTTTTTCATATTAGGGGTTGTTGACCCTAAATATTTTGATGGACAAATTAACGTTAATGTTTTTATAGAACTAATGGTTTTACTTAGTGATTTCATAATTAAGTTATAATTGAGAAAATGAGAAAAAGAATGAGTTTCAAGATGACATTTGATGGAAGTTTAAGACGGTTGCAATGAAGACATTAAAGATTTTAGGAGTAAAATTTTTTATTTTTATTTTTTTGTGTTTCTAAAAATAACTCAATATTTTTTTTGCTATTAATGCAACTCGATTAGGATCATGCAAGATACTCATGAAATAAGTTTAATTATCCGAAAAAATGGTTAAAAGTAATAAATTCAAGTATCTTAATTGTTTCCTGAATTATCGTTCAAGAAAATATTTTTAAAATAGGAAATGTGATTTTCGGCCTAAACTATTGACAGACAAACAAAATTATTGACTAACAAATTTAGGATAGTAGATTTTGAGGATTTTGGACTGAACAGTCGACCGACAGAGTAAACGGTCGACTAGCAAAATCAGGATGGGTGTTTTTTTGAGTTTTAGGCTTAACGTTCAGCCGAGTAGTTTAACGATTGATCTAGAGCCTAAAATGGTCGACAGACCAGTTGATCGAAAAGTTGTCAACGGCTAAAAAATGATCCATTGAGGGTACAACCAGTCGACTGATGCCATTACTGATCTACTAATTGTATTACTGGTCGACCGATTATGTATTTTTTGTGTGTTTGACCAAACCATTTTTGAGATCTTCAACCCCAATCTTAAGCCTTTGAACGTTATAAAATCAGATTTTATAGGGTTTTAACTATATTTTATGAGTATACTATATATTTTGAAGATTTTATTATTTAATCCTTATACTATTTGATTCTATGAGATTTACCGAGACAACTACTTTTTATTTTTGAGTTTGAATCAAAATATTTTGGGATTAAATTGAGAGTTTTAAAAAAATATTTTTGGGTTAAACATTTCAAGTTTGAAGGGATAAAATATATTAGGTCTATATCTATGGGCTTATCTTTTGAAATATAGTCTTTATAAGTAGTGTTTGAAATCTATGTATATTGACCTGCATTTTTTTGAAGAAATTCTTGATCTAGGTGTTCATTGATTTTGTCACTGGTTTTTGGCTAATCTTTGTCACTACTGTTTTCAAATAAACTCCCATGAGATCCCTCCAATTACTTTACATGTCTATATTCTGCAATCTACGTGATATATATACTTGTTTGAACTCGTAGTAATCTGTTTTAAGAAAATCATTTCATATTTTTTAACATCGTGAAATATTTTCTAAAACCTTGCCTGTTTAATTTGATTTACATTATCTTTGTGCTGCAATTAAGTGAAATCAAATTTTTATTCACACATAGTTCTAGATTACCAGGAACACTTCGAGATCTTGGCGTCACCGTTGAAAGGACTATCAGACAAAGTGCTGGAGAGCACCTATCTCAATGGACTCAAGGCATCGATAAGGGCTGAGGTCTGATTGTTGAAACCTAGCAATCTGTTGGAGATGATAGAAGATACTCAAATGATCGAAGATATGAATAGGGTTTTACAGGCCATGCAGGTCGAGTCTGGGTCCAACAAGTCATGGAGCATAAACTCGGGTTCGGGTTCGAGTTTGACTTATATGAGCCCTAGGTTCTCAATGAGCTTCGCAACGACGACGAAACGAGCTCCGATCAACTTCATACTACCATCGACGGCAGCCACAGTGCACGTCGGACCAGAGCAGAAGAAAACGCAACCGGAGGATATAACGGTGACACAAAAGTTGTTGGGCTACCGGCGGTACAACAATACTAAAAATCTCACATAGTATATCGGAACGTTAATTGAGCATATCCTGCATTGAGTAGTAGAAGCTCATGTTGGAAGAAAAATAATATTTTTTGTATTTTGTGAGTTTGAGAGGATTAGACATATTGGGTCGGTATCCAATCAGGGATAGGTTTGATTATTAGCTTGTCAAATGATTAAGTTTGATTATTAGCATGTAAGAGAATTAGGTTTGATTCTTGTCCGTAAAAAGATTAGGTTACTGTTTAGCTTGGTAAAAAAAAAAAGATAGTTTGATTCTTAACCTGTAAAAGAATTAGGTCATTCCTGAGCCTAGTAAAGTTGTGTTTCTCTTTATAACTAGCATTACTACCGCACACCCTTACCGCAGGTATTGGATCGGATTTCGTTGAACTAGTACGTCTTGTTCCCTAAGAGAAATTGTAAAGGTTTGATTTTGAGCCTAGTAAAAGAATTAGATTAGTCATGAACCTGTGAAAATGATTGTAAGCGTTTGATTCTTACCTGGGAATGAATTAGGGTTAGTGGATTGCGAAATCCCTGCGAGAGCTTAGAAGACTAGACGTAGGCAAGAGAAACTTGCCGAACCAGGATAAATTGATGTATTCAATTTCTCAATCCCTACTTGTTTAGTTGTGCATCTAGTTAAATACATTTCTATTGTAACTCAAGATAATAACTTATTAGAGAAATTGGTGATTGTTTGATTATTAATTTATTTGTTTAAATTTTTATAACTACCGAATTCATTCTCTCCTCTTGGGTAGATTTGTGGGCCAATAGGGGTAATTTTGTCATTAACTTTTTTAGTAGGATTTGGTGCAAAAAAAAAAAAAAAATTAAAAAATTTGAACTTTTGGACAATATTTTATTTGGGTGGTTCTTAAAAAAAAAATTGATTTTGAAAAAGGTATTTTGGAACAAAATTCATGTTATTTATTTTTTATTTTTTTATTTAAATCTAAAACACCATGTCTCAAATATGAGAGATCACCCTTTATCCTTTTAGTAATGGGTGATTCGAAATGTACACTCCAATTTGCTAGGCATACAACTATTTTTAATGAATTTTTTTATTACAATTATAGTCGTGCATTAAATTACCATTAAGGGTATCATTAATTAAAGTTATTAAAAAACCATTTACTAAATTTACACCTCTTTTATATACCTATTCATTCCCTACAATCATCTTCTACCCTTTCAAAAAAATTCTCTCTTCTCTCCTTCACAATCACAGTTCCACCATAAAATACCTAGGACACTATCATTTCAATCACTTGGACAAGGATTTATCAAAATTTCAAAGAAATCATGAGTGAAGAACAACTTTGTGCATCAATGGTACGTTTACAAGCCTTTTTTTGATAGATTTTTTGCATATTTTCTTAACCATTCAGAACTGAAAAAATCACTTTTTTTTTTGGGACTTTACATGTTTTTTTTTGGACTTGTAGTTTTTTGTAAACTTTATGTTTTCTTGAACCTATAGGTCGCGCATATGGTGTTGCGCTGGTCTATAGGTTTGAAATTATATACTATTCACGGACCTATAGGCCTGCGATTATTAGTGTTGTGCGGACCTATAGGTTCGCGCAACAGCAATTGGGACGGGCATATAGGTCCGTGCAACACCTATTTTGATGGACAATTTGATTGTTTTGTTCTAAATTTTTTACTAGATAATATTTCCGCACAATGTAACCATAGTTTTTTCTAGACCACCAGAAAACGACCCACGAATATTAGTTGTGACTATACACCTTCCCTAGCAATAACGGATTCATTATCCTTGATAGCCTCATCAATGACAATGTATTCGATTTCTAACTAATGTCTGGAACGGGTTCTCCTATTCAAAGCCATATGAGGGATACAATGCGTCCTAGATATTCACGCATTCATTCTACAAGTAGAAATTAATAATTTAAAATATGAAAACATAACACAAACAACCAAAAATTTATTTACTAATATGGAATCATAATCCTAAATAACATTTATCACTTTACCATGTTAATTATGCAAAGAAATGAGGATCCCTAATCAATTTATCTCACAAGAACTAGGACACAAACACACAAAATTAACTAGAAATAGAAATAAAAAGAAAGAAAAAAAAATTAAACAGTTGTGACAAAAGTGTATGCCCGCCACAACAGGTTACGTGCAGACATTAATGTCCACGCATAAACCCTGGTGCTCGAACCTTGAGGTCCGACCACTGTAGACCTAGTTGGACTTACTAGTCCGTGTAACCTGGTTTGGCGTAAACCTGTAAGTTCGATGACTCCATTTTCTATCCGACATTTTACCATTTTTGGGCCTAATTTCATGATGAATTGGTATAGAAATGTATAAAAAGCACCAAACATGTAATATTTATAAACTTAATAACCAAATCACTAAGATATTCATAGTGAAAAATTCAAAATTTCAAGATCTAATAACATGGAGTCTGAAGATCTCTTAACTTCTTGTAATGGGAGGTAGAAGCTACCAAAAAGGAAGAAGAATTGTCGAAAAATAGTTGCCAACGTAGCTGTAGAGGATGAGTCGCCGCCGTTCTACTAGTGGAAGAAAGGAGAAGCGGCCGTATGTTGTGGAAGGTGTGGCTTAAACAATAGGAAGTACATTTAGTAAGTAGGGTGTTTGTTCTTTCATATTTTGTTCATATGGGTATAATTGGAAATAAGGGTATCTACTTTTAGCAATCAAATGTAATAATTATTTTTTGGGATAAACATTTAACAATTTTGTACAACTGAAAAAAAGATGTGCATGTATAGAATTACCCTTTAATAATACCTGATATATCATTTTGAAAATGGTTAATAGCACTTTACTCCCTATGATTTAGCTGATTTGCACTTACCTCATGTGTTAGCACTTACCCCCATGTGGTCTTGATTTAGGTGCACTTACCCCCTATATCAAGGGGTAAGTGGTTTGAAAATCTAACCACAGAAGGAAGGGTAAGTGACGATTTTCAAACCATAGGGGGTAAAGTGCAAATCGGCCAAATCATAGGGGGTAAAGTGCTATTAACCCTTTTGAAAATACACTTGCATTCAATAGGAGTTTTCCCAGGAGGGAGGTCAACAAGATTCTAAGTATGAGTTTTGGTTAGGACATAGAGTTCCTTGTAAATTGTTTTATGCCAAAGAGGATTAGTACTGACCTCCTTATAGGATTGAGACTCATGTAAATTAGGTATGGTAGAAAAACAATGAAAATCACAAACATATGGGGGAGGTTTTGTTACCCTACTAGAACAACAAAAATTATCTGGGATATGCTCAGTTGGTGCAACATATGAAGTAATTGGGACAAACTCGAGGGATTCGTTTTCAGGATCCATAAACGGAATAAGAACATCAGTGGGAGTCGATAGGGGTAGCTAAAGGATCTACGTCACGCTTAGTGATATTTGTATTAGGATGATCAGGGAAAAAGTCTATGAATTGATTGGTGAAATATAGATGGTTGGTGGTGGATGTTGAATGAAATTTGGATGCGGAGGATAACAACTTGTATTCCTAGAAGGTGACATGACGAGAAATACGAAGACGGTTAGAAATTGAATCCCAAAATTGTTATTCTTTGTGTTTCATATCCAAAGAAACAACATACTCGAGCCTGAGGTTCAAATTTGGTATCATGAGCTTGTAAGATAACAAAACAAGCACACCCCCAAATACTCTTAAGAGGCTATAATAAGGAGAAATTACATGCAACTTCTCATAAAGGCAAAGATTACCGATGAAAGGTGAAAAGGCCTGATTGATGGTATAGACGGCAATGAGAGCAGTTTCTCCCCTAAAGAGCTTCGAATAAGAGGATGAAATGAGTAGTGCATGGACAATATTTAGGATATGTTGATGTTTCTATTCAACTCGTCGTCTATAAGGTGGTGGTAGTGGTAGTGGTGAGGATTGAGGTGGCAGGTGCAAACTACTGAGCTCAAATAGATGTTCAATTATATAACCAATCCCAAGAATTTTTCCTGTCCAAGGATTTTACGCATGATAACTACTTTAGAGAATATTACTTCTAATCCCAATTCACAGAGTTTCCTAATAGATAAGAGATTTAAAATGAGTTTGGAATTAAATACCTGTCAGAAATAGAAAGATGTAAAGTAAAAAATCTAAACGTTATGAATAAAAAGCATATAAGAACCATCATCAGTATGAATGATAATATAATTCATAGTAAATAGTTTGGATTATAACATATTGGGATAAAAAATCATATGATTATAACAAGGCAGAATCAAAGAACCAAGAAGCATAACCTGTAGTAAATAAAAGAGAGAGGGAAATGTTTGTACATGAATTAGAGAGAAAGTGTTTGAAGATTAAAACCATATCCCTAATAGAGATGAAAACAACGGTGGAGGCAAGATTGAAACCCTCATTAGCAACAAGAATGACCGGGGAAGGACAATCCTTGGACTTCGTCGTTGAATCGGATCAACAATATACAAGAAAGTATATTGTATGATATGAATCTGGAAAAACATAGGCCATGGATTGATTCAGAATGTTTAAATCATTTAGGAAATAGTTTATGATCATGAAGAACCAATTGATGAACCCTTAAACTGGTCAAACTACAGAGGTGAACCGAACCAACAATATAAGAAAAATTATACTATATGATCTGAATTTTAATAAATCGAGACCACATATGGATCCAGAATAATGAAATTAGTCAAGAACCAGTTTTATATCTTCAAGAACCGGTCCAAAAATTGTTGAACCGATCAATAGATATCGAACACTGAACTGGTCAATTAGAAGCGTTGGTTAGGGATAACGTGGCGAAAAATATACTAAAATGGCATATGGGTGCAATGATCTGCTGTTGTGGAAAATGAGATGTCAATGGTGTTTCTGATGACGTGGTAGCTGGCATGGCATATACTGGGCACATTCACAACTGACAAGATAGTGGCGTGGAGCTAATGTTGGGGGTGACATGGCTCAAAAGTTGACATGGTAGAAAATCAATCTGATGTTAAGTTGACATGGCGATGAACTGGCACGCTAACATAGTGCTAACTAGACTAACATGGCGTTGACGTGGCGCCACATACTAGGGTTGATGTGGTGGTGGCATGTGATATCTGCGGCAGAGCAGCAGAACCTTTGCAAGGCATGTAAGGGCATGTGTCACGTCTGTGTGCGGTGAGATTGATAGCGTTGGCTTCGTCTTTGAGAGACAAGTATAGTGATGTGTTGAATTTGGAGCTATTGTTATTGTTGCATAGGCTAAAGAACAGTGACCGCGACAATGATGATTATGGTTGCGCGTGGAAGCTTGGTTGGGTTGCTCTCAAGTGCTGTTGGACTCTCTATTTTAAAACGAGTTAGAGGGTGGTGTTGAGCTATTGGAACGGTGATAGAACGTATCGGAGGCAACGAACGGTAATTCGGGAAAAAAATTCAGATTTTTAGTAAGAATAGGGTAAGGAAAAAATTAGCTCTTGATATCATGTTAGAATAATTAAGAGACAGAATATTAAGAGAGAACATGAGACGATTGTATTGATATTTGTGAAAGATACAATTTTACATAGATATATAGACAATAACTACGATTTTTCTAGTGGAATTAGAGTTTTATTTTTCTAGTAGAATTAAGCTTTACGTGGACGATGTACATGTATGAAGAGTTAAAACTTGCTATCCTTAATACCATTAAATTCTTTTCCACTTGTATGAGTTTGAAGACATGCCTAAATATACGTACCTGGCTCGAAGAATATGGAGAGTCCGAAATCAATGGCCTTCAGAGGAGCAATTTCAGTAGAATTCCCATATAGAAAGTTTTCGGGTTTTAGATCGCGGTGTATTACTCCCTGATGGTGGCATACCTGCAACCAAATTATAGATTTAAAATTCAATTATTTTTTATTTTTATTTTTTAAGTAATGGGAAACAGAAATTCTAGAATTACAACTAAAATAAAGATATGTAAATCATCAACGTTACATTTCGGAACATAGTTTTTTATGAGGGTAAAATTCACAGAATAAACCCATACATTATGGCCCAATAAGTCAATGACAAAATAAGCTTAAATGGATATAAATCATATTATATAAGGTGTCAGACCAAGACACTACCGTTTATAATAACCGGTCAACAATGATCAATTTGAATTATTCTCCCTAAATTGAGTAGATATTATTTTCTCTAAATGCAGGAGATATTATTCTCTCCAAATTAAGGAGAATTATTATTTTCGTCAAATCGTGGGGAGTTAGTTATGGATTACACTCTATAATATAGTAATCTACATGTTACATTCACATTCTATGATGATATATCATTCAATTCGTAACTAACTTATTCTCACGTCCTATTTGGTCAATATCGCACCGGTATCTCAAGTGTTTATCCTAAAATTTTGCAGGTGTTGATCAGGGATTTGTGAGTTGGAATCATTGATAAATTTTGGCAGGATCAGTTTCTATTCAAAATTCAGTAGGATTAGTAATTTTTTTTATTTTTTTTGTATACTCACGAGTGTCCCTACACCCACACAGGGTGTGAGACTAATCTCGTTCGGGGTGCATGGTTGGATCAGTAATTAGAATGTAAGCATGTATGTATACCTGAACCACCTCGACAATTGTCTTGGTGACAAGAGCCGCGGCTCGCTCGGTATAATGGCCTCTGGCAACGATCCTATCGAAGAGCTCACCACCCTCACACAACTCCATCACAAGATAAATGGCCTCTTTATCCTCGTAAACCTCCTTGTAAGTGACGATGTTGGGATGAATGGGCAAATGCCTCATGATCTCAACCTCCCTCCTCACGTCTTCCACGTCTATCTCCCTCCTCAGCTTCTTCTTTGATATCTTCTTGCACGCAACCATCTCTCCCGTCTCCTTATCCCTGCACTCGTATGTGATCCCAAACTCTCCTCTCCCCAACTCTTTCCCAAACTCGTACCGTTTCCTCACGTCCCATCCCGACGGATCTTCCAAGACGGTGATCGGGTGTGAGATTGTTGCCCCAGCCGACGACCACTGAAGGGGTGCATTGTTTGCCGGGTCTTCTTCTGGTTTGTTTTTTAGGAATTTGGTTCTTTTTAAGAAGGTTGCATCTCCTTGCATAGATATGCAGCCTCCCATAACGGTGTTTTTGGTCTTCTCGAGTTATCTCATTATAATTAATGCATCCCACATGAACGGAGACAGAAGAAAAATGCAAACCCTCTCAAAGATGGCCTTTTTTTTTTTTTTTTTTCTTCTGAGAGGAGAGAAAGAGTGGCACACCTAATTTTGAGATTGTTTAGTTCGGGGGGGGGGGGGGGGGGGGGGGGGGGATTGACTTTAGTCTAAATTTCCCTCCTTTTTCTAAGGATTGTTTGTCACAATCTCCCGAATAAATGTCTGGACAAATGAAGGCCCCGGAGCAATTTAATCCATTAACTTCGGAATGACCCATTTTTAAGATTGTCTGGTAAGCAGTAAGTTTTAACTTGCAAAGTTATGGCTTCTCTTAGTTAGCACTTATTGTTATAGAAACGCGATTCCTTTTTAAAATTAACAATGCTAGATTAATTTGAATATTGTTTTAAGAGAAAATTATGAGGCCAAATTGAACCAAATTATCAATTAATATCAATTGTTTGTTTGGAATTAAACCAACTAATCTTATTAACTTGACTTTTTCAACTATTTAATCTCAATTTTGAATTATTTAATTCCAATTTTAAAAGGGTAAAAAAATTTATACCAAAATACCCCCAAAAGATCTGCGGAATTTAATAGTTTCCCTTATTAAAAGATGTTAACAAAAAAAAAATTAATTTTCATAAATAATAAGCATCGTAATCAACAAATATTATATCAACATGCAAACAAAGAGGAAGGTTCGGATTGTGTCCCGGAAGACATATAACCTAATTTACAAGTAGTTCATGTTATATATAATACCAACGCATAAATATAATAATGCATTTTATTTTATTTTTTTGTTTTGTAATGCATATCATGTTGAATATAAATTGAATTTCTATCTAATGCTAAAAGAACGAATGTTATCTTCAACATCCAAACAAATTGATATGTTGGCTCAATTTGGTGGACATTTTGAGCCATTTTTTGTGACTTTCATGCATGTGCATGCATTTAGAGGGGGGGGGGGGGGGGAGCTCATAAATGGTGGCTCAATTTGGTTGAAAATGTGGGCTATTTTATTTTTTTTTGTTGAACAATTTTGTTAGTTAATTTTGCTCTTTAAAAGAGTATTTGATTGAATGGTAAAGTGTGTGGGAGTGTATTGGAAATTCCAAAGAAGAATTTTGTATGCCCATATTCAAAGATAGTATATTTGTTGAGAGTCTTTTTTTTGAGAAATTTTGTTGTTAGTTCTTAAGTTCAAGAACTTATATCTTATGTGTAAATTTTCTTTATATTAATGAAATCATTCGTTGTTCTTCGTCTGTGGGACGTAAACAAGTTGTATCGAACCACATTATATTTCGTATTCCTTTTTTATTGTCATTTTCTTTGCTTCCGCATATTATCTATATTCATATTTGTGTCGTCCGAGCATAACCTGTGGTATCAGAGCCCAAAGTTTAATGACTTCCACAAAATATGAACTACAGAAGTTGGATGGGGAGAATGGCTTTTGTTTGTGGCGTATCAAAATACCCGCACTTTTGCTACAACAAGGTTTGACAAAATTTTTGATTGAGATGAGATTTCCAAATTATCCAAGAAGCAAGCAATAAAGATGGAAGAAAAGTCATATAGTGCAATTCAACTATCTTTTGAGGATATAGTGCTCATGGAGGTTTCAAATGAAAAAACAACTAAGGGGCTATGGGACAAACTAGAAAGATTATATATAAAGAAATCTCTCAAGAATTAGGTGGGCCCCTTCTCTCTCTCTAGCGTTGGAGATAGTCCAACGTGGTCGACCACGGAAGTTTGGCGTAAGAGACAAGGTGGATGATGGTCCGACGATGACCTTATGCTTATATTAATTTTTTAAATAATTTATGAAGTGAGACTAAAAATATCAATTAATAATATAATTTGATTAAAATAATACCTATAATCACTCTTAAAAAAACTATTCCTTAACCTTTAAAAAGTAGGAAATTTCTTCCAAAATTCTTATTTTAAAATAAAACAATTTTTCTACACTCACATGAATAAAATATTGTTCATAATTCTTACTTAACAAAAAATATATATATGCACAGACTCCTATACTAATAATTTTTAGGGATTTTAATTTTATAGTCCCTAAGAGATTTGCATTTTATAAAATGAACCTTTAACAACTTAAATAAATTTTCGAGACCACATAAAAACTTAGCAAATGTTCCCTGACTTATGCCCTTTCATTTGGTTCTATTTACGTATGCTTGCTACTGGATTCTCCGCAATTCACAGAGAAGAGTATATGGGAAGTGACAGTTCACACTATTACTCCCTCGCTCAAGAAAACAACCGATTCGTCATGATTCCTTCGTCCAAAATCAATAACAAATAAACCAAATTATTCGGAAAAAAAAATCTCTTTCTAATGATGCATTTTTCACATTTCTTGGGTCCGATTTCAGTGTTTGCGAACATTTATCGTATAAGTTTTTTGCCGCCCGTTTGGTGATCGACGGCGTTTTCCTAAAATATCGAACACACTTACCACTAATAAATTGGCCCCCTACCATATAGGACGTATGTATTTCTAGATTATTGTTCATTGCGAAGACACGCTCGTATCTCAGACCCAGAGCATTTCGATTGAAACCCTAAATTCTGGTTGATAAACGACGCTGCACCGTCTAAAAAAATGACGAAGAAGCTTGAAACACAATCTTCTCCGTCACGAAAGCGAAAGAATCCCGAACACTCGCAAGGTCAGTATGATTTCGATCTGACGAGTATGTCTATTTGGACTGTGAATGTTCGTAAATATTGTGAATGTCATGATTTGGATGAGATTGTATATTTATACATACTCCAAAAATTATGTTCTATTCAGTATAATACAACGCCCAACGTGTTTTATGCTGTTCAGCGGTTGTTTTTTTAATGTAGAATGTTCTTGTGGGTCACTATTTTTACTTTTGATAATGTTTTGATAAGTGTGCACTTTTTGTTTGTTGCTAGTGTGTGAATGTTCTTACATTTTACAAAAGCGAGCTCCGATTTTTTGTGACTGTTCTTACATAAAACTTACCTATTTGTTGATGTGCTATCTTGTGTATGTTCAATTAGATTGTGAATGTCCGTTCGTCTATGCGAATGTCAAAATATTAAAATGCATGTGTTTCAATTGTACCCTGTATTTTTTCTTTATGATATGCTAAAGGTCCGATTGAAAGTTTGGGGTCCATGTTCCTGTGAGTTGTTTTGATGAATGTTTACTTCTGAGTTTTGTTACTTTTTGTGAATGATCTGATAAGAGTACCTAATGTAAATGTGTGCTGGTTTTTGACAATGCCATTAGATTGTGAATATGTGAAAATTGAGGTTGTGAATGTCTACAATTGTTTCAGTTTGTAAATGTTATTACACGAACTTACCTGCTGATGTAATTTGTTGGTGTAAATGTTCACTCGATTATGATTTTTCCTAGTCTTGTGAACGTCCATGTTTGCTATTTGTCTACTTCTTGTGCGTTATTTATACATGTTTACTTTAGTGCATGCATATGCGTTGACATTCCCTCTTTCAAAAAAAAAAATGGTTTATAGCATTGCGGATTGTGAAGCCGAAGACTGAAAATAAGTCTCAATCTCAAATCAGACAGTTTTTGTACCGATGTAATCTCAAACAAGCAGTTGACCTTCTTAAAGATTGAAAACTCACCGCGAAGCACAAGGCATTGCTGTCGAAAACGCCCTTTGCAAAAAAAATTGAGGCATTATTTGACAATAAATTGTCATTGGAGAATGTTCAAAAGAACGATAGCCTGATAGAGCGAGTGGTTTTGAGTTAAAATCCGTCCAGGGGTACGTTCAAGCTGGGTGATAAGAGTGTTAGTATGACACAGCTCGATATCCAGGTGATATCCGGGTTACCTTTGGGGGATGAGCCTATCGTTCAAACTCGATACACGCGGGCCGACTCTACATTTCTCAGCAAACTAATGTATCAACCCCGTGAGTTTAGTGTCGCGTTCCTCAAATCATTGATTTAACAATAGGTGTTGCGAACAGGTGAAGATGACGTACAAGATACTGTGAAACTGCTCTGTTTGCACCTGCTGACGACATGTTTCTTTGTAACTACTAGTCAACAAGTCCCTAAGTGGTTGGTGCGCTATATTGAGAACATTGATGATATGTGTACCTACAATTGGCCACAAGCGATCTTCACGGATTTAGAAACTAGTTTGAAGAAGTCATACACAGAACCAAGGTCAGTTACGAGGTGTGTCATTGCGCTGCAAGTACTTAGTTGTTTTTAACATTCTGTGTCAATCATATTGAATGTTTACTCTTTTTTTTTACATTGGATTTTTCTTTAATTTGACACTATTAGCTATGTTAACACACCAACTTGATTAACCTCATTGATGGTCGAGATATTTGTGTGCCGCATATGTTGAGATGGTGCCTGACCACATATTCAAACGCAATTGGATTGACGTCGTTGACTCACTTGTCGAATCATCAGGTGATTTTTTTTGCCTTGATAAACGTGTTTGCACATTTATGTTGATGGGTTAAAATGTGAATGTTAACCTGAATCCAATAAATGTCCAAACTACGTTCAGGTGAAGGGGTGTATGACGGAGAAAATGTTGATTGAGATTCGATTAGGGATCGTTGGGCGCATTGAAAATGACGAAGACACCATTGTCGAAGAAACACCAGTGGACGTGATGCCAATAGCAGACAAGGGAAAGGCGCCAATAATCGAAGATAATGTTGATGTTGGTTCAATGATTGATAATCTTGTGAGCACATATATCAACCCCGTCCTCACCCAACCAAGAAAAAGCGCCACGCAATCAATGTTCGATTTGGGTGTCGATTTTACCTAGGCCGAAAGTATTGTGCCCACTCAACAAACACAAGATATCACAGTCGATAACGGTTACCGTGCACTGGATGAAATGCAAAAAGACTATTACATGAGGAAGTTGGAGGCTGAAGAACGTAATGAAGCCCTACTGAAAGTGTTGGCAAATGTAATGGTGAAGAACATAAACCAACAAACTGATATTGAAGGGCTAGCCGCGTCACTTGCAAGACAAAAAGTCAAATACGATAATGATATGGGTGCCCTCAATGCAAGGATCGCAGTTCTCGAAAAGAAGAGGGAGACAATACTTATCGAGATGGACGTTCACGAAATCACTCAAAAACATAGGGATCAACCTGTGAATGTTGAACTTGATGAGCTAAAAAATAGATGCGCAGATCTCGAACTGGAGGTGAAGGTGGCAGATCAGATCGTAAAGGAAGCGAAAGAGTCGCAGAAGGCTGGTCGTAGAAACTACATCTCAAAAATCAAGGAGCCTGCAGACAAAAACAAAGAGTTAGAGGACCAAATCAGCAGGTGCGTGTGTGCTGGGAAAGGACGTGTTGATTCTGCTTCCGCTGCCCATGGGAAAGCTACGGTTGTTGAACGTTCTGTACCATCGTCCGCGACTTCCAAACGCAAATCATCTTCTACTGCAACTGAAAAATCGTCATGTTCCCCTCGTCATGAAAGGGTGGATCTTATAGATTCAGAACCAATAACAATTATTTTACCCAATGACGACGACGTGGTAGATGTGACTCCAACGCCACGTTTGACCTGCCCCCTCCCCCCAACAACCAACTGATAACACGCCAAAAGTCGGTTCAATGATAAAACTAGTGAAGGGTAGGGTGAAGAATGAACATAAAATGGGTAGTGATTATGTGTATCCTAAGGAAAAGGGCAAAAGGAAGATCATGGAAGAAAAAGACTCCATCGATGTCGATCAACTACCCGAGAGGGAATATGAAGATGCCATAAAAAGGCCCATCCTGAAACGATCAAAAGTAGCAACAATGCTTGACGATAAGGATTGGGAGTTATTGCAGTTGATACATACTGAGGAGGGGGTCGGGTGTGTGCTGAAAACTTTTATATTTGTTACCTTATTTTTTCTGATGACGTTTTTGAGCTGATTGCTTGATTCTCGTTTTTGGAAGTGCATTTGTGTGGGGTGGTAAGGGTCCGACTTTAACATTCACATGCGGTGACACGATATATTTAATTCAAGGCAAGCAAGTTGTTGATAATGTATGCAGCTTAAACGACATTGTTGTTTGTGGGATGTTCATTAAAATTATGATCCCCGTAATTGTGTTTGTACGATATTACATGAGAATGTTAATGTTTCCATTTTCTTCACTTCTTTAATTCATAGGTTATTGATTCGTTTGACAAATTCTTGGAAATACGGATGCGAACAATCAACGCCATACGTAATAAAAATGGGGTGGGGATACCAGACCAATCGAAGTTCGTTATCGCGAGTGTGTGGGTAAGCATTAATTGTCTTAATTTGTCTACTACTAATGACATTGGGGCTAACATATGATTTATGCCACACAGACTGTTCTAAAGTAAAAACAACAAAAACTCTTGGATTATTTACATGCAACAATCCAAGCTGCGTTTATCAACAACTGTCGTTACCTACTATTCCTCGTAAATTTAGATGAACGTCATGCGTACGCAAATCATTGGACGTTATTAGTATTTGATATGAAGAAAACAAAAATGGACATTCTATAACTCCCTCTTACCTAGAGACCCGATGTCTGATCAATACTTCAAGGATGCCTGATGGGTGGTATATAATATACGGTGCTTAATTTTCGTACACATTTGTTTGCAAAAAAACACAAAAAAATGCTGAAAAATTTCTTTTTGTGAATGTTCTGTAGAAATCTGTTGTTGAGTTGCTTCTCAACAAAAAAATTGACCACGAATGAAGGGATGCTTCCATTGAACAATGTCTTGGAACGCCGCAACATAAAGGATCGTTAGTGTGTATAATTACTTTTTATGTACCAACTGTTTTTATGTAAATGTATAAATCAAAATTTCTCTTGTCGTTCACAGGACCGATTGTGGTGTGTACGTGATGTATATGATGCTCCAGTATGCCGTGAACAAACCTGTTGCAAAAAAATTAAAAGGGGAAGAGGTTAAAAACGTCTGTAAGACAGTCCTCCATTACTTGCTGAACGATCAGAAGCGAACTTGGTCCCTTTCAGCTGCCAGATTGAGGAAGAAGCATAACAGGTCTATATAGGTGATTGAACAATCAATGGACTTGTAGTTTTTGGGTTCTGTTTTGTTGTAGACATTTAGTATGACGGCTTGTTTTGGATTTGGTTATTTGTACTTAAAAAGGATTTGGATTTTTGGGTTCTGTGTGCACATTCACAAAGAACACCACCACATACCATACCTTCATCACCAAAAATCATATTTGAGTTAGTAAACATTCATGTGCAACCTGAATATTCAATGCACATAGAATAAACAGATATTTTGCATATCTAAATGTTCTTATATGGTTGTGTTGCGTAAGTTCAAGTTTGTGGCGTGAAAAAAACTGTAATTCAAAAATGAACATTCAAGAAAATGTATATAGAACAAACAGATGTTTTGAATATCGGAAATGTTCATGTATGGTTGTGTTGCATATGTTTATACTTGTGGGTGCGAAAAATTCTGTAATGCAAACAAAACGTAAATAACACATGATCACACAAGAATTTTGCAAAAAATAGAGGGGAGACTAGATATATACCTATCTCAACAAAAACAAAATATAAGCATCCATACCCACAAAATAAAAATAAAAATTGTTCGAACTTGAAACATATGCGTTCGTAGATTGATGTATCAAAAAATAGACCCAGGTCAGATAATCACTCTGCCATGTCGACAGACGATTCGCTCGGTGCCAGTGGAGCAAAACTAGGGCCAAGGTAGCTCCTCAGACGTTCGACTTCTTCCTCTAAGTCAGCAACATGTCTGCGAAGATACTTCACTTCCACCCTCATTTTGTCAGTCTCGTCGCATTTGTCGTGGTTCCTCCAGCGTGCCCCACCCATCCTCCATTGCATCGATCTTTCTAACTCCAGCAGTCTCTTGGCATCTTCGTCCCACCGGCTGACTTGTGCATCAAACGCATTGTTCGCGTTGGTTTGCTGGTTGACAGCCTGGTTGTTCCTCTCATTATCCATTGCCTAACACACAAAGTCAACCTATATGGGTTTGTCAGTTTGAAACAGCACGAAAATAGTGTGTAAGATTCAACCGCACACTAAAAAAATCTAAAAAAATATTCATAAATTGGAATTTATAAGTAGGAAGGGATGAACATTCATACAAAGGGGAAAACAATTTCCCCCCCTGGTTTGCCTGTATTCAAACACACATATTCAAATCACCAAAACCCTGGATGGAAACAATAAGATGTACTGACCATGTGTTTCCATAAACGAAACATGTATCTGTATGAAAAAAATAGTATACTACATACTACAAATGTGTGGACGAGCAAATGCGAATCTTAAAATAGGGCTAAAAAAAACTTAGAACTACCAACCAACAAAAACATCTTACGGATGTGTTACGACAGTCTGGTCACAAAAATCCAAAATCCATATGTGTGCTAACACATACGAATTGTAGATTAAGAACAATAAATAGAATTACCAATATCTCGTTGTGTTCTTGCCAGTGGAACTTCGAACGTTATTTTATGAGGAATGTCAAGCAACTCAAAATCGATCTCTCTGTGGGTGTGGATTGGAATGCAGATCGTCGTATATATAGACCCATTCCCTTTCACCTCCGTACCTAGCTGGACGTCTGGGGTGTGGTGTTCCATTGTCCAAAGCACGAAACCGACGGCGTGGGGAGACATTTCACATAGAGTCATGAATATTCATTCTGACTCATTTCTTATCGATCCACGAAACGACGACTGGCTCATATTACCAAGGCTAAAATCTGTATGAAAAAATTGGAGAGTGGATAAATGTTAATAATGAGAAGGGTCAGAAACACATGAGTTAGTTTTTTTGTACATTCATATTTGAGTGATATCTAGTGAAAATTTGTGTTGAAAAAAAAAATTGAAATCTAATATTTGTACTTATTTGATGCAAAGTAATTGTGAGGGGGCGTAAGTGAAACAATGTGGTGTTGATGGATTGCATGAATTTTCATGAAGACTTTCACCAAAAGCATATCTCTGTACGAAAAAAATTGGGTGCATGGTCATGATGTCTTCTTTTTTTTTTTTTTTGGCTACTGTCAACTGTACCTATTCTGCTTGGTTCTGTGGGAATAGAACCCCTTCAAGATAACTTATGCTATTGTGTGGCGAAAACATCCCACTCCACAGAATACATAAGAAACTGCTGGAAAAATTTTGTCGTGAACTATATAAAAGTGATAAGTGTCACGAAAAATGAAGTTGAAATTAGCAGTCTGAAAATTTATATAAAATATCTAAGTAGCAATAAAATGAATCAAAAAAACATGCACTGTCTCAGAAAAATGCTCCAAACGTCTATAAAATGAATAAATGAAACAAAATAAATTGAGATGCTAAATTGGGTCTGTGCACGTCGTTCGGTTGTGACACCCAATCTTTTTGCAACGGCCGCAATGAATTTCGGTGATCTCGCCCTTGGATGGTATACGCTTCTTCCTAGGACGTCCAGTTTACTTTTTGGTAATCGGTGGGATGATCACAGTTTCGTCTTCTTTCCACACCGGCCTCTCAAGTGTCGGGACACTGAATTCCTTCCGCGTTTGTTCGTCTCTAGTAGTCCACAAAAGAGTAAACCTCAATGAATGTATGCATGTTTTGGCCATTCTTCAAAATAGCCGAACACGCATGTGCGCATGAGAAACCGTTGACTTGCCAGTTCAAACATGTGCACGACATGTTCTTCAAGTCAACCAACACAGACGGGTGTGATAGAACTTCGTAAACGCTATTCCTACATTCAATAACCGTCCAAGTTCGTCCTAAGCTAATATTTTATGCAATCATTTCATCACGGCACGACAAAATAACTCTCATCATTGTCAATGACTCAGCGCGTCTGGCTGACATTTGTGCCGTTAATTTACATTTGATTTTGTCAATCATCGTTATAATTGTCAGGTGTCGCAGATCACGAATCCATGCATTAAATGATTCCGCAAGGTTTGATGACATTTCACCGTACCGTTTGCCTTGAAAGAACATGTTACAAAATCTATCCGGCAGAACGTCGTGTAATAAATTTTCAACTCGACCTCTACCCTCTGCCTTTAAGGCATCAAGCATTTCGTTGTATTTGTCAAATGTCGTGGCATATGCCATTTTTGTAAATTTGAAGACCAAACTCTCTTTGAATCCTTGCTTCATTCCGGTTAACTTGTCATTCAGGTTATTTTTTAGGTGATTGAGGCCGAATGCGTAGAAACAGTTTGAGAACATTCTCTCCACACTGTCGATGATCCCGTTGTGTCTGTCTGATATGAATGTTAACTCATGTTCATGCAAAACAAATTATGGATAAATTGGTTAAGAACCACCGCCAATTGTCGTCGTTCTCCGCATCCACGACCACAAACGCAATCGGGAACATTCCTATGAATACCAACAAATCATCAAAAAGTATGTATTAGACTGTTGTCAAAAAATGCAGAAAAGAAACTAAATATATTTTACATTGATTTATCATTTTTATTACCATTCGCTCCGTCTTTTGCATTCGCTGCCAACAGACATCCCTTGTAACGACCACATAAGAAGGTCCCATCTAGAAAAATCATGGGGTGGCAATAGTTGAAATCTTTAATGCTAGCGTTAAATGCAATAAAAATTCTCTTAAAATGACCCGTTTCTTTGTCATAATCTAGAACAAAATGACTCTCTGGATTCGTACGCATACAAGCATCGATGTACCATCGGAGTTGATTGTGTAAAGATTTTTAATCCCCGTTTAACTCATTTCAGGCTTTCTCAATGCCATTCCACGCAATGTGGTAAGGGATGTCAATCCCATAATCATTCTTGAATGTGTGAACGACATTAATGGGGCGAACATTAGGTGTGTTTCTCACAAAATCAACCAAGCAAGACTTCACCACATTTGAATTCATGTTTGCATTCCGAGTCGACATATAAGCAGCCCCGCATGAATGTACATTATTGAACTTCCATATGTAGAAAAACCAATTGCTCTCATCCACCCTCCCGTGTACTTCTCATTCGCACCCTATTTCTTCCTTTCTTGAACATTCTGCTGTGACTCTCTTTTTATCGTTTTTCTTCAATTTGAAGGTAAAACCTCCATGAATAGTAAACTTCCTAAGAATTTCCCTAAATTCTGGTACCCCGCCCATAAAAATTTGTCCCACCTCTTTGATGCCTTCACCCCATCGATCCGATAGCAATACTTTTTGTGACAACGGACAAAAAATCGGCAACAAATCATGATGTCTCGATTCGTCTCCTCCTTTACCCCGACACGTTGACGGCTCAATTGTCATTATGGGTCCACTATCATCCGATACACTCCTACTGCCACATACTTTGATGTTCACACAGATGTATTCGAACTTCAAAATCCGAGAAATGCTACAAACAACTTCAAAGTCAGCTTGGGATGACAATATACACTTGTCGTGTCCAAGGATAGAGTAGTATAGCTCAAATGCATCATGCCGCAGTATCTCCTACCTCGCTATTATTTATTGAACCAACATGTCAAATGTGAGATGATCCGCGTGTTTAATTCCTTATAAATACCCATCAAGCTTGCACATCAACACTAGTTCGTATGCAATATTCATTTCGTTTGTTATCTACCTATTTACAAACTAATGCTCACAAAAAATAAAATAGTAGTGTGCGCACAAAATTCGGAAGTATGTGACCATTTAAAATACAATTTAGAGTTTCTTTATCTGTTTCAAACACAACAATTGAAAAGGTGATTTTGAAAAACATTCACACCGTATTAACATGTTAAAAAATCATTTACAAATAGATGTTTCTTTGTTCATTCCATGCACAGCCTTCACATGTTGAATATTCACTCCGCCCCTGAACATTTCGTATTTATATGTTCATCCTGTGAATGTTCTCGAAATGTAAGCAAAAAATAACATTTTTCGTAACAGTTTAGTGAATGTTCTCTAAAACTCTCCCCCCCCCCCCCCCCTCCCCGGGAATATTCTCATACACTGTGTATTTTTGTGACTTTATTTAGGTCTCAAAACTATGGATATAGCAAAAAAAAAAAAAACTTCTTTGTGAATGTTATCGAATGTACCCAAAATATGAGATTTTTCATAACATGTAGTGAATGTTCTAAAAACTCTCCAGATATTCCCATACATTGTGCATTTATGTGACTTGTTCAGATCTCAAAACTATGGATATGGAAAAATAAAAATGAACTTATTTTGCAGAATGAACATCGATTTTTGCAAAAAAACATAAATGGGTGAAACTTTGACAATCGAAAAAAAACACAATATACTGACCACACCACACGATATCTTACTTTCATTTCAATACATAACCCCAAGCTCGATGGATCAAATAAATCGTGACTACAATCCACTATTCCACCTGTTCTTTCTAATGGGTTCGAAGTTTGTTTTTGTTGTCTCTTCATTTACCAAAAATATAGGTTGATTGAGATGAGAAAAGATGTCATAAATAAGATGGATTAATGAACCTACCTAATTAATCTGTGAATTGGAACTTACCATAATCGCCTGCTCAGCCAACATAGGGGTATTGACGTCTATGTAATTGGTATTTTCAACTGTCGGGGATTATATTATTAGAATGTTTTATAAAAGGTTGAAACAATAATCTCTATTCCATACTGGTTTGATGACAAAAAAGAATATGCAATTTGGTCTAAATAATAAAAATCCCTAATTTTTAATGAAAAAATTACACCCATCAAATTATATGCCTAATATCTCCCTCATTCATTCATGCATGCTCTCTGTACATAAAATTACTCCAACCGCAGTCTTACCTCCTCAACCATATCCATTGCTGTTGTCACTCCATCCCCATCTCTCTCTCAGCCACACTTCATCATTGCCACGTCGATTAGTCGCATGTTCATCGTCTCATCTATGGTTACACTTCCGCTTTATCGCAGAGGTAATGAAGTATGGCTGAGAGAAAGATGAGACAGCCATGACGTCACCGGGCTGAGAGAGAGACGATGCCACCATGTCTAATCAGATCTTACCACATCTAGACTAACAACTCCATCTATCGTCACTTCCGCTTCAATCGTCTCTGCCATGCCGCCATGTTGTTGCCTAGTTCATCTTAATCATCTATCACAGAGATCTTAGCAGATATATCCTCGATTTAAGAAGATCTAAGCCAGATCTGGTCGCTGCTGCCATCTATAGGCTCAATTTTATCGGTCCAACACCACCACCGAAGACTACAGGTTTGATTTCATTGATTGAATTAGTTCTTGCCCAAATCCATTTCAGGATTTTTCCCTCTCCCACACTCTCTCTCTCTCTCTCTGCATCGAGTGCTCTATTTGATGTGTGTATGTTTTGCTTCATGCAAGTTACAAGATTTCGTTAATTGTTTTAGGTTTTTGCTTCATCATTCATGCTGGTTTTTCCCAATCCATGTCGTATCTTTGTTTTATTTTTTCATTTTTTGATTTTTTGATTTTTGCTTTTTTGGATTATTTTCATTGGAATTCAATGGATTTGAGTTCTCAAAATTTGGATTTCAATGGATTTATTCATGAGAATATGGTACAGTAAAGGCTTATTTTATTTGATGTTGGTTCAATTCTGATGGCTTCCATTTGAACTTATGTTTTGGGTTCTATAATTTTTAGTGGATTTTCATTTTGATATTTTTAGTGGATATCGACTTAATTATGTTCAGTAGATTTTCACTTAAACTATTTTAAGTGGAAATAGACTACTTTAAGTGGATTTCTACTGGATTTTGAGTAAATTTCTATGCAATTTCCAATTATATTTTAACAAGTGTAGTATTCTTTTCAAATTTTTAAACGGTTCCAGAGCAATGCTTGTTCTTGAATAGAGATTTCTTCATTTTATGATCATTACCAAGCTTGCTTCCATCATCTATGTTAAGATAATTGAGAAATGGGAAATGAATCATGTATTGATATATTGAGAAAGAAATACAAGGTTACATGTATTAAGAATATACAGAATATAAACTATACATGAGTATTTATAGGGGAAGTGGGGTTAGGGTTTTACCCTATGGGCCAAGTTGGTTAAGCCCATTATTACACTAACATCCCCCATCAAACTAAAGGCGGTAAATGAGAGATAAACTTGAGTTTGGAAACCAAATAGTAAAAACGTCCAAGTGGATGAGTCTTAGTAAAAATGTATGTTGTTTAATCGGCTGAACTGATGGATTGTAGATGAACTGTATTCTGAAAAATGTGATGACAGATGAAGTAACAATCAGTCTCGATGTGTTTTGTATGCTCATGGAATACATAATTGTGAGTGATCTGAATAGAACTAATGTTGTCACAGTGTAAGATAGTGGTTGTAGGAGAAGAGATGCCCATATCAGCTAGTATCCATCGAAGCCAGATAAG
The DNA here is from genome assembly GCA_016647705.1 of Eucommia ulmoides. Classification (NCBI taxonomy): domain Eukaryota; kingdom Viridiplantae; phylum Streptophyta; class Magnoliopsida; order Garryales; family Eucommiaceae; genus Eucommia; species Eucommia ulmoides. The sequence continues at coordinate 14,908,200 of CM028327.1, read as the reverse complement.
CTCTTGAGTTGCATCAGCCATGACACGATATTCAGCTTCAGTACTGGACCGAGCAATCCAAGTTTGTTTCTTACTACGCTAGGAAATGAGAGAATTGTCCAAAAAGAAACAGTAACCAGTGGTCGAACATCTGTCGATAGGGTCTTTGGCCCAATCAACATTAGAATAAGCTTGTAAGATGGGAGCACATTGAGCTGAGAAATGACCAATGAAATAAAGTACCCTTGACATACCAAAGAATGCTAAGAACAGCCGAGTAATGAGTGGTCCAAGGAGCAAACAAGAACTGGCTGACCTGATGAACAGCATACACAATATCAGGGCGAGTGACAGTAAGATATACAAGACTTCCAACCAGTTGGCGATATAGAGTGGCATCCTGAAGAGGTGAACCATCGAGTGGGGTAAGTCTGACGTTCGGCTCAAGATGAGTAGTAGCAGTGGTTGAGTCAGTGATTCTAGCCTTGGAAGGAAGATCCGAGACATATTTGACCTGAGAGAGAAAATATCTATCAGAACCAGATGAAACTTCGAGGCCAAGAAAATGAGTGAGCACGCCAAGATCTTTCATCTCAAATTGGCCACTGAGAAACTTTTTGAGTTCAGAAATGCCACGTAGATCATCTCCAGTAATAATCATATCATCTACATACAGCAAAAAAAAAGGATAATATCATTGGCAGTATGGAAAATAAATAAATCTAGAGAACTAGGCCTAAAACGATGAATAGTAGTGCTGAATTTAGCAAATCAGGCACGTGGAGATTGTTTCAAATCATATAGGGCACGACGAAGGCGATAAATTTATTTCTAGGTACAACCAGGCCAGGAGGTGTATGCATATAGACTTCCTCAAGAAGATCACCATTGAGAAATGCATTTTTGACATCTATTTGAAAGAGAGTCCATTTTCGAATGGCAACGACGGCAAGAAATGTACGGACAGATGTTAGCCTCGCCACTAGAGCAAATGTCTCTTCATAGTCAATGTCATATTCCTGAGCGAATCCTTTAGCAACAAGTCGGGTTTTATATCGTTCAACAGAGCAATCAGAGAGCATCTTGATTTTAAACACCCATTTGCACCTAAAAGGATTTTTTCTAGGAGGCAGATCAACAATATCCCAGGTATGAGTTTTAGCGAGGGTCTGAAGTTCTTCGTCCATTGCTTTCTACCAAAGAGGATTAGTACTAGTCTCCTTATAGGATCGAGGCTTATGCAGATAAATTATAGTGGAAAAATAATGAAAATCAGTAAGGTAATGTGGACGATGAGTTACCCTGGTAGAGCGGCGAGGGTATTCTGGAGCATGGGTCTTAGAGGCAATTGGTACATAATCATCGATCACAGGAGAAGTCTCAAACATAGTCACTGGAGTTGGAGAGGTAAGATTAACAGGTTGTTCTGGAGTAGGTTCAGCTGGTAGGTCTGGGGTGGACTCAGCATAAGGTGCAAGGCTGGGCGCAACAAATGGTGCTAAAGTGGACTCAACAGTACCTAGAATTGTATTATTTGGAAATAACTCAATGGATAGATCAGTAAAGAATCTGGAGTTGGTGAGGGTTGACATATCAAATAACCGTAAGGAAGAAAACATTTGATGTTCCCAAAAAATAACATGTCGTGAGATACGAAGGGTTTTAGAATTGGGATCCCAGCACCGATACACTTTATGTTCGATGCCATATCCAAGAAAACAACACAGACGAGACCTTGGTTCCAGTTTGTTGTGTTCATGTGGTTTGAGAAAAACAAAACAGGCCCAACTAAAGACTCTGAGTTCAGAGTAATCAGGAGTTTTACCAAAAAAGCGTTCAAATAGATACTAGTTTTGGATTGTAGTGGAAGGGACATGATTTATGGTGTAGACGGTTGTGAAGGCAACCTCACCCAAAAAATGCTCAGGACATGATGAAGAAATGAGGAGAGCACAAACTGTGTTAAGAATATGTCTATGTTTGCGTTTGGCTCGTCCATTTTGTTGGGATATACTAGGACACGAGCGATGGGAGAGCATGCTATTTTTGCGAAGCAGGTTAAGAAAAATACAATCTTTGTATTTTATTGCATTATCTGAGCAAAAACTTTGATATTTCTAGAAAATTGGGTTTGAACCATAGAAGAAAACCTAGAATATATTTGGAATAGTTTGGATCGATGTTTCATAAGAAACAACCATATATATCGAGAATAGTCGTCCATGAAGATAACAAAATAACAAAGGCCACCCATCGAGACATGAGGAGAAGGCCCCCAAATATCAGAATAAATTAGATCAAAGGGTGCAAGGAAAATAGACTGACTTTCTTTGAAAGGTAGGGCTGGTTGTTTGGCAAGTTGGCAATGGATACATTTGAAGAACTCATGTTGAACTTAACCTAACTGACCACTAGAGATAAGCGATTTAAGTCGTCTAAATGAAGTGTGGCCTAACCGAGCATGCCACATTTGGGATAGTGAGAGATCAGCTGGTGGTTGTAGAGATAAGGATGAGGATATCGGTGGAGGTGGTGCACAGGTTGATGAAGGGACTTGGGGTTGTGGTGGTGATGGAGTTGGAGATGGAAAATACAAACTGGCAAGTTCAAATAGGCATCCAACCTTACGACCAATCCTAAGCGTTTCTCCTGTTCGAGGATCCTGCACACGACAACCACTATTAGAAAATATGACTTCAAATCCCAATTCACAAAGTTGTCCAATAGACAAGATTTAAGGTGAGTTTATGAATCAAATACGTGTTAGGAATAGAAAGATGGGAAGTAGAAACTCGATCGGTATGTGTAACACACATTTGAGAACCATCAGTGGTATGAATACTAGGGATATTCATAACGGAGAGTTTGGTTAAAAAAAATATAGAGATCAGATGTCATATGATTGCAACAAGCAAAACCAAATAATCAAGAAGAGTTACTTGTAGTAAGTGAGAAAGCAGGGTAAAGGTTTGTACCATTACCCATGTTGGAGAAGGTATGAAGGAGGAGTGAGGCCAAATCTGCAATAGACATGGTGACAGTAGTAGAGGTAGGATATGAACCCTCTTTAACATTGATAATGAGTGAAAAACCCACAGACATCGTTGTTGAGTCTAGAGAATTACTGTCACGGATGGATTCAGGATATTGAAATTATCCAAGAACCGATCTATACTAGTGAAGAACCGATTGAGAGCCCCTTGAACCGATCAGACCTCCGTGATGAACCAAATCAACAATATAAAGAGAGTTATATTGTATGATCCGAATTTGATTTGATGTATATCACAGATGGATCCAAAATGTTGAAATTGTTAATGAAACAATATTGAATCTTCAAGGATCAAGTGAAAAACAGGTGAACCGGTATAGGAACCACACGGATATAATAGAAAGTATATTCTGTTAGCCTCAAATCACAAAACGGAGGCCAGAAACAGAACCAGAACGTAAAAAAACCTCAGGAACCGATTTAAATTTGAAGAAAATAGATCAAAAATGGGTCAAACCGGTCAAATAAGGAACCTTGACGAAAATCGGTGATGGGGCGGTCAACTAATTACGTGGTGGCTGATGTAGCGATCAACTACTGACGTGGCGATGACGTGTCAGCTGAAGTGGTGGTCAACTGATGATGTGGCACTAACGTGTCAGATAATATGGCGATCAACTACTGATGTGGAGTTGAAGTGGCAGTTGACGTAGCGCTGACTTAGCGCTGAGGTGGCAACTGAGTGGGCTTTAAAGCTGATGTGGCAGTAAGGTTGGCTAAACAGAAGATGGCTATAAGTGGATCTGACGTGCGCTACTATTTTCAGTGCGTGGAAGCGCGTGCATTCTTGGACGGTGATGGGCCTTATGTCGTTTGAATCGTCTCGTTAAGACGATCCCGATGATATTTCGTGAGATTGATTTGGAGCCCTAGTTGAGGCAGTAGAGCTCAAAATCTGAGGCGTTGCAAGCTGGTACGTAGATTTAAAACGCGAACTGACGCAGACACTTTGGGATGCACGTCGGAGCACGTAAACAGTCTTACGGGCTTGATTTTTGAGTCATTAGAAATGTCTCGTCGATACGGTTTCGATGGTATATTATGAGATATATTTGGAGCTTTAGTTAAGGCGGTAGAGCCCAAAATCGGAGACAGTACGGTTTGGTGGTATTGTAGGCTGTAGGAGGCACGTGTGTGCACGTCAAAGCTCCGGTGGCGGTGATTTTGGTGGTGTTGAGTTCGTCTCTGCAAGACGAAGATGGTGGTATGGTGGTTGTTAATACTGGAGTGGTGATGAAACCTATATCAGTGACGAAAACCACGAGAGAAAATAAGGTAGCGGCGGAAGCTTGAGGGTTTCAGAAAAAAAAAATGTTTAGAGAGAACAAGTTCCGGAAAAACTTGCTCTTGATACCATGTTAAGATAATTGAGAAGTGGAGAATGAACCATGTATTAATATATTGAGAAAGAAATACAAGGTTACATATATTAAGAATATATAGAATAGAAATTATACATGAGTATTTATAGGAAAAATAGGGTTAAGGTTTTGTCCTATTGGCTAAGTGGGCTAAGCCCATTATTACACTAATGGGCTGAGCCCATTATTACACTAACAGCCTAAATGGATATTTCTTCATTTATGATCATTACCAAGGTCACTTCCCTCGTCCTACCACCACCACCACTGAAGAGCCGATTAATTTTTTCATTCAATTTTGTTGAATTTTTTTTTTCTTTTGTTTCTGCAAACACATTAGGTTCAATGAATTTAGAATATCTGCTTGGTTTAATATTTATTTTCACTTTAATTTTTTTTAGTAGATATCCACTTAATTATATTTAGTAGAATTTCACTTAAATTACTTTCAGTGGATTTCTACTGGATTTGGATTTGAGTAAATCTCTATGCAATTTTCAATTCCACTACAAGTCTAGTGTTCTTCTTAGGTGTTCTAAATGGTTCCATGTGAGCAAATTGTGCTCTTGAATGGAGATTTCTTTATTTTCTAATCATCACCAGGCTCCCCTCCCTCACCCCAACACCACCACCGAAGAACCGATTGATTTTTCATTCAATTATGTTCTTGATTTTTTTAATTTTTTTTTTCTATTTCTACAACACACTATGAATTGAGAATTTTTTATTGGTTTGGTGTTCATTTTTACTTTAATTATTTTTAGTGGATATCCACTTAATTATATTTAGTAGATTTTCACTTATATGATGTTCTTCTAGATTATTCTTTTCTATTTGATAGTATTTTAAGTGGATTTTTAGTTGATTGAGTTTCAATACAATGTTGTTTAGTTTGTTAAATTTGGTATTTATATTTTCTTCAGTTGAATACAGCAAAAAATGGAATTTAAATTTTAAATGTAAATATGTATTATATTTCAATTTTATATGCTAATATTAAAATTCAAAGTTAAATGTGAATATGTTAATATTCAGTGTAATTTTAGAAATTTAGTGGAACAATGTTTATTGATTTTTGGTAATTTTTTGGTAATTAAGTTGTTTATATATATAATTTTTACATTAAATTATTCTAAAATTTTAAAAATAATAAAATTTTTTAGTGGAACGTTTCAAGATATGAAATAAAATTCAATGGAATGTTTGTGAATGTATTTAGGGTATTTAAAAGAATTATACATTTTGAATAAAAAACAAAATTGAGTGAAATTTTTAAAAATTAAAATTTATTGGAATTATAAAATTTGTGGATATTACAAAATAAAATAAAGTGAAACATAATAATGGTATTTATGATATTTTAGAAGAAATCTTAGACTTTTAAGGAAGATAAAATTAAGTTAATTTTGTTATTATAAAAATAAAATTTCAGTAGAATTTTGAAAAATTAAATAAAACTTTAAAAATATGTTTTTTTCAGTTTTAGGAGATTTGAAAAAAAAAGGGGGACAAAATAACAATTCTTGGAAATTCTATACCCGTATTTGTTGGTGCTTTTGGATTGAGCTAAAAAATCTGATACTTAGAAAGCATTTTTTTTTCTCCATAAAATGGACCACACATGAAATTTCCCTAAAAAATAAGATAATTTCATGAGTAGGGGATTCCAGCTATCATTCCATTTTTCCCTTCAAAACTATTTTGTTCGAAGTCCTAAAGCATAATGAGTGAATGCACATTAGACAACGGCGCCACCAATTGTGACCAAAAATGAAGGTTGACATTTTTGAAATATTGGAAAAAAAAAATACAAATATTTGAGAATAACACAAACTTATATTGAACTGAAATACGAAAATCTCGTTCTCTTTAAAAAGATTTAAGTCCTCAGTAGTTGGCAAAGCCTTGAGACCGGCGCAATAATTTTATCTTTGACTTATCTTTTTCAAGATACAACAGCCATGTTGTATTAAAATATTTTTTTGGGTATTTTGTGACCCAATTATTTGTGGGACCCCATAATAAATTGAGATATATAAATATATTATTGTGTTCTCCTTGGTGAGAAAATGAATGTAGTATATTTATTTGTATAAAATCATTTAAAAAATTAATTAAAATTGTTCATTAAAGTATCCACTTGAAGACATTGATTGACTTGTAATGTGGGTTATCCTACATCGATAATCTAAGAAGATGAAAAGTCATTAACTAAGGCTCGAGATACCTCTTGTAGGTAAGGCTTCTCGGGCATTGAAAGATATCGACAGAAAGAAAGCTAAAGGCTATAAACTAAATATGTCCACACGCGCGCGCGCACCGTCGCCCACCGGCCAGGCCGAGCTCAGGCTCAGGCTCGGGCTCAGGCTCAAGTCTAAGTCTTGGGGCCAGGGCCCCTAGCCTGGGCCTTAAGGATCTTGAGGCTCTTAAGGAATGTTTGGACTTGGTATGTTTTGTACCAAATTCGAAAAATTCCAAGCCAAATTGCCAAACACAGGTTTTATGACTTGAGAGAAGTTATAAACCTGAAGATTGTCTTTTCAGGTGTATAACTGCTGAGAGTTACAAAAACCTAAAGACTCTTCAGGTGTGTAACTGCAGGCTGATTAGTGTTGTCCATTGAATGCCTTAACACCAAACCTTCTTTAAGTTGATTTTTGCCCCTATAAAAGGGTATGCATTTTTCAGCATTAGGCATCCCATAAGCTGCATTGCATTCTGCTTTCTTGTCTACGTTGTTCTTGTTTTTAAGAGAGTTCTACACTTTCCTGTTCATCTGGTTTTTGGTTTCTAATGTTGGTACCAGTAGCAGTATGATCGTTGTATCCTAGGAGGCAGATGCTCATTCAACCGTAAGCACCTAACGGGGGCAAAATCTACTTTAAGGAGAAATGGTCAAACAATTGTCTTGATCTTCTATTTTGGTATTTTTGTTTTTGTTTCTCGTTATTGCATAATAAGTAATTTGTTTCTGTTTGTTATTATTATTCTACAGAAAGTTTTTTTTCTTTCTGTTTTACCATTTCTTTTATTGTAATATTTTTCTTGTAATGTTATCTGACATGTTTATGTAATAAAGAAATCAGAATTGTTTCTTCTTTCTTTTTATTTTTCAACTAATAATTGATTAAATAATTAATTGTTTAATTACTTAATTAATTTCTCATTAAATTTACCAACAATCTTAAAGCAGATTTTCTCAATAATTTTAAACAATTATGATTTTGTTTCAAAATATTTCAGTAACAAAGCTTCTTATATTTTTATTTGTGTTTTCTTACAAGAAAAATGTCTTCAAATGATATTGTTGTTAACGCTATTGCGGTTGCTAATCAAGGTGTTGCACCACTTGCTATGCCTGCGCCTATTGCGCATCTTGTGCCGACTCCACATGGAAAAAAGCCTGAGAAGTTTGATGGAATTTTCTTCAAGAGATGGCAGCAGAAGATATTATTCTACCTGACAACATTGAACTTGGCAAGATTCCTCTACGAGGATGCTCCTGCCATGACTGAACATTCTGATACTTAGATTATTGTTGTTGATGATGCATGAAAACACTCTAATTTCCTATTAAAGAACTATATCCTGAATGGGATGAGTAATACACTCTACAATGTGTATTGCTCGGTCAAGAAGACAAAAGAACTATAGCAGTCCCTCGAAAAGAAGTATAAAACCAAAGATGTTGGGACTAAAACATTTGTAGTCGGGAAGATTTCTAGACTACAAAATGGTGGACTCGAGGACAGTCATCAATCAAATTGAAGAGCTCCAAGTCTTTCTACATGACATTCATGCTGAAGGAATGACTCTTAGTAAGTCATTTCAAGTGGCAGTTGTAATTGAGAAGTTGTCATTATCATGGGGTAACTTCAAAATTTATCTCAAACATAAACAAAAGGAGATGACTCTTAAAGACTTGGTTCCCAAATTAAGAATTGCAGAAGAACATCGGATCTCTTCTAGATGTAAGAGTCGTAATTCTATAATGCCAAAAGCCCATGTCATAGAAACTCACAAGAATAGGAAGTAAATTGAGTCAAGCTCGAACAAAGGAGCTTCAAACAAAAAATTCAAGGGCAAGTGCTATACTTGTGGCAAGATGGGACATCGTGCTCAAGATTCTCACAAGAAAGTTGTACCAAAAAAAAAAAAAAACCTAAAAATCAGGCTCATGTAACTAAAGTGAAGTACCTTACTGATGAGGTTTCCGATATGAATTTGTCAATGGTTGTATCTGAAGTCAACCTCGTTGACAATCCCAGATAATGGTATGTGGATATTGGTGCTACCTGCCACATATGCTATGTTAAAAGATGTTACCATTTATCAGCTGGTGGAATCTGGGAAAAAACTCTATATGGAAAACTCTTCAACTTCTAAGGTTGAAGGACAGGGGAAGGTCGTGCTTAAAATGACCTTTGTTAAGGAACTTACTCTGAATGATGTGTTGCATGTACCAGATATTCGTAAGAATTTGGTTCCTGGATCGTTGCTGAGTAAGAAATGTTTCAGACTAGTGTTTGAGTCTGATAAGTTTGTACTACTAAGAGTAAGATGTATTTGGAAAAAAACTATATGAATGAAGGCCTTTTCAAACTTAATGTGATGACTATAATCCCAAAGAATAATAATAATAATAATAATAATAATAATAATAATAATAATAATAATAATAATAATAATAATAATAATAATAATAATAATAATAATAATAATAATAATAATAATTAAAAAAAAAAAAAAAAAAAAAGCCAATACTTTTTCTACTTATATGATTGAGTCTTTGAATATGTGGCATAGTCGTTTAAGACATGTTAATTATAATACTTTACATAAATTAATTAATATGAATTTAATTCCTAAATGTCAAGATAATACAAGTCACAAATGTGAGACTTATACGGAATCAACATTGACTCGAACTTCTTTTCATTCAATTGAACGAAAAAGTAAACCTCTAGAGTTAGTGCACACAGATGTTTGTGATTTAAAATTTATACAAATTAGAGGAGGGGAAAAGTACCTTGTTACTTTTATTGATGATTGTACAAGATATTGTTATGTTTATCTTTTAAGAAGTAAAGATGAAGTATTAAACATGTTTGTACATTATAAGACTGAAGTTGAAAATCAACTTAACAAAAAGATTAAAATGTTGTGCAGTGATAGAGGTGAAGAATATATTTCAACTTTTGGTGAGTTTTGTGTACAACCACCAAACTACAATATCTTATTCACCTCAACAAAATGGATTTGTTGAAAGAAATAACTGAAGTTTAAAAGAAATGATGAACTTTTTGTTAATAAGTTTTGGTCTACCTCAGAACTTGTGGGTGAGGTTGTTTTAACAGTGAATTTTGTTTTAAATAAATTACCTCACAAAAAATTAGATAAGACCCCTTATGAATTGTGGAAAGGAAGAAAGCCTTCATATTCATACTTAAAGTGTGGGGGTGTCTTACAAAAGTTATGATTCTTGATCCTAAGCAGATTAAAATAGGACAAAAAACTATTGATTGTGTATTCATTGGATATGCACAAAATAGTAGTACATATCGATTTTTGGTTCATAAATTAGAAATTGAAAATATGTATGAGAATACGATTATTCAATCAAAGAATGCATCATTCTTTGAGAATGTATTTTCCTTGTAAGACTTCTATTGAGTCGAGTTCTTTAAAGAGAACAAGTGATACTACTTCTAGTAATTCCCATGAGGGTGAGATTGAACCTAGACGTAGTAAAAGGACAAGAGTTTCTAAATCTTTTGGTTCTGATTTTTATACCTATATGATAGGATATGAACCTCGAACTTTGGGGAGGCTATGTCTACGCCTGAAGCACCTCTTTAGAAAGAGGGTGTGAATAGTGAAATTGAGTCCATCCTACAAAATCATATATGGGAACTAGTGGATCTTCCATCTAGAACAAAACCACTAGGGTCTAAATGGATCTTTAAGAAAAAAAATTTAAAGCAGATAGATCAATTGATAAATATAAAACAAGACTTGTAGTTAAAGGTTACAAGTAAAAAGATGGTATAGATTATTTTGATACTTATTCACCAGTAACAAGAATCACATCTATATAGATGTTAATAGCAATAACAATTATACATAATCTTAAGATACATCAAATAGATGTTAAAATTACTTTTTTGAATGGTGAATTAGATGAAAAAAAATCTATATGGAACAACCAGAAGGGTTTATGGTTCCTGGAAAAGAGAATAAAGTATGTCGACTTGTAAAATCCTTGTATGGATTAAAGCAAGCACCAGAACAATGGCATGAGAAATTTGACAATGTTATGTTGTTAAATAATTTTAAAATCAATAGATATGACAAGTGTGTCTATATTACGACAACTGAGTCTTATTACGTTATTGTGTGCTTATATGTAGATGATATGTTTATTAGTAGTAGTAGTAGTGATAAAAATATAAAATCTACCAAACAAATGTTAACAAATATATTTGAAATGAAAGATTTGGAAAAAAAACAGATGTCATTCTTGGAATTAAAATTATAAGAACATCTAAACGATTGATCTTATCTCAATCACATTATATCGAGAAGGTCCTTGAAAAATTTAACAAGGAAGACTTTGGTATAGCCAGAATATCAGTAGATGTTAATCAACATCTTTTTAAAAATACTGGTGAGAGTGTATCTCAGTTGGAGTATTCTCAAATAATAGATAGTTTAATGTACATAATGAATTGTACAAGACCTGATATTGCTTATGCAATAAATAATTAAGTAGGTTTACTAGCAATCTAGGTAAAGAACACTAAAAAACTATCGTGAGGCTTTGAGATATTTAAGATATACTCAAAATTATGGTTTGCATTATACGAGATATTCAGTAGTACTTGGAGGGTACAGTGATACAAATTGGATATCTGATACTAAAGACACCAAATCCACGAGCAGATATGTCTGTGTATTAGAAGAAGCTGCAGTATCGTGGAAATCCTCTAAGCAAACATATATTGCCAGATCCACAATGGAATATGAATTTATTGCTTTAGATAAAACAGGAGAAAAAGTAAAATGGCTTCGACAATTTTTGAAAGTATTTTAATGTGGACTAAGCCTGTGCTAGCTATACGCATACATTGTAATAGTCAATCAGTAATTGGAAGAGCATAAAGTAGTATGTATAATGGTAAGTTTCAACATATATGTTGAAGGCATAATACCGTAAGGCAGTTACTCTCTAATGGAGTTATCTCAATTGATTATATCAAGTCAAAAGATAACATTGTGGATAAAGGTCTTACACGAGATAGAGTAAACTGCTTATTGAGGAAAATGGGTTTAAAGCCTATTACGAAATAGTCATCATAATGGCAACCCAACCTTGGGGACTGGAGATCCCAAGATCTAGGTTCAAAGGGACAATCGAATTATGAAGGTGACTATAGGTGTATCACTGAGTAAATAAATTCTACGGCTCATTCCTATGATATAACAATGATATATGCAATATAGTTAAGAATAAGTATAACTTTTAATAATTTCTATATCTTGAAAATTTCAAGTGGGGTATAGTAAAATATTCTTTATAGAATATCATCTATATGAGTGAGAACTGGGCCGGTTCTGAGAGAATGAAAAAATGCTAAATTCTCTAGGAGCATTCATAAAGTATCAGGGTGTTCAGGGCCAAAATGAATGCAACCATAGAACGGAAAGTGTCTAGACGATAACTATTTAGTTTCTATTATTTTGATTTACACAAAAGGCCGAATAGTTCAAGACATCATGTTCACTGGTTGGCTGATTAAATCCAATGGATTCCTACTAAGGAAGGTTCAATGCCAAAAGCTATATGTCATGATGTGGTTATTTTCTTCTTAATTTCTCTCTCTCTCTCTCTCTCTCTCTCTCTCTCTCTTTCTCATTTTGAGTCTGCATTTCATATGCATGTTTATCCAATCAATTTTCATTCATGTGGAGGACTATTGTATTAAATGATTTTTTAGGTATTTTGTGACACAATTATTTGTGGTACCCAATAATAAATTGGGATATATAAATATATTAATGTGTTCTCCTTGGTGAGAAGATAAATGTAGTATATTTATTTGTATAAAATTATTTAAGAGGTGAATTACAATTTTTCATTAAAGTACCCACTTGAAGACAATTATTGACGTGTAGTGTGGATTATCCCACATCGATAATCTAAGAAGATGAAAAGTCATTAATTAAGACTCGAGATACCTCTTGTAGGTAAGCCCTTTAGGGCATTAAAAAATATGAACAGAAAGAAGACTAAAGGTTATAAAATAAATAAGTCCACACGCGCGCACGCTCCGCCACCCACTCCGCCCAGTTAGGCCTGGTCGGGTAGGGCTCAGGCTCGGGCCAAGGCCCCTAGCCTGGGCCTTATGGCCTTGTAGATCTTGGGGATCTTGGGGAATGTTTGGACTTAGTATGTTTTGTACCAAATTCGAAAAATTCCAAGCCAAATAGCTAAATACAACCTAAAGTATGTATTGCAGGTTTTATAACTTGAGAGAAGTTATATACTTGAAGGTTATCTCTTCAGGTGTGTAACTGCTAGGAGTTACAAAAACCTAAAGACTCTTCTAGTGTGTTATTGCAAGTTGATTAGTGTTGTCCATTGAATGTCTTAACATCAAGCCTTCTTCAGGTTGATTTTCGTCCCCTATAAAAGGGCATACATTTTTCAGCATTAGACATCCCATAAGTTGCATTGCATTCTATTTTCTTGCCTACATTGTTCTTGTCTTTTAGAGAGTTCTACACATTCTTGTTCATCCGGCATCTGGTTTCTAGTGTTGGTACCAATAGTAGTGTGATCGTTGTATCCTGTGAGGTAGACGCTTATTCAACTGTAAGCACCTAGTGGAGACAAAATTTGTTTTAAGGACAAAACGTCAAACGATTGTCTCGATCTTCTATTCTGATATTTTTGTTTCTGTTTCTCGTTATTACACAATAAGTAATTTGTTTCTGTTTGTTATTATTATTCTACAACAAGTTTTTCTTCTTTCTATTTTATCATTTCTTTTATTGTAATATTTTTTTGTAATGTTATTTGGAATGTTTATATACTAAAGAAATCAGAACTGTTTCTTCATTCTATTTATTTTCCAACTAATAAGTGATTAAATAATTAATTGTTTAATTATTTAATTAATTTCTCACCAAATTTACCAACAAGCCCAATTTGGTCGTTTGGTTTATAGTAACTCTACACAAGTAGGAGAACCCAAAACTCCATCCATCTTTTTTTGCCCAATATAAAGTATGTACACATAAAGAATAAATGACAAACAAAATTTACAGGACATATGTATAGAGTGATCTTAGGCCTCTTTTATTCCCAAAAATTAACTCATGAGGTAAGATTTTTCTTCACACTTATAAACTAACCAACAGTCTTTTCCACTGCGATGTGAAATAAACCCAACATTATTTATAGACTCCCAATACACAAGATTAAAGATACAAAATAAACGAAAAGTGTTACAAAATACTAAAGATCTTGAAAGTCATAAAAATATGAAATTACACTATGAATGGAACACTAACTCACAAAAATAATGAAAGATTCTTTACCTCCATGACTTATAAAACTTCAAAATAAATAATTTAATATATAAATACACACACATACCAACACATTCTAGTATATTTACTTTGGAAAAGTAATAAAAATAATTTTTTCAACTGTTCATGTCCCTTCAAGAGTCAAAGTGACCTAATTTTAGTTATTCATATTCAATTTAACTGTTTTTGTAAAATTAAATGTTACATATTCAAGACATTTCTATACTATTTAACCGATGTAGATCACTAACAAAATTATAAATTTTATTTACAAGATTTATAATAGATGCACTTACCAAAGCTCAAAAGAATGATAAAATCTAAATGGATGAAAGTTCAACAGCGGTGATCTGATAACACATTTAAGCGCACTACAATGTACACGTGTTACATGTGTTCTCAGTTAGCCCAAGTTGAACTCCTCCATTTTCTACAGCTTCCTCCGCCCTTTGTTGCACTTACTGCACTTTCAGTCTCTCGACTCTCCCTATATATACTGTACACATGGGGTTATCATCTTCTTAACTGTCTTGAATGTACAACAAGGCGTACTTCTAAAATGAATGTAATTGTACACTTGTGTAATGGAGATATGCTGCATAACTCATTGTACTACATATATAGGTTGCTTTAACGTGAACAAATTATAAATATACCAATGATATTACCGGAGCAACTCCAACAGATATTAATATTAGCAAAAAAACTATTTTTGTTCATTAATACTAGTTTATCTAATGAAATTTTGGAGGTAATATACTAGTCAAATGAATTAGTTATTAATAATATTTTAATTTTAATTAAACAATTATTTAATTAAGTTGCAGCAGATAATTTTTAGTTTTATCCCACATCAGATGTGGAAATGATTTGTGGTCAAGTTATCAGTGTGAGAAAAAGACTTTTCTCATGAGCTAATTTTTAAGATTTAGATGTATCAGAGTCCAAGTTACAAGTTACAACAACTCTGAATTTTTTTTTTGTAAATTTATTGGAAAAAGAAGTTCTTTTTCGTTGGATTTGTAGTTAGTGTCTGTCAATCACACCATATTGTTGATCAATTTTGTGTGAAATTTCAAAACGTGTTTGTACACATTATGTCATTTTAACAATTATTGTAATTGTATAGTAATAGTTTCGCAGATGTTCCACCGATCAATTTTTTTGGAAGCACTCTTTATCGTTTTTACTCCGTCTAGGGTTGATTGAACATTTAGACAATTGATGCGGAAAAAGAACTGATTTTGATGATTTTCATATTAGATTCTGCGAAAAATCAGTGATTTGAAATGAAAATTTGGAAATCTTTGATTTTCTTTCTTCCTTCTCCAAGCCATGTGATGTAGTGAGTGAATATGTATTTGGATTTATCTTAAATAATAAATATATAAGTAATGTTTTCTCAATATGTTGTGTTTTTGTTATTTTTTTGTTTTTCAAGTTTTACAGTAAGATATTGTCTGAGTTAACTTACACGCACTTCAACTAATTATTTTCTCGGGCGATCATAAAGGCGCACTCCCCCACATCGGTTTGGTGCATTCAGGATTAAATTTAAGATTTTAATTCTCGAAGTGTTTGCAAGTGGTGGCCCATTTTAATTTTAATGGTAAAAATAATTTATTTTTCTAAATTTTATTTGTAATAAATGAATATATTCATTATTAATAGGGTTTTAATAGGGTGTGAATATTTAGGGAAAAATACCTTTTTGGTCCCTGAAAGATGGTCATAGTGTCCAATTGGCCCCTAAGATTTGAAACTCAACACATTTGATCTCAACATTTGAAAATCGTTTCAATTTGGCCCTTGAAGAGGAATCTGTGAAGTCAAAGTAACGGCCAACGTTACTTCAAGGGTATTTCGATCATTTAAGTGCTCCCAACTGATTCCCTCCATATATGTCCATACCTGTTCAGTTTTCCCATGGTTTTCTTCATTTCATGTGCCTATAAATTAGCCCTCTATCCATCTCTCTTGTTCTATCTTTTGGAACCCAATTTTTTTTTTCTTTTTTATTCTGTCCAAAACAAAATGGAGGGTGAACACATTTGTAATTGTGGGAGAAAGGCGAAAATGGTAACGTCTTGGACTACACATAATCCCAGAAGGAGATTCTATTCTTGTGGAAATTACAACCGGGTACGTTTTTTTTTTTTTCATACCAATTTTTATGAAATATTTAAAAAACAAAATTCTAATTTCATTTTGTATGCTAGAGGTTGTGGCTATTTCTGGTGAGTTGAGCCTCCTATGTGTTCAAGATCAGCGGCAATAATACCGAGATTATTAAGAAAAATGAATATTTTAGAAGAAGAAAATAACCGAATGAAGAATAAGGAGAATAAGTTATGGATAACATTAATTGTTTCATGATTGCAAACACCACCCATGAAACAATTAATGTTATCCATAACTTCTTCTCCTTATTCTTCATTCAGTTATTCTCTTCTTCTAAAATATTCATTTTTCTTAATAATCCCGGTATTATTGCCGCTGATCTTGGACACATAGGAGGATCAACCCACCAGAAATAGCCACAACCTCTAGCCTACAAAATGAAATTAGAATTTAGTTTTTTAAATATTTCATAAAAATTGGTATGAAAAAAAAAACGTACCCGGTTGTAATTTCTACAAGAATAGAATCTCCTTCTGAGATTATGTGTAGTCCAAGACGTTTCCATTTTCGCTTTTCTCCGACAATTACAAATGTGTTCACCCTCCATTTTTTTTTTGGACAGAATAAAAAAGAAAAAAAAAATTGAGTTCCAAAAGATAGAACAAGAGAGATTGGTAGAGGGCTAATTTATAGGCACATGAAATGAAGAAAACCGCGGGAAAACTGAACAGGTATGGACATATATGGAGGGAATCAGTTGGGGGCACTTAAATAACCGAAATGCCCTTGAAGTAACGTTGATCGTTACTTTGACTTCACAGATTCCTCTTCAAGGGCCAAATTGAAGCGATTTTCAAATGTTGAGATCAAATGTGTTGAGTTTCAAATCTTAGGGGCTAATTGGACACTATGACCATCTTTCAGGGACTAAAAAGGTCTTTTTCCCGAATAATTAAGGAATACAAACAAAAAATATAAGGATATAATTGAAATCTTATCAGACCGAACAAATTTTGTTGTTTCTTTCCAATTCAGAAGAGCAAGGACATGCTTCTAAACATACTTTTATCCTCAAAAGCACTTTTGGTTAATCAAAAAGCTATATCAAACGAGCACTTCATGTTCGTGTAAGGGCTCATTTTGTGTCTACTTTCTTAGCCTTTTTAGGCCCTTATATTTCGGCCATTTTAGTTATCGCTCTTTCTATAGAGCATATCGGTTTTTATTATTACCTTCATCTCCCCAGTTGATTGTACTGATGAACCAACTTTATTGCTTGAGCCTAACGTCACTTGATCTAGGCCAAGTGCAAGCGGAGCGGGAGTCCAACCCAAGGAAACTCACAACTCCACCAAGTGTTGCTGCACAATCACCAGATTCTTAGCTACAACCTGAAGCTACCTGTCAACTGATCGATTGATCGGATGCGCTGTTTCAGGATGCTGTTTTATCCGAGATTATATCCAAAATAGCCATTTTTTATTAGGATTTGAGAGATATTTCGAGAATATTTTCTATATTTAAGATATGGTTCACATATTAATTAAATCTTATTAATATGGTTCATTGAATATTAATGTTTCTCAATTTGATACTTAAAATTGATTCTATTCTTATTTATGGAGATTGAGAAATATTTGGGGGGTTTAATTAAGAGATTTGAAATCTGTTTTTAAGTGAATTGAACCTAAATGAAGTCATTATGATATAAGGGGTCTATATGTGCTATTAATTGTCATGACACATGTAAACTAGCAATTAGAAGTCTGATTTCATAATCCTATATATTGACCTGCGAATTTCTTAAATCAAAAAGGGGAATCATTATTGAGATAGCAAAAAGGTTAAGATCATTCTTGAGCTTTTATAAGAGTCATCATACTGAAATATTGTAAGTTTTTCTGAAAGACGATCTTGAAGATCAATTGCTATTAATCTTGGTTGCTACCGGATTTGAAGTTACATTGTTCTAATCATTCTTTTTGTGGATTCCGAGTGAGATCTTTTCAATTATATTCTTTCATTGCATTATTTGATTATTGTTTGGAAATTGATCTTAGAAATTGTTTCTGATTTTTTAAGAAAATATTTTTACAAACAATTCTTGAATCTGATTACGTGCTCCAATTTGCTACTCATATCTTGTTAAAATCATATTTTTCTACTCACACTTTTCTATCGCTAGATTTAGGATATTAATTAAGTTATTATTTATTTAGGGTGGTAGAAGCTCTGAGTAAGATTTTCTGCTTATTATTTTGTATTGGTGAGTAGTGTGACGGGTTAAAGACTGTTGGGGGTATTTAATCAAGGATAGCTGGGTTTTAGTCTCTTCCTGTAAAGAGATTGAGGTAGTGATTCTTCATGGATAGAATTGCGATTTGAGTTATTTGTAAAGGTTTCATCCTTACCTAAGAATATAATAGTTGGAGTGTTTTGTGAACTTTTGATTCTTGAGCCTTAATGTTAAAAAGAATTAGGTTATTCTTTAACTTGTAAAAAGTAGAGGTTCTTCCTTAGCTTAGGAAAATGATATTGTAAAAGTTGATTCTGAGCCTGTAAAATAATCGGTGTGAGGGTTTGATTTCTACCTCTAAAAGGATCTTAGTTTTAGTGGGTGCGACCTCTGTGGAGCTCGGGAGACTAGATTAGGCAACAGTAGCTTGGTGAACCAGTATAAATCCTTTATGTGCTACTATATTTACTTTGCTAATTTTTACTATTTAAGTGTGCACTTAGTTGATTATATTATTCCGCTGTGATATAAAGATAATAATTAATTTAGGATTAAAATTAATTATTTGATTTATTGAATTTTATTCTGATAATTTTTAATTACCCAATTCACCCCCCCTCTTGAGTATTCTACTGAACTAACACAAAACTTCATCTCCGCATCGCCTAAACCATCACAACCATCACCAAGCATCGCCTCACTAGTCTTAACTGCGAGTTAGACCGGTGGGAGCGCCAAAGACAACGGCAGCTCAGCCTTCTTCTCAACTTCCTCGTTATTCCTCAACCCCAAATCATCGTTCTGGCTCCAATAACTGTAACCAAACACCCCAAGCCTCTTAGAAATATAATACAATTGGGGGGGGGGGGGGAACAAATATGTCTAGGTTCCAAGAGGAATTCACAGTCGATTTTCTATCATCTCATTCAAATTGAACAAACAAATCAATAGAAACTCAAATTAATTAGAGTTTTTCAATAGGAACGCTTAAAGTGATATGAACTCAAATTAAATCCAACTAGAACGCTAACACATATTGGAGTAAATTTAAGATAGAAAAATTGAGAACATGGAGAGAGGTAATTGCTTCAGCAATTAGATATTCGAGAACAACATCCAAGTACCTCGGAGCATCGGTCCCAACATGTACAAAGGGAAATCACCTTGAAGAGCCAATGGAGATTGGATAAGTGATTTGGTTCAACGTCGATGGACAAGAAGAATTGATTTGTAGGAGTATTTGTGGGAGAATTAGGGAATTAAAAAGAGAACAACGATGGAAACTCGGCGAGAAATCTATATGTTAATACTTAAAAGTGGAAGCCAACCTTGGAGAATGAACCACAATCAAATATTTTCTATATCTCCAATCATATTCTCTTATTGAAATGAAGGGCTAAAATTTATTAGGTAATTAATTTTTTAGTCCTCTATAGAAACCCAATAGAGAAAAAAGACCGCCCGACATGAATAATTAAGTTTTCAGACCCCACCAAATTTTTAGAAAAAAATCATTCATTATGGCTCTCCCTGTTAACATTTATTTACAAGTCTGTCATTTTGTCATTATGCAATAAGACAAATTTGAACAACAAATGATGTTAATGTTAACGTAATTTATTCAAGTAAATACCACTTACCTATATTACAATATTACATTGGGGTTGACGTTAACGTTGTTGAATCCAAATTTTATTTTATTTTTTTGTTAACGCATCATCTCCCAATCTGTCTGATTGTGCATTACGTTAACGTTAACTTATTTTATCACCAGACGTATTGTATATTTTTTCTCTTGAATATTTATCATATTTTGTGTGTGTATTAACGTTAATGTATTTTATTTTTTATTTTTGTGTTTCATATTACCGTCTCTTTCATTATTTATTTTGTGTGCATTAGTGTTAATATTAACGCAAATACAATCCAGCGCATTAATTTAATTGCGTTAACGTTAACGCGATTACAACCCAACAAATTTAATTTTATTGCCTTAACGTTAATACAATTACAATCTAGCACACTTAACTTAATTGTGTTAACGTTAACGCAATTACAAACCCAATACATTTAGTTGTGTTAACATTCAACACATTTAGTTGTGTTAACGCTCAACTTTAGAGAGTAAGTGAGAGAGAAAGTGAGCTTAGAGTGAGAGAGATGGTGAGTGATAGTTAATATAAATTAGAGAGAGTGTTTGTTCAGGGGTACATGTGTCTTTTTAGTGTTATTTTTGTTTTTTTGGAGGACTAAAAAGTTAATTGATTGTACTATTTGGTCTGAATTCTAACCAAACATATGAAAATAATTTTTTTCTCAATGATCTCTCTATGGAGGGCTATATAATAAAAAACTCAAATTTATTCTAATTTTTAAATATTATTTATTATTAATATAATAATTTTAGTTAATTTAATTGTCATTTATTATTGCAATAGTGGTTCAAAAGAATTTTAAAAGTTTTCTTCTATTTTAAATAGTGAGATTTTTCATTTAAATAAAAGATATTTTTTACAATAAATAATAAAAACTATAAATAATTCAACAATCAAACTTTTTATTTAAAAATAATTTTTTAAAATATAATTATTATTTTTTTTCATATAAGTTTTGGCAAAAATAATTAAAAATATATTCTTTTTTATACAACAAATTTCAATACAAAACAAGCTTAAAAATTACAAATATGAAAATGACAAACATAATAAAGAATTAAAAATAACAATTAGAAATTTATATATATCATATATCATACTAGCGGATAACCCGTGCCTGAAGGCACGGACTAAAAAATATACATTAATTCAACAAAAAAAAAAAAAAAAACTTTAAATCAGAATTGGAATAACTTTAAAAACATATTTTAGAATTAAATTTTTTTTCATAAAAAATAAAATATCTAAAAAAGAACAAAACAATGCTAAAAATTAGAATTGGAATAATAAAATAATGAGCCATCAAATTGTTAGAAAAAAATATCATCACATAATTCTAATGAAAGACAATTAGACAATTTAATAATACATGTACAAATTAAAAAAGAAAGAAAGAAATAACAAAACATCCTATTGTTCATACAACATTCTCAAGATCCGACTCTTGTTTTCTTTTTTTTTGGTTTTTATAGTAATGCGTATCCAAGTCAACTTACGCATGCAATAACCAATAACAGTCAATAAACCAATAACCAATAACTAATAACAATCGATAAAACTTAGCCAACAATTCAAAAAAATGACAAAACACCATTTGTCTCCCAAATTCTCAACTTCCATTTTTCAAGTGAACACAACAATAATATTTATATTCTTTTTATCAAACAACTAAAAAATGCCTTAGAGGCCTTATAACCCATGTCTAAAGATATAATTAAACTATTTTTGTATTATTTTTTTTTAAAAATTTGACATTTTTTGTATGCCAAAGAGAAATTTGAAAATAATAATTAGATGAGTTAGGATAAAAATAAATAATACAATAATTTTGCCATAAATATTATAAGGGAGCAGATCGCGAGAGTTAAAACAAAATCTCATCAAATTTACAAAAAGATAAAAAAAAAAAAAAAAAATGGCAATAGTAAAATATCATCCCAACTAAATACAGTTGACCGCATGAATTCAAAAATGTCTAAAGTTAAACATTTTCAAATTGTTTTCCATATTTTCTAAAGTCTATTTCTAAGTAAGTATAGAAAAATCAAAGAAACATCAAAAGAAATCCACAATAAAAACATCATTGTGGATACTCTCATTCCCAACTGAATGTCACAAGATAAATGTCTCATAGATAAAGAGGAGAAAGACCAACATGAACCCACATTAAAGAAACGACGGAAGAATATACAAAGTCATCTATATTAATCCAACATTAATTCAATTCACACCAAATTGAAAGAAGTACGGTGAAAACATTACAATTTATGTAGGAAGTTGTTTTGTTGGAGTCCTTATCAACTCGACCATGGAGTTGGAGTCTGTAAAACTGATGAATAAAATCAGGTTGCCACTAAAGAACCGCATAGTATTGTTGCAAAAAGTTCAACAGTGTAATTCTCAAAAAAAAAAAAATGACTCAAAATTGTGAACATTATTCTCAAACAATAATTGGAAATATAGCATGAGTGAAATTCAAAAACTAAATAATATCACTAATAATTTTTACACCAATATAATATAATTTGAGCTATTGCATGAGATCTAAAATCAAATTCAATTAACTAAGAAATGAGGATGGACAAATAAAAGAAAAAATGGCAAGCCGAGCCATACCTGAGCATTCAAAAATCCAAATCGATTTGTTGCTTGCTCAGAATCAACATCTACCTTAGACTCTCCCTACAATCTTAAATATCAAACAGATTACAACAAATACAACTCAAAACAATACAAATCATTCCATACACCCCAAAATCTCATAAAGCAAGGATGCAAGATTCAAATGAAGTAAAGAATCATAAACAACTAATTTTTCCTTTTTGCTGCAAATCCCCTTCACAATCCCTTAACAACACAAAAACAGATAAACATTACGTTGAATAAAGCAGTAAAAGATGATACCTTCTTTGCTTTGTATTTTCAAAAAAAAATTGCCACAAAAAACATGCTCTGTCATTTTGGCAGTAAGGAAAAGAAATTGACATTCTATACTATAATGCAATGAATTTAAACAGTTTAAACTTAAACATAAATTAAAAACAAAACAAAAACTCAGAAACAATTTGAAAACATGAATTAGAAAATAGATCTTTATCATCATTGTCAAAAGGGTAAGGACTGTGAATAGTGAAATTAAAAACCTGAAAATATAAAAAAAATTAGAAAATAAAAACAAAAAATTAGAAAATGCATAAAAGAAAAACATTTCAGAATTGAGGAATAGAGGGAGAGATATTAAAAAAAATTAGGAAGATCATGTTGTACAAAAGTAAGAAACAAAACACAGTACAACTGGTCAGCGACAACATTTGTTTAAAACTTAAAAGTGATGAACTCCTAAAACATTAAGAATGATTAAAACATAAGATGGTCAGCGACAACATTTGAGAAGCATAATTAAAACCTTTAACAAAATGTGAGTGTTCATTGTCACCTAAAAATATAAATCAATCCGATATTACAAAGCACTTAGACTTAGACGATCGTCCAAAGCTTATATTTCAGTTGTACATCTAAAGATTGATATTCATTTCAAAGCTCTTATCGAAGAATTACAAAAAAACATTTTTTTAAGTGAATTAAAAAATTCAGTATATGTATATAATAAGAACAGGATGCTTCAAGTTATAAGAACACAAACCTCCAATAAACTTGTTCTTCTATATTGATGACCAATGTTCCATCAGCACCCTCTCCCTCCAAACATTAATTCATCTGTCAATTTGCCAAATTTGGTTAAAACAATAAGGGATTTGGCGAGATGTCAATTTTATTTGATCTTATCATGCATTTCATCGAACACTCTAGGCTTACTATTGACGAAATTCAAAATACGAATATGCATAAACACATTTGGAGGAGTACACAGAGAAGAGCAAGAAGGTAACGAAGCTTACCTAGATAGCCATGGGAAAGTCGCTGATTGTCAAGGAGAATTGCGTTCTGAATCAGTTCGGAGAGAGAGACGCTTCAACCAAGGTTCAAGTAATAATCTATTTGTAGGAGGCCGGATGATCGTGCTCTGATTAAATCCACACGCGGATGGATCTGATAACAAAAAATTAAGCATGAAATTTGATAAATTAATTCAGTAAAGTATGTGAAAACAGAAAAGAAAAGAGGGGAATACAAAGAACAAACAAACAAACCCTAGAAAGAAAACAAAAAAAAAAAAAAAAAAAAAAAAAAAAAACAAAAACAAAGAAGATGGAGGTAAAAATCAGTACCTTCTTCCAATGGTTCGCATAAGAGAGAAGAAAGCGATCGTTGAATCTGTTGTGACTCATGCTACCGTGCTTTAGTGATGCATCGACACTGCAGACTGATCCAAGCGTCGTCGGTGATAGCTACTGCCAACCAAAACCCCAGATTTGGGTAACTAAAACCCCAGATGTAAGACATATTAGCCAATTACAGCCCTCTAAATTTTTCCATAACGAACAAATTCAAGTGAAGACCTACCTTTTAATTACAAAAATAGACTTGATTTTCACCTTTGAATGATTGTTTTGCTAGGCAGCGGTTGGAAGCACAGAATTGGAGAGTTGGAATTAGATAAGACAGGCATAACTAAATTTAGAAATGTACATGCGTTCATTTCTAATTCCAATTTCAATACCTCAATTTCATGCAACCAAATATTACCTTAGTGTATCTGTAGAAATTCAAAGATACCTAAGTCACTCTCAAACAGAGAAAGGGCTTCAATTTTAAGGGTTTTGAAACCCAAAATCAAGAGAGAAATAGACCCTAATTTCAGAAACCCTTAAAAAAAATCAAATTCAAACCAATGAATTTCAAAACAAAGATTTCTAGTTTGAACTGCTACAAAATTGAATCAAGAGCTGTGAATCGTGGTGATTGAGAGAGAGAAAAAAAGGCTTACCAGGGAATCTGCGACATCGGGAGCGAGGACCATGAGCGATTAGAGGAGTCGACTATCAGCGGAGTTGTGACATTAGATTCGGCCGAGAGCTAAGCCACCGTCGTCGTCTGGATGAAGGGAGAAGTCGTCGCGAGGGAGAAAGAAGAATCCGCGGCCGTCGCGAGTGAAGGATGACGGCGTGGATGGCGAGGCGATGACATCGCGGCGAAATGGAGCGGAGGTGGCAGTGGCGGTGGCGAAGGGATGGCGGAGGAGGCTGAGAAGGAGTGGATCGCGGGAGACTGAGTAATAAAGGAGATGCAGGCGACGGTGATGGCGATTGTTGGAAGTGGAGAGGGAACGCGAGGGAGGAAGAGAGAGAGACGAACCCTAATTTCTCTAGCAGCTGTGGTTTTGATGAGAAAGAGGCAACCTTAAATCAAACATCCAATATTTCAGCGGTGACGTCGGAGGTGGGAGACAGAGAGAGGAAGAGAGTTGGGGGCGACGAATTCGGTGGAGAAGAAGACTCTCGGAGTCCATGAAGTAAATGCAAAGGCAGGCAAGAACACTGTTAATGATGGTAAGTGTTAAAAAGTAAGGTTGATGGTAAGTGTTGAATATTGTATATTATTATAGATAGATATATTATATAGATATGTTGTATATAGATGTTCTATATATTCATAGACATCCAACAGTTACGAATATCCAGAGATATCCAACGGTCCTGGATGTAAATGAACTGATTTATTATATAGATATCTATATCATATATCATATTGTAAAACTTAAAAGTAGAAGACATGACTTAGAATGACTGAGAATTAACTATTAGTTATCTCTTCAATCATTTTGAAATGAGAAATAAATAGTGAAGATTAACTGATTACACTACTAATATTATATTCATTATTTTCCCTCCTAATATTCTAACACTAATTTCACCATTAATATTATATTTATTCATTTTACTACTAAATATTCATGTTGATTATAAATCTACATGTTATATTTAAAAGTGAGAGCCAACCCTTGAGAATGAACCACAATCAAATATTTTCTATATCTCCAATCTTATTCTCTTATTGAAATGAAGGGTTAAGATTAATTCTAATTTTTAAATATTATTTATTATTAATATAAAATAGTGAGATTTTTCATTTAAATAAAAGATATTTTTTTTTTACAATAAATAATAAAAACTATAAATAATTCACTAATTAAACTTTTTATTTAAAAAATAATCATATATTTTTTTTTCATAAGTTTTGGCATGAATAATTAAAAATATATTCTTTTTTATACAACAAATTTCAATACAAAACAAGCTTAAAAATTACAAATATAAAAATAACAAACATAATAAAGAATTAAAAATAACAATTAGAAATTTATATATATATATATATATATATATATATATATATATATATATATATATATATATATATATATATATATATATATATATCACTACTAAATATTCATGTTGATTATAAATTAATATAAAATCCTCCCAAAAAAATATTTATCTTGAAAATAACATATCAGTTCATCCATGTTTTATGAGCCTTATGAAAAATCGAATATTATCACTATAATACCCGTAAAATTTATAATTTTTTAAATAATATCTTATTTAAAATAAGTTATATTTTTTTTAGATTATTTGTATATTGTAAAAATTTAAGGGTATTGTTGGCCTAGTAGAATACCCAAGAGGGAGGGTGAATTGGGTAATTAAAAAACTTATCAGAATAAAACTTGAATAAATTAAATAATTAATTTTAAGCCTAAATTAATTATTATTTTTTAACACAGCGAAATAATATGATCAATCTATGTGCACACCCAAACAACAAAAATAACAAAGTAATAATGTCGCACACAAAAGATTTATACTGGTTCACCAAGCTACTCTTAGCTAATCTAGTCCCCCGAGCTCCACGGAAGTCGCACCCACTAAAACCAATATTCCTTTAAAGGTCATAACCAAACCCGCACATCGATTCTTTTACAGGCTCATAATCAACCTTTACAATATCCTTTTTTCAAGTTAAGGAAGAACCTCTACTTTTTACTGACTAAAGAATAACCTAATATTTTTCAACACTAACGCACAAAAATCAAAACCTCTCAAAACACTCTAACTATTATTTTCACAGGTAAGGATGGAACCTTTACAAATCACTCACAACGCAATTCTTATCCAAAAAGAATCACTAACTCAATCTCTTTATAGGAAGAGATTGAAACCCGACTACCCTTAATTAAATACCCCCAATGGTATTTAACCCGTCACAACTCACCAATAAAAAAATTGATAAGAAGTAAATCTCACTCGGAACTTTTACCACCCCAGATAAACACTAACTCAATTAATATCCCAACTAGTGATAGAAATATGTGAGATACAAAAATCTGATTTCAACAAAATATGGGTAGCAAATTGAAGCACGTAATCAGATTTAAGAAATTGTTTATAAAAAAAATATTTTCTTCAAAAATCAGAAACAATTTCTAAGATCAATTTTCAAATATAGAATAATAAACAAACAATAAGTAATATGGAAAGATCTCATCCGAAATTCACCGAAAGAAAATAGCATTACAATGTAACTTCAAATCGATAGCAGTAATGATCAGTAAATAATTCTCTTAGAAAAGCTCACTCAATTCTCAATAAGATATCTCTTAAAAAAGCTCACTCAATTGATAAATTCTGATCTCTCTTGATAACAGATGGATTCTCTCTCTTAGAATGATTAGTCCTAAATAAAAATTCGCAGGTCTATTTAAAGGAATATGTAATCAACCTTCTAACAGTTAGTTTACATGTATCATGACAAATAAAAACTCTTATAGACCCCTTATATCATAAGGACTTCATTTAGATTCAATTCCACTTACAAACATCTTTCAAATCTCTCAATTAAACCCCCAAAGTATTTCCCAATTTCAATTAATAAGAATAAAATTTATTTCAAGTACTAAATTGAGAAACATTAATATTTAATAAACCATATTAATAGGATTTAATTAGTATATGAACCATATCTTAAATATAGATAATATCCCTTAAATCTCTCTAATATCTCAACTAAAAATTGCTACTTTTGGATATAATCTAGGATCAAACAGTATCCTGAAATAGTGAGTTCAGTCGACTGCCCAGTCGACTGCCTAATTCAGGCTGTAGCCAAGCTATCACTACTGCGTGCATAGGTCGACCGCTCGGTTGACTTGTAGATTCAGAGAGTTCTTCCTTCTTTCACCGATCGACCTGTCGGTCAACTCCTTGATTTAGAAAGTTCAGTCTTCTTTCACCAGTTGACTGTTGTCACTGGATCTCTTCTCTGAATACGTTTTTAACTCATTTTCTTTTACAATTTCACCAATTTAACCATTTTCTTCTCTTGATTAGCTCTACTAATATTCTTATATTCCATTTTAGTCATTCAAAATTATTTCTTCTTATTTCACATAGGAGCAAATAATTTAACTTAGTCAAAACACACATAAAAGAAAAAATACATTTTGTGCCATGTGTGTGTTCCTAAATGTGATATTAAGAGTTAAGATTCACTTGAATTGTTTTTCCTAATTTCTTCAAACTCTTAATTCTTCTTCATCATCTTGACATCTTCATTTAGCATCTATTTAAGTTGACGTCTTCATTATTATAACTTTAAATCACTGAAACACTTTAATTAAACATTAGTTCCACCAAAACATCAATATTTAATTGTTCATCAAAATCTTATGATCAACAAGTATGATTGAATATTTGTGGATTTCTAAAAGGATAAAAGTATAATTTTTTCTTATATAATTATATTTTTATTTGGGGTGTACAAATGTAATAATTATCTTTTTGGTGTATAAAGATGTATATAATTATATTTTTGTTTGTGGGAGTATAAGGGTTTATATATTATATTTTGAGTGTATAGGTGTATAAAAGTTCATGTAATTATATTTCTTATTTGTTGTTATATAAAGATTCATATAACTAGGGGTTTATAAAAGTTAATATAATCATATTTTTCTTTGGGGCGTATAAAAGTAGGTTAGTTATTTGGAGAGATAATAAAAGATAGAAAAGAAAAAAAAAAAGACAAAAAAAACAATGATGGACCGAATCAAATAAAAAAAAAAAAAAAAAACTTATATTCTTTTAAAAAAAACAGAAAAATTCAATTAACATTGAATTTACAGTCATACAATATGATATTTTTGTTACCTATACAAATATAAAAAATGAATTTGCAATCGCACATTTTTTTAGCTTTAAAATCATATTTAACTAAAATTTTATTATTCCATCAAACATTAAATAATATCCTCAGTTTAAACACGTTAAACTAAAATATTTATAATATTAATAAAAACAAATATTAAAAAAAAATTGTTAAATGTGTTCAACAGTCCCGATCAGATATAGTTAACTTAATAAATAACATTAAAAAAGACTACTAACTAATACAAAATATTTTGTCAAACACAACAAATACAAAATTAAATTTACACAATTAAATAAAATACACGTACAAATTAATCTAAAATCTGCGCTTAGCGCGGGTCTAAAACTAGTTGAGAATGAGAGAGGGAACAACAATGAAATCTCGGTGAGAATGAGAGGACTTTCTATTGAGGCACGGGAATAGGGAAACTTTAGGGTTAATTAATTAAGGAAATTTAGGGGAATGCCTCCATTCTTGCTCGTCTGCTCCAAAAAATATAGTTTATATATATATATATAATGCGTGTTATAATGAATAATGATGGAAGTTGTTCGATAAGTAAAAATATTTGTACAAGCATTAATTTATTTGTAAAATTTATGGATTGGTTTGTCAAAATTAAAGGATGCCTCCAATTTTTATGATTATTTACTTAGGTTTTTTTTTTTTTTTTTTTATTTGTTAAAGTTATTTTATTTTATTTTTTTACAAATTGTATCATAGAACTTAAAAAGTTTTAGAAAACATTTAGTTGGACTCGAAAAAAAAATCAAAACCGGAACATAACCAAACTAAATCCATTATTTGGTTCGATTTGGTTCTTTAAAAAATAGTAAACATAAAGTTTCACTCGGTTTTTTAAATTTTTAAAACCGAAACATTTACACAGATGGAACCTCTACAAAATAGCGAATGAGTGTTTATGTTTTTATCTAATCGCAGCATCCAAAAGAAAGTCTAATTTTTCCTCAGAAGACATCATTAGGCTAGTTGTGAAAAGACAGTTGTTGGACTACCATAACTTTTTATGTATTTTCTGTTCCACTAGCTAGCCGTGCAAGCAACCTCGCTTTGCCTGCACCCTCACTGCTAGGGTGAGGTTCGACCTCTGAACCGTACGCCAAAAATAAAGATTCTAAATAGAAGAAAGAGTCGTAGGCAGAATGTGGAGATCCATATTGATGAGCTTTGTTTTAAGATAGAACTATGTTTAATGTGGATCGAAGATCTATATATCTAGATGTATTTCTTAGTTGATTCACAACTAGATGAATTCAAATAACACACACTAGAGTATATAGTAAAGTATTTTACGACACAAATCATGCATGTAACCCACGCTTGCATCTCAAACCAAATGAAAGTCAGTGCAAAATCTCATTAGATTTACCAAATATAGATGGAAACCGACGCCCGCTTGCCACAAAAAACACTGGCAAATAGAGAGAATGGTCATGAAAGTTGAGATTGGAGCAGCATGGCTTCTCCACCATACGCCCTCCTCTTCCAGAGCCTCTCCACTTCCTCGAACGTCAAGCCCTTTGTCTCCGGCACGAACACAGCAACAAACACAAAAGCAACAACAGCCACAACCGCCAGTATCAAGAAAGTAGCACCGGTGCCCACGGCATCAGCAATCGAAAGGAAACTTTGGGCTACTATGAGATTTGATATCCAGTTGACTGTGGCTGACATTCCCCCGCATACACCTCTATATGATTCAGGATATATTTCCGAGTTCATAGTCCATGGAACGGGCCCCATTCCAGGTGCAAAGGAAGCAATGTATAGGGCTAAACCCAAAACCGCAATCCAACCGTAGAGTCCGTTTACAGAATCGGAGGATTGTAGGAAGAAAGCCACGGCCAAGATGACGAGAGAGATGATTACGCCTGATAAGCTACTGAGGGCCAATTTCCGGCGACCGAAATGGTCGATGAGGTAAATTCCAACAATTGTGCCGGTGACATTCATTGCTGCAACAATAAGGGATAATTGAAGTGCCAACTCATTGGAACTGAAACCAGCCATCTGAACAATCGTTGGGCTGTAGTACATGACCGTGTTGATACCGGTGAACTGCTGGAATGCCTGGAAATACCACTCAGAGATTATTCAACAAAATCAAGGCTAGAACAATATCATGCACCTTAGCAACAAAAACTTTAAAGAAATTGGTCCCAAATCTAATACAATCACCAACAATGATTCTCAGAATCTCAATCGAACTATACGACGACCTTATTATGAGGATGTTGTAATGCAGCACACACCAGTGTCGAAATCTTTATGCTAAGGTATATACAAAAGAACACAAGACAGGGATTTGGTGCAAGTCCTACAATCGTACTCTGTGCCCTCACCAAGTCTAGTTTAACTTACAAACGGGACAAAAAATTCAAAACTCAACAACATTCAACTGATATATTTAAATTTTAACATTCATATCGTTCAACTGAAATTTTCAAATAGTGAAAATTCCCCCCAATAATATTGAACTCATCAAACGAAAATATCTCTTCAGTTAAATGGTAGAGATTTACCCCCCCCCCCCCCCCCCCCCCCCAATCTCCTGTAATAGATATCAATTGTTTTATTGACATAAATTAAATTATTTGTGGAGCTCACGCTGTCCTGATTTGTAATACAAACTAGCATATAACTTGTGCCTAAATGCACTATATTAATGCTGAATTAATTTGTTCAAATAAATTATCTACTATCTATTACAAAAGACGCATTAAGCACTTCAGTTAACCTTAAAAGTTTGAGCATAGTTCAAATTTTCTCCCTAACTTTTAATATTTGCATATTAGATTTTATTTTTCATTAATTTTCAAGTTTAAAGAATGAAATTTAAATTGACATTTCCATTAGTAACCTTAATTTGCAAATTGAATAAATTACAGATTAGACTCTTAAAATTTGGGCGAGTAAGATTTTACTTCCTAATACTTAATACTTGTATATTCAAGAATGAGAAAAGGAGGCTGAACATGCCCTCAGTTTTTACGGGTTGTTAAGATCTCTCCTCTCAGATGTTAGTCCTTCCCAATATTTTCATCCGGTCTCCCCTTCAATCAGGTGTCTTTTTTGAAAATTTTATGTTGGGTAATGATATTTTGGTCAGTTTGGAGTCCCAAATCTATTATGCGAAACAATGTTTGAATTTTGCTTCTTAGTTCCTTGAAAGCTTTATGGTGAGAGATAGAGAAGGGACTGGTGGAAGTATTTGCATGTGAGAGAGACAGAGAACAGATAGACAGGAGAAAAATTAGGCTGGCAATACCTGTGTTTATATTATTTATTTTTTGTGCGGGAAATCTCTTTTATTAACAATATACTAATATGAATAGGGGCATGCGGATTTTCAATTTAAATTTTGCTGATATCATTAATTTTTCAAGGGATTATTAACTTCTGTCACAAAAATTGGGATAATCTGTTGCTAAAACAAAAGCATAGAGGAGGGCAGTGAAATCTTGTAGAAAGTATGGGTCTACCTGCAATAAGACCAAACTCATGGCAGGTAAATGAAATTTACCCAAAACATTAAATGAGCACTATAGAAAACCCAATAGACCTAACTTACTCTCAAAAGATGCCTTGTAAGATAAGGATTGCCCTAGACTTGCATATAGCTCAGGATTAGATAATGCAAGCGATAGGGGATTCAACACGTCCCCTTACGCGCAGGGTGGACTTTGACAAACCACTACAAACAGATATCGGGGGAAGGACCCAATATCGATGTGGGATTCAACATGCCTCTTCACGTGAAGGGTGGACTTTTTGACAAACCACTGTAAACGAGTATCGGGGGAAGAACCCAACATTGATGTGGGATTCAACACGCGCATTATCAAACAAGAGTCATGGCTCTAATGGCATGTAGAAAACCACCGGGCCTAACTCTCTCTCAAAAGACACTTGTAAGATAAGGATTGCCCTAGACTTTATATATAACTCAAGATCATGTAAAACATGCGATGTGGGATTGAACAGGTACTATTTTGTATTAACTTTAATTAATAGGGCGACCTAAATCCAATAATGAGGAGAACTTGTTTGGTGGCAGTTACTTAAGGCGTAGGAGGCAAACCAAAGGAAACTGTTCCAGTTTGCGCTCAGTGGGAAAATTATTTATGTGTCTCCAATAAAAAACTGGGACACAGAATTTTTTGTCATTGTTGATGATTAGATCAATGCATTTAAGTATAATCATCTAACAATCTCAATCCCATTCCAAAGATAGCTAATCGAGACAAGTTTTCCAGTAAATTATTTCCAAATATTACCTGAAGTCCGGCTCCCGCCAGAAATGCAAGTCTGATTTCTTTTGAACGGAAAACATCCATGTAGCGAACAGCACTTTTTCTGTGATGCTCTTCTTCCAAAGCAGTAGCAAGCTGATCAATCTCCTCCTCTAATCGGTACGGGTCATAAATTTTAGACAGCACAACAATAGCTTCAGCTTTATCCTTCTGTACATTGACAACAATGACGTTATCACGTAAAGATTTAAAGAAGACAAACAGATTTTGCAAAGAATATTTTCACAAAACCATGTAGTTTACCTTCAGGTATAGCCAGCGTGGGGACTCGGGCAAAAATAGCATAACGCAAAACTGTACAACTGCAGGCACTCCAGATACCCCAAGCATCCATCGCCATGTTCCTGGAACCTGCTCAACCATTCAAATGGCCAAACAAGCAATACTATAAAAAAATAGACGAAGGACTTGAATATTTTCTATCCCTCAAGCTTAACTCTAATTACATTTCGAAAAAAAAAAGTTCTACATTGAGTGACACTCTCAGCTTATCATATAAGTTCATGTATAGGGCTTACAAGGTGTTATGTAGGACGGTTGCCGAAAAATCCATAGAACAATTGGATCATCAGAAATAACAAGAGTCCATTAATTAAAGCCCAAGACTCAAGAAGCCCCATTTAGACTTTGTTTCTTAAAGGCTAATAAGTTTACTTAGTAATTAAGTTTTGTTTCTTTTACTTAGTAGCCAAGTATTATGTCTACTTAGTAGCTAAGTTTGACTGCACTTACTAGTTAAGTTTTATTAATTAGTGGTTAAGTTCCCTAGGTCCATATAAGCACCACCTTGTAAGCTTATAAGAAATTGAATTTGCCAAGTATTGTGTTGTTTCTATAGCGAGTGTTTAGAGATTTGACAGGATCAATTCTTGTTACTTGCGCTTCCATTCTGTGTCAAAGTATTTCATGCTTGCCTTTGATCATTAGTCGAATTGCATAAGCAACATGACAAGTGAAGTATAATAAACATAAGAAGATTAGAACAATTAATAATTTAAATGTTTGTGGACCAAATCTTTGAAAGACAGTGTTCCTCACAAAATAAATTCTAAGATTAAATTACGAAGGCACAGTACCCTTAAAATGGCGCCATTTTCCTCGTGGTACCCTGCAAGTAAACTAAAGCCGGTACATTTTAGAATCAAAACTAGAAAGGAGCTAGAGGTTTTTGGTAGCTGAAGATTCATGGAGTAATGTCACTCGGCCAAACTTATTATGCAAGCATCACATTTTATCCTGATGCTGCCCTCTGAAACTGCAAAAGGGAAAACCTTTCATGCCACAAAATTATTGTAATAAGCATGAACTTAACACAAACCGATCACGCATAACATCAACAATTATAGATACACCTTGTGATAAGCAATTCATAATGTTAAATTATTCTTCCAAGGTTGAAATATGGGCATCAAAGGAGAGGGCAGACGGAAGATAATGGGAAGTTTATGTAATATACAAAGAATACCGCACTATAAGGGCCATTTTGTCCAAGGGCTCTTCCCCTTTTGAATAGAATTTGGATGGGCCAGGTGATTCCGATAAACCAATCACCAACGTATGGGGAAGTAGCTTTCTGATGATATTTTAATTACATTTGATTTTTGTTCGAATATTGGAAGACATAAAATTTCATATTTCCTGTAGGTTCTAGGAGGGCGTAGGTATTGAGTAAGAGTGATCAGTCCCCCTCTTGTACTACAGAAGTATACCGCAAGTTTCTATCGATTTTTATGTAGAATGTAACAATGAATCAGAATTTTTGCAAAAGACATCAATCTTCAAGACCTTCATAGTATTATTTTTTCCCTGAATCCAAACTGAAGATAATAATATGGAATAGTATGTTAACGAGTTAGCAAAAAGGTCTGACCTCTGTAAAAGCAAGATTCACAAGGTAGGAAATGAATTGTCCACCAGTTATCATAAGCACATTAGTGCTCACAAGAGCGCCTCTTATTTCAGAAGGGGAGGCTTCAGATATATACATGGGAGCAGTAACAGATGCCACACCCACACCCAAACCAACTAGGAGCCTTCCAACTATAAGAATATATGGGTTTGGAGCAGCAGCCATGGCAATAGATCCGAGGGTAAAAACAACATCAGCAAGAAGAGTAGCTTTTTTACGACCGTAGATATCATTGATCCATCCACCAGCTGCCGCTCCAATTATTGCACCAAGGATTGCCATGCTAACAATTGTTTCCTGCGAATTATGGACACAAAAACTTCAGCAAAAAGAGAAGTTACAAGATATGATAAAAGAGCAGTCCAGTACACGAAGGCTCGCGCTATTACAGGGTCTGGATAGGGTCAGATGTACGCAACTTTACCCCTGTATCCAGAGAGGCTAGTTCCAAGATTTGGACCTGGGACCTCAAGATCACAATGGAGCAACACTACCATTATAACCAAGGCTCACCCTCAAGTTACCAGATATGATGATTTGTTTAAATTGTGGAAGGAATTACAAATTCGTTTGAATTGTAGAAAGCATTTACTGAGGAAACATGTCAGTCTGTAGAAGGGAACTTGGAACAGAAAAGAAATTAAAAATGAATGAATCGGAAAAGAAACAAAATAAAGAGGAACAAAAGGAGGTAAAATCCTTTAGTCCAAGCTTTAATTTTTTTCAATAAGCACCACTACCAGGGAACAGAATCTTTTACAATGAGAGCAAAAACACATTTTATGTGCCGAATGAGAAATATAGACTGACATTAACTGACAAAAGGGCAAATATTGCTACCAAATTCTTATATGCAATTCCTAGAAGAAAAAGAAAAATGATTCCCTCTTATTTCCTCTTTCCGACACAAGGAACAACCACACTACCATGGCCACCGCTAACATCAATTGATAACAACCCATAAACAAGACCATACTTGCTAACTGCCATCCCTATCGGATGTAATTTTCATGTTTCGCAGTTATTTCCACATCCTACCAAGAATAAAACAAGGTTAGGAAAACTACTATCGCTAGGTAATCAACACCAGATATAAGTTAGCATGTACTTGTACCTGTAGGAAACTACTGTTGTCAACCACCTCAAATTCATCTCGAATGTAAAGAAGGGCTCCTGATATTACTCCTGCAACCAACAGTTTTAATATAAACTAACTTTTCAATGCAAAATAAGGAAAATCAAATAAAAAAAGAAAAACAGGGAAAAACATTAATTGTCTCACAGTACAGAGAAAATTATTCTATGAACTAAAGCAGTTATTAAAAGATTATAAGAGTCTAAACAAATATTTGATTTTCATGAACTTAAAATATTCCCTTCAAATTCACGTCCTATTCGTTTAAATTCATATTCCTTGTTGGACTTAGTTTTTTTTTCTGTTACATTTATACCTATATATATATATATATGTATGTATGTATGTAGAGAGAGAGAGAGAGAGAGAGAGAGAGAGAGAGAGACCAAAATTCAACAACAGCAATCTTTGTCTTCATATAAATGCAACTGAATGTCCACTGTCAAACCTTAAAGAGCGTTTGAAAGTGTGAAGGAATTAAGCTGCATTGACGAATGAAGAGCAAACATACAACATATGCTTTGTCTAGATGTATCCAAAGAACTGGTTGACTAGCCCTGAGGGTTCGCCAGTCATCTGGCTTGGTCACCTAAAAAACTTAATACAAATCTCAATGTATAGCTCAATCCTCTCTTTTACACTACTCGGCAGATTAATCCCCAATCCAGTCTACTGGCCCCTTGTGGAGGTGGCTGACTCTACTCTTTAGTTCACTTCTTCAAAGAGCCCTTGGTGCTAAAATGGCATGTTTGTGCTGGTTCTAGAAATACCCACTCATCTACTTGCTCTTCTATTTGCCTTACATGATGAATCCAGTCAAAAAGAGAGAAATTTTGTGTCTTCTCAACATTAAAAGTTACTTGAAGGATCAATCTTTCCTTCAGACAACCCAATGGAGCATAGCGGGTTTAAGATTTATCATTTAAAAAGTCCAAAACTTTAGCAAGTAAGGGCTCACCCTCATCTAGGAAATTTTTCTGTCAATTGGAGATCTCAGATTGAATTGACAGGTAGTCAAAGAAGAAGGAAGTGAACCTGCTGTTTTCTATTTGCTCAGATTCTTGCTTTGAAAAGAAGGGTGAACTTCCATCTCATCCTCCCTCAAGTACTTTTCAGAAATAATAATTCCATGGAGGAGGAGGAGAAGAAGAGGCGAAGGAGGAGGAGAAGGAGAAGAAGGCGAACCGGCCGTTTTCTTCATTCGCTCGATTCTTGCTTTGATAAGGGTGAACCACCATCTCATCCTCCCTTTCATTCCAAATCATTTGCTCAGATTCTTGCTTCATTATCCCAATCATTTCACCTGATTGATACCAAAGAACCTACTTCATACAGGGTGAACCTGCCATTTTCTTCATCAAAGAGGATATAGACGCTCTGGCAAAACCATTGCGTTATCCTCTGGTTGGAAAAATTTCCCAAGTGCCCTTCAATGGGAGAGCTATAGCAATTTTTTATTGAACTTGGATTAAGGTCCAATTTTAAGATTGGTCTGTTGGATAATAAGCACTGCTTAATCCGTTTGGAACATGAGGAGGATTTTCAAAGACTCTGGATGAAGGAATCGTGGTTCATCAAGTGATTTCCTTTGAGGATTTTCTAATGGGACCCTAATTTGAGAGTTAATAGGGAACCTATGACTATTTCTGTTTGGATTTCTTTTCTTTTATCCATTCACTTCTATAATGCAAGGAGTATCTTTCCCATTGATCAATCATTTTAATGCCCTTTTAAATTGGATATGGCTACAGTTGAATTGGCTAGACCTAGAAAGGTCGGTGTGTGAGGAAACCGATTTGCTCGAGTCTAATCCAACGAGATCTTGGGTTGGAACTGGTGGCAGCCAGTTCTTTTCGAGAGAGTATCAAAATCCAAAGTACTGCTCCCACTATCTTACATAAGGACATGATAAGCTAGAATATAAAGCCCCTTTGGTAACTCGTTATGTTCCTGATTCTTGTTCCCGTCCAAAATTTTGGGATTAATGTATAGAAACGTGTTTGGTAAACACATTTCTGTTCCCAAAATTTAGGAGTAATTTGGGACTATTTTCTAACTTCCTTGAGAATCTAAGAAACAAAAAATTGTTGATTACTATTCACTCCCACAAAAACTATTCCAACAAAACTTTATTCATTGATTCCTTAAATTGCTTTCATAATTTTACGATAAAAACCTATGCCATTTCATTTAGAACAACTAATTAGGATTAAATCATTTATAGTAGTTCAGTCCCTGAGGAATACGACACCCAAGTACTCACCAAGACTATAACATTTGTCGCTTGCAAGGGTCATAATTTAAACAAATCAATTTCAGCTCAACAAACACATGACAGGCCATTATAGGCTCATCCATCCTTGTGTATAAATACAGAATGAGATGATTTATTATTCAATGAACAAAGAATATAAATGAGCACGTACCATCTTCTTCCATCTGCTTTGCTAATTAATTTTCATTCAAAAACTTCATCATGGTATCAAAGCCTCTAACCAATGGAAGAGCCTGATCTTGGTGTTTATCTTTGTTCCTTTACATGCACAAAATCCCTATCGTTATTTACACCAGATCCTAGCAAAATTGCCACAAGCCTTCCACCAGGACTCATGTTCCTCATGTCTAATCTATCTTCTATCGTTTATAACAAATTGGATAACACCAATTTTGTTATATGGAGATCACGACTATATAATATTTTAAAAGGAAATGAACTTCTCGATCTACCAATCTGAAATGCCTCATGTCTAGAGCGCCTCAAAACACAAATGAAACTGAAAAAACTGTGCCAAACCTATCCTACAAGAAATGAATTCTGATCGACAAGAATTTAAAGGCATGCATTCTGGGGTCTAATCTTATTTCTTGGTCCTCCATGAAACAACCAACATCGGACAAGTCCTCTACAGAGCACAACGGTTGAATTGCCATGGTTATCCTATTTAGTCAAAGATCTTCATGTTCTTTCATCTAGCCCACCTAATTTATTGTATGAAAATGTCATCTCGCTGCCAATGACATTTTTCATGCTAGGACGAAGCACATTTAAGTTGATTATCATTTCATAAAGGAGAAATTTTACTTAAACAACTTTAAATTGGTCATATAAGGTCTCAAGAACAGCTTGCTGGTTTTTTCACCCAAAACCTACGTACATCTTAGTTTTTCTACTTCAAAGACAAGCTTACTGTTGTTGCCCCACCAGCAAGCTTGAGGGGACATGTTAACCATAAGTAAGTCACAACAAATGCCACTTACCTCTCACAGAATATTCTGCAAACACCTAGCGTACAGCATATGGCCAAGGACCAACATAATGACCCCAACATCTCTAACTACCTTTCACGCGACCTTAGATTCCTTTGAGGAATATAGGCACAACAAACACACCAATGGCCATTATAGGCTCAATCATCCTTTTGTATAAATAGAGAGTGAGATGCTTTGTAATTCAATGAATAAAGATAGAAATGAGAACGCACCTTCTTCTTCTTCCATCCGCTTTGCTCATTCATTTTAATTCAAAAACTTCATCATCTTGGATGGGTTGATTTTTAAATCTCTCCATTTATAACTAATTTTTAAATTACATACGGTATGGGTAAAGAAAGAAAAATGGAATCGTTTTAATCTAGTTAAATTTTCCTTGTATCTTCCTCCAATTACACTAGAAAATACATTTAAAATAAAATCAAAAGGATCAACTAGCTATATGAGTGTTCTTTTAAAAAAAAAACTACAACCAAAAGCCAATATGATCATTAATTGCTACGAAATCAATTTAGAATTTAGAAGTTCTTGATACCTGTGTCATAACCAAAGAGCAGTCCACCAATGCCAGATATTAAAGTCAAACCCAGCACATATGGGTTGCTGAAATATGATATCTTCCCTTCACCTGAATATATATACCCTGAACTCCCGGCAAGTGATTCAATAGTCATCTTTTAAAACTCTTCCCAAACTAAAATTTACGCAGATTTAAGGATTTAAGGCTTAAACTTAACTTAATTCCTCAAGAAACCCAGAAGAAATTGGAAATTTGGAGTTTAAATTGACTTATAAAATTGTCGAGAAGACTATAAAAGCCGGGTCTTATGTTGTATCTATCTATATGTATATTTTGAAGAAAACCCAAGTAGACCCACCAAGCTAAAACCACCGGAATACGAGTTCAATGAGGGTTTGGTCTGTATAAGGACTAAAATGGTGATCCAAACCCTAGAAAAGTGGGAGCTAAAGCAGAAAGAATTAGGAAGCTCAGTCTGGACTTGCAGCTGATGAGGTTCCTTACTTCGTTGTGGTTGATCTGCGAGAAATTGTGAAAATTTGTGAGAAAATATAGTAGTTTAGTTTCAAATTGGATGTAGTTTGTTCCAGGAAATGGTGAGAATGCAAGAGAAGAACGGAGGAGGATAGGGATGACAAGTCGGACTAAATGAAAAGATTTTCCATCACGGCTGTCTGTACACGTGATTATTTTCCATCTCGGCTGTCTGCACATGTTTTTTCTTTAAAAGGTTACGCTTTTACCTCTTGTTCCCATTTTTTTCTTTTTTTCTCTGTCTCCTTATTTTCTCTATCTCTCTCTATTTTTTCTTTATCTATATTTATATGTTAAGCCCAACTTATCTATTTTTTTCTTTTATTTATATTTTCTGTTAAATCCTTAACTAGTTTGTTGTCCCTTCAAAATCCAAAATTCATTACAAGGTCTAACTTATCTATTTGTAAAAGATCTACAATTCAATCATCTCCTCCAATACATGCAAAAAAAAAAAAAAAACCGATGCCGATCTCGTCCATCCGTTCTCCCATTTCGTAGCTCAACCTAATGATCATTGAATCTGAGATCTCCCAAAATCTCTACCCAAAAAAACGGAAAAAGACACAAATTCCTTCTTAATTATGCTGCAAAAGGTAAGACTGTAAATAATACCCGAAAACCTGAATCCGCTCGCCCAATCTGCCCACTCCGATAGTGGGTTGGTCGGTATGTGTGAAGTTTTTTTGGCATTCACCCGAACCCACTCGGGTGTTCAAATATCTCAGATCTCGAGCGAGTTTCATCCACCCAAAACAATCGAGCCAGATAAAATAATGACCGTATTCATCCAACCGTCCCAATATTTATATACAACTTACATTCTTGTTTCTCCATTGAAATTGTATATGCCCTCGTTGCAATTTGGCTCAAGCTCTGATTAGGGTTGAGAAACGATTAAAATTCTATTTTTTCCGCAAAATATTTGAGCAATATGTTTGATCTTAGTATGAGATAAGTGGACATTCAAGGAACAATCTAGCAGCACTAGAGATCGGTGTCAGGCGATGGTCTCTTCCTCTCTAGTCTCAAATTTTTTTTTTTTTACCAAATTTCATTTAACTATGATCAATTTTTATGTGGTTCGAATAACATAAAAATAGATTCGAATCACATCGAATCTAAATGCAATCGTGAGCTCTGTTTAATGTCAAAGACCAGATATAGATTAGAGCCAGAAATAGACAAGTGAGAAATATCTCCAGAGAAACAGTGGTTTTAGAGAGAAGGGGGGGGGGGGGGGGGGGTGATGGTAAAAAAAAATGGCTCATTATAGTGACAGTGAAAGAAACAAAGTTCTAGTCTTTTAGAGAGAGAGAGAGAGAGAATTGTTTGACAAAGCCACGTATTGTTCATTCTACCTCATAACACGTGGGTTTTTGTTTTTTTCTATTTCCGAATTCTCTCCCTCGGTTGTATGTGTAAATGGGTAAAAGGTGGTACCGCTGGCGTCCTCTCAGTTGTGGCGTTGGTGTTCCAGGCTCCAGAACACCCAGAGTCCGCTTATAGAACACCCACAACCCTATTCTCTCTGGTGAAATCTCCGTTGTAGAGACTGTCTTCTTCACTCACGTGCCACCATGTTCGAGCTGAGAGAATTTCCACCACAAAAATTGATAATGGACTATTTTGATAACCAGACTCACTAAATCTATCATTACTTTAAATAGTCTAACCACTAATTAGTACCCTAAATGACCTAACCAATAATTATTACTGATTTAATTTTACCATCAAATGAGTATTTAACTTCAAAATTGGTCCAAAAAACTCTTACACCAAATGATATATCAAGGTTTGCTCACCAGACATAAGTCTTACATTCTATTCTCTAATTAAGGATAAGTGCTTAAGAGCGAAACAGGCAAGTCAAATTCTTGAACCTACACTTCTTACTAAAAGAAAGTAAATTCTACCTCAGTATAAATTTTATTTTAAATTCCTTGAAGCATATTTTTTTCTCTTATTCTCACACTAAACAGGCTTCATCGGAAACCCAACCTCCGGTGTCTAAGCCTTATTTTGCAGGAACAGATCAACGAAATCAACCCAGCAGAGTTCTACCATATTAACTATGATCCACTGAACAGGATATCGGCATCATCAGAAATCAATGACAGTAGTCGGAGTTCAACCATATTAATGGCGATCGGTCGGTCGGTGGCATGCGCATGTGGATTTATTTAGTTTATAGCCTTTAATTAGTTTACTTTCTGTCCATATCAATTCAACGCCCTAAAGAACTTACAATCAAGAAGTAACCCGAG
This sequence comes from Eucommia ulmoides, assembly GCA_016647705.1. Taxonomy (NCBI): domain Eukaryota; kingdom Viridiplantae; phylum Streptophyta; class Magnoliopsida; order Garryales; family Eucommiaceae; genus Eucommia; species Eucommia ulmoides. Next base: position 14,865,119 of record CM028327.1, on the reverse strand, counting down.
TCTTAATAAATGACTCTTCATATTCTTCTGTTACCGATGTAGGATAATCCAAATAACACATCAATCAACATCTTTAAATGGGTACTTTAATGAAATTTTTTAATTCACTTGTTAAATGATTTACATAAATAAACATACTACATTTATCTCTTCATTAAGGGAAATACATTGATATATTTATATGTCCTAAATTAATATTGAGTCTCACAAATTACTGCATGTCAAAATACCTAAAAAAATTATTTTAATATAACATAAGCATGTGGCCGATAAATCCTCCCCAAGCAGGGCCGATCTTGACAAGGACAAAAATGGTGTAAACAAAGTAGCCTAGAGGATAGTAGTGGTCACTGCGCACTCCAAACCTAAAATCGGCATTGAATCCGAGGAGCATATTTTTTCATAATTCCACTCCATTTGTTGTTGTAACGAACACCATTTTTCGCAAAAGTTCCATCCAGCCATGGCTCGATCAAATCCTTTAGGTTGTGTATGGATGAAGGATTTGTAGGAGGGATTTCAATTAGTTAGGGGATTTTGAAATTCATTTTTAGCAAATCCCTTTATTTGGATAATAGGATAAATGATTTATGAAATTCTTTTTTTGGTGAATGGAGGGATTTAGAAATGAATTTGGAAGAGGTATAATTTGTGAAATCCTCTCTTGATGCTGTTGACATCGTCTGCTCCTGACCTTTGCAAATGACGATTTTCGTTCGTCGTCGTCCAAGTCAAAGGTCACCGCCGCCGTCGTCTTCTACTAAAATCGTCTCCATCGTCGTCGTATTCTTCTTGGTTGTCGCTATTTGGGATTTAGGGCTTCGTATTCTCTCTCTAATTTCTCCGAAAACGAAATCGAAAATAGGGTTTTCGATTGATTTCGATTTCGTTTTCGAAATCGAACAACAGGTTCGATTGAAGCTCTTCTTCTTTGTTTTCGTTTTCGCCCGTTTTCGAAACCGAACGATAGGTTGGACAGGTTCGTTTTCGTTTTCGCCCGTTTCGTTCTTCTTCTTCTTCATCGACGCATCGACCTTCGTTCTTTTGCTTTTGTTTCTGCTCCTTCATTTCACTATCGTTCTTTGTTCTTCTGCTTCGATTTGAAATCGATTTGGATTTCGTCTTCGTTCTTCTCTTCTGTTCGAAGCTTCTGTGTTTTGTTTTATTTTTTTTTATTTTTTTTTTCAGAAGTGATAAAAATAGAAATATATATATATATATATATATATATATATATATATATATATATATATATATATATATATATATATATATATATATATATATATATGTATGTGTGTGTGTGTGTGTGTTTTCCAAATACTTCACTTTAAACAATTATCCAAACAACGGATTTGTGAAATGAATGGATTTCAAAATCCAAGATTTTGAAATCCCTTCATTTCACAAATCTCTTGAATTTATCAAATCCCTTACTCAAACGCAACTTTAAGAATTTCTTAAGCACCAGAATTACATTTAATATGGCCAAAGGTGGGAAGAGACTAGTGAATAAAAAAAGATGAAAAAAAATATAAAATATAAATTTATAATTTAATAGTTAAATTAGACGGAATGACTAATTAAAATCGTAATTAAAAAAAACAGTGTTCAAAATGAAACACACCAAATTTATTAGACCACATAGAAACTAGTCAATAATTAGAAGGTCAAAAATGGAATTTGCTCTTTTTGTATTATAAAACAAAAGTTAAAACAAAATTAAAATAAAAACTAAAAAGTTAATTTTGTCTATTTCATTTAAAACTTAGATGAAAAAATTAACTTTATCTATTTTTTTTAGTATAATCTGTTAACTTAAATGAAATATACTCGTTTCTCATTTTAGTTTAAAAAAAAAAAAAGAATAAAGTGTAAGTTTTCAAAATAAAGAGAGTTAATCGATAGCAAGTTGAAGTATAGGAGGTAAAAGACAATTTGCCCCAAGTAATAGATTAGAAAAAGAGCTAATTACTTTTACCCCCTGTATTTTGTTTGTCTCCTAACCTTCTCTACTCTATATCCCCCACCACTTTCATATCTTACATTTTATCCTCTTCTTGTCTTTTTTGAGTGAAATGAGTCAAATGACAAGCAACTTTCGGGGAAAATGTGAAATTATTAAAGTACACTTTATTTTTAGAGTTATGTTTAAATATTAATTTAAATTAATTTTTTATCTCCCTCTAATAATTTTATATCTTTCACTTCAAAAAGTTACACTTTATTCCTATCTTCAATAAAGAAAATATATATATATATATATATATATATATATATATATATATATATATATATATATTTCGTTTAACCTAGTAGAATATACTTAAAATTGATGGAATTAAATTTTTCATCTATTTTTTTTTTAATTTGAGAAAATTATCCTTTTTTAGTTTCACTTTTCTATTTATTTATTTATTTATTTATTTTTTTCATTTATGTTTATTACCTTTTAGGTTAATTACACTTTGTACCAACCAAATTACACTAATAATAATTCAAAATTAGGGTTTAATAATGTATTTTTTTTCCCTATATTCATCTTATTCTTATTCTTCACCACCACCACCATGCCAATATCTTAGATTTTCGGCCACCGCTGCGAACCACGCCTACCACCACCAACAAAATTGTTATATAAAAATGATTTTTTAGGTATATAATGATCCAATTATTTGTGGAATCCAATCTTAGTTTGGGACATATGAATATATCATTGTATTCACCTTGGTGAGAAAATAAATATGGTATATTTATTTATGTAAAAATAATTTAAGAGGTTAATTAAATTTGTTCATTAAAGTATCTAATTGAAGTTGTTGATTGATGAGTCGTGTAGGTTATCCCACATTGATAAGAAAAAATTTGAAGAGTTATTTATTAATACTTGGTTTACCTCTTGAAAGTAAGACCTCTAGGGCGTTGAATTGAGATGAACAAAAAGTACAATAAAATTTATAAAATAAGTAAATCCACACGCGTGTGTGCTGCCGCCGCCTCCAACCGACCTTCCGATAGCCCGGATGGTCTTGCCTTGGGTTCCGGTCCTGGGCTTGTAGATTGTGTCTTTAGGGTCTTTAAGAATGTTTGGCTTGGACTTGGTACATTTTCTACAGAATCTGAAAATCTAACCCAAACAGAGCCTAAAAAGCCCTATTGCAAGTTTGTAACTGCAGAGAAAGATACAAACCTGGAGACTGTTCAGATGTGTAACTGCAGAGAATTACAAACATGAAGACTGTTGCCTTCAAAGAGTTACTACTGCCTCTTTACTGCTATCTTAATTTAAGCTTCTACAGTTATTAGTTTTGCTCACTATAAAAGGGCAGACTTTCTCTGCTTATAGGTATCCATTTTTCTAAGCTTGCATTGAATTTATCGGAGAGTTTTTGTAGTTTTTGTTGTTCTTGAGAATTCAACATATTTTCAATTCGTTGGGCATTTAACTTTCAGTACTAGTACCAGTAGTCACTTAATCGTTGTATATTAGAAGGCAGACGCTCATTTTAACTGTAAGCATCTAACAGGACCGAAATCTGCTTTAAGGACAAATTATTAAACAATTGCCTCGATCTTTTTTATGATATTTTTTTTTCCTGTTTTGTTCAGTACTAGAGTAAGTATCTTGTTACTATTTTTTCATTCAATATTGTAATATCAATCTCCTTTGTTTTTTTGTATTATTTAGAATGTTTCTGTAAAAAAGAACTTAGATTTATTTCATCTTCATTTTTCATATTCTTAATTGATAATTAAATGATTAATTAATTATTTAATTAATTTATGGACTTTGTTTTACTAACAAAACATGCCTCACCATCACCATCGCCACAATCATCTTCTTCTCTTCTCTCATCTTAACTCTCTATCTCAAACTCAACACACATATACAAAAAAAAAAAAAAAATTAATCCAAATTTGGGATCGGTAAATCCGAAGATTGGATCAATTTTTTTTTTTGTGTATATGTATATATATATGAGAGAGAGAGAGAGACAACAACCAAGGGGGTAAAGAACTCCAAGGTTGCAAAGGACGACGATGAGGTGTTAAAGACAACATCCAAGCGGGGTAAAGAACTTTTGGGTTGCAGTGGAGAAAGAAAAACAACTTCTTAGTTGCAGGTCAGCTTCCAAATTGGACCCAGCATTCTGATTCACAGCAATCAATTGTTCATCGCTAGGATCAAGCACAACCCAAGATGAGGACTACCCAGAACGATCATGTTATAACTCCGATTTCAATGGTTGATAGGAGCTTCAACTCTAACAGCGGTGGCGACATCAATATATCTTTACCTTCAAGACCCAAACTACCACGCTCTCTACAAGGGAATTCATCAGTTCCAGGCACCGTTGGCCACCACCGTCATCGATTCGACAGCGGAGAGTTGTAGAGGAGTGACAATGATGGAGAAAGCTTTAATAGAGACATGAGTGAGTTGGAAGAAATGCCATCCAAGTTGAATCCCATGGTTGAAGGATTGAGGTGGGTGGCGATGAGTTGCAAATGGAGAGAAGAATAAGCGAAAGAAAAAATAAATAATTTTTTTTAAAAATAAACTGTTGAATCCAAGGTTTTGATGAACAATTTAGTGTTAATATTTTTGTGGAACTAATAGTTTTACCAAATGTTTCAAATTTAAAATTCCATATTTTTTTATTAAGAAGAAGAATCGTCGAAGAAAATAAAACGGGTGCATGATGGAAATGATGTAGACATAAAGAATTTTGAAGACGTTGAAGAAAATTAGGTAAAAACAACTCTTTACCGTATATACTCTTCATACAACCTGAATTAGGATCACGCATGACACTTAAAATGAATTAATCTTATGTGTGTCTTAGTAAGAAGTGATAAGTTTAAGATCCTAAAATAAGATTTTTTATGTGCATATGTGAAATGGTTTTGATAAATGACCTAAGTGAAAAATGTATTTTAAAACATAAAATGTTAAGTTTTGGGTTAATTCGGTCAACCTGCAAAAGGGGTTAGTCGACTTATTAAAACAATGTGTTTTAGGAGTTGAAATGGAGACATTCTGATCCAATCCGTTAATCGAGAAAAGGAGTCGGTCAACTGATTGAAACAGTGACCGAAATAAGCAAATGAGTGAAGTCTCTGATCAATTCGGTCAACTGACAGGTTTGGTCAGTCAACCGAGTGAAACAGTAGCCGAATTGAGGAAATTTGGATAGGTTGTTGATCCTATTGGTCAACTGATAGTTATGGTCAGTCAATTGACAGGTTTTATGCCAACGACTAATTTCAACCTTTGTTACAGGGCGATCGACCGAGGCATGGGTCTAATCAACTAACTATTTTAGTCAACAATTTAACTGTTTCAGTTTCTTGGTTAAATCATCATCATCTTCTTCTTCTTCTTCTTCTTCTTCTTTTTTTTTTTTTTTTTTTATGATTCCAAGAAAGACTTTTGTAGGATTTGGATCTATTTCAGATATACTTGACATATTTTGTGATCTCGATTAATTTCGTCCATTTAATTAAATATTCTTTTAATTAAAGTAGTTTAATACTTTTTATTTTGATGGATTTCAAATTGAAAAAGTTTTAAGGTTCAAAATGAGTTTTTTCAAGAATATTTTTAAATGAAACATACTTATTTTGAGTATATGGGATATATGAGATCTTGAGATGTTATTTAATGATATATCTTTTGAAAACTAGCCGTTAAAAGTCTAATTGTGGGTCTATTAATAGAGATCTACGGGATTGAGTTAAAACAAATCAAGAACAATCAGTTTTGAGCTTTCTAAGAGTGAAAATATTGTTGAGATTTCTAAGAGATATTATTTTCAATGTTCTTGACCTAAAGCGCTTGCTATTTACATCACCGGTTTGAGTACGTATTGCGAAATCATTCTAGTTTTTGTTGTTTCCCAGTAAGATCCTTCCGAGTTTTTTAATTTTCTTTTTAAGATTTATATATATATTGTTGATTACTTGGTTAAGGATTGTTAGAAAATCATTTTGAACTTAAAGTCCTGAATTTTTTTTAAACGATTTTTGTTTTATTATCTGATTACATGCTTATTGTGTACTACCCAATTATTATTTAATCAGATTTAATTTACCTCACATTATATCTATCACATAATCTTTATTCAGGCCATTAATATTTGTATTGAGGTGGTAGAAGCTCATTGTGGGAAGAAACTTACAAATTTTTATATTTATAAGTTTAAGCGGATTAGACACGTTTTGGACGGTGTCCAGTCAAAGTAGCTAGGGTTACAATATTTTTCCTGTGAAAAAAATTAAGGTTTGATCTTTACCTTGTAAAAATGTTAGGTTAGTTTTTTCCCTTGAAAAGAACTAGATTTTGATTATTTCTGTAATTGAATTAAAGAAAGATTGTAAATGTTCGCCCTAAACCTATGAAAAGGATAAGTAAGAGAATAGTAGGTTGATTTTTAGCATGTGAAAAGAATCAGGGTTTGTAAAGGTTGATTTTGAGCCTGTAAAAAAGAATCGAGAATTGTAAATGCTTGGTTCCTACATGGTAAAGGAATCAAGGAGTTTAGTAGATAGCGAATTTCTGTGGAGCTCGAGGGATTAGACGTAGGTAAGAGTAGCTTGTCAAAATAAGATAAATTCTTATGTGATGCATTGATTATTTTCTTATATTTTGTTTGGGTGTGAATTTATAATTAAACACATTTTCACTATGTATCAAGATAATAATTGATTTAAGAAAATTAGTTATTTATGTGTTAAGGATTTAATTGTTTAAATTTTGTAATTATCCAATTCACTTTCCCTCTTGTGTAAATCTTTGGGCTAATATAAACAAATATAACATTACGAAAATGACCTTACTCAGAAGGTCAGGTACTAAACATGTGACTTTTTCCATTCAATTCAAACGGTGTTAGTGAATTAAAATGATTAAAATATATTAGGGTTGTATGTGTTGAAATCGAAACCAGAGGGACCAATGTGGAATTAGGATCAAACTTTAGGGGTGCAAAACTATAAAAAACTCTTTATTTTATTTTAGGGCCATATATATTTTTGGTTCTCGAATTTGAAAATTTCAAGTGGTGCTCCAACTCATGATCTCAAAGTTCAAAGTCCTTCATTTTTAACCAAACTAGTTTTATTGCGCGGGTTTTTTAGATTTTTTTTTCCCCTATAATAACTAGATATCTTGCTTGTTTTTGTAGTAATAACGAGGAGTAAACACATAAATTTTAGTGAGTAATGAAGTTTTATAAATGCTAAAAATAAACAGACTATTAAAAATTATATAAATAATAAAAAAAAGTGAAATTATATTTTTACAAATTAACTTTTACTAATGTACTATGAAATAACAATCAAATAACAATAAATTAGAATTTAATTTTATCGGTTTTTGGAAGTCAAAAAATTTTAATTTTTAATTAATTTATATCGTATCTACTTTCTTTTGGGTAGAAATATTTTTTGAATTACAATAGTTAATGTTTAAGTAATTTAAAATGTGCACTAGATGCAAGTTATCATATTATATTTCTACATTGATTATAAAAAAATATAAATAAAATGATTGGGGGCTAAATTTAAGTTCTTACCAAGAGAAAACGTTTCCTTCCAAACTATTTGTATTCTTTATTAAATACATGAATTTATCAATAAATTTTTTCATTAAATATATTTATGCAAAAATTAGTAAGATTATGAGAGCTCAAATAAGCTCTTTTAAGCTTTTTTAAACCTTCAAGGATTTAAGTTTTAGACCCACGTATTGCGTAAACTTAAAAAAAATTATAATAAATTCTTAATATCGAAGCATGTAACACATAGATATCATTTGGTTATTTTGGTAAAAAATTTCGGGAACGGATGCATAAATTTATTGAGTAATGGTGTTTCATAAATACCGAATATAAATATGTTATTAAAAATTACATAAATAATCATATAAAATTGAAATAATATTTCTACAACTTAACTACTACTAATATACTATAAAATAACAAAAAATAACATAAATTAGGATTAATTTTATCTATTTTTGCATGTCAACAAATTCTAATTTAATTAATTTATATTGTATCTACTTTATTTTTTAGTACAAATATTTTTTGAATCACAATTTTTTTTTTCAATAATTTAAAATGTGGACCGGGAAAAATAATCACGTATTTGTGCATTAATTATTAAAATTAAATTAATTAAAACAAAAAAGAGACAAAATTTAGTAGAGCCACTCATTATTGGATATATAAAGAACAAAATAAATATAAAATATATAAGAACTCACCAAAGAACTTGAAAAGAACCATTCTCTAATCACACTAAAATTTTCTCACTCCTTCCACTTTTAAATATTAGATGTTATTGTGGCCCTTTTGTATTAAATTGCCATCGACTTCGATAGAATTATCCTCATGTGAGTTTGCACATGATATTATATGGGGTGATTAATTATCACCCGAAGCGTATAATAAATCCAGAACAATGATTCTCTTTATTGAGACAAATGTAGGTAAAATATAGGAAATTTTTTATATATTTCTTAAAGGACTCAAATGCGCCTAAATTTTTTAGTGAATTGTTTAGGCCATATTTTATAAAAATGAAGTCACCATACGACATTGGATTTAAATAAACGTGTGTGTAATATATTTAAAAAAAGACTCCAAAATTAGACGGATTAAAAGAAAGAGCTCAAAATGACTTCAAAATTAGACGGACCAACATACGCTTAGAGAAGGTATTAGGCGTCCCAACACATTCAATTAATTTCCAGCTAAATGGAATTAATCTAGTTAGTTAGAAAATAAAGAAAAGTTTTTGTCCAAAAAATATTTATCTTTTTCTTGGGTGAAATGTCCCTTGGTATGACTAATTATCAAATATATAGAAATGACAAGGTTAATCCCAAGGGATAGTCTTATTAAATAAATACTCCCTTAGTCTTAAAATTTTTAAATGAATAATGAATGACATGTTTTATATCTAATGAAAACAACTATGTTGGAAATTTTATTTTAAAATCCCAATTTCTAAATTATACGAATGATATATTTTTTGTTTGAAACCGTTTTTCACATAATTTTGATATGAGAAATGCTAGTTTTAAATAATGAGATGATTATGAACCTAAATAAATTTGTGTATTACATGGATGCTAGTGAATGCCATTTTTGGAAGGATTTTTATATTTATTTTTGACAAGATGACGTGAGCATGTTATATATATTTTTCTAATTTCTACACATCCAATTGAGTGTAAAACAATTTTATATTTTTATTTTTTTAATAAAAAAATGAGATCTAGAATCTAAATGATATGCGAAGCAAATGTATTTTATTATTATTTTTTATTTTTTTACTAATGAAATTTTTATTTACATTTCTCCAATATCTCATTAGATTGAAATGTGGTAAAATGTAATAGATGACTTTCTTTATTTCTTCTCTTTTTATATTATTTTGACCAAATTTATTTTTAACAAAATACACGTTTAGGGAAATGGTCCATTAGACCTGCCATGACAAACTTTCACTCTTGGGGAACAAAAATTGGCAGTATAAGGATATCTCATTGACTTACTATTTACAAATATGTCTCAAAATAATGTTGAAATTAATTTTTTAAGGAAACATTTTCCTTAGATTTTTATTTGACAAATTTCGAGAAAAGAATGATAATGACTTATTTTATAATAATAATAATAAAAAAAAAGAATATTCCATCCTCGTATTGCTCGAAGGGATTAAGATTTTGGCATGATAACATCCCATTTTTCATTGCAAATCATGGATTGCTTTGGATAATAAAAGGAATATCAAACTAGTAACAGCCTCTTTATTTAAAGAACATAGTCATCTTTTTAGTTTGCTCAAAAGAGTATACAAAGTTCAGCATGGACATCACCCTTATCATCCCAAAATCATTTGGCTATCATATATATATATATATAAGAATGTCGGTCTAGTAACGACCTTTTTAATATAGCCATCTTTATGTTTTGCTCAAAATGGTATAAAAAAGTTCGGTGTAACCGTGACCCTTATTATTACAAAAATCATTTGGCTGTCATAATATAAATGCAAGGGGTTTAAGGCTTATGATTCTTTATCTAATGGTAATCATTATATCAGGCTTATTCCCAATTAGATAGGTAGAAAATAACTACCACAGGTGACATATATTTGGGTTCTTGGCACTGTACACAAAAGAGAATGACCTAATAATAAGGCCTTGAGATGAATATATAATGCATGAATAAAAACAAACTAATGATAAAAATAAAAGGTATATTTGCTTTCAAACAAAACGAATTCCTTAAAAAGCAAAAAAATCTTCTAGAAAAACCTGAATTTTATGCTTGATTGATATCGCCCATCGGGAAGATGATAACAACAAATGACCCATAGGTCAACAAGAGTGGCATCGTCCATTGGACATAATAATTTAAAAATGATGGTGTGTCTGTTTTAATTACTCCAAGTGCATGAATCAATTATAGTAAAAATTAATGATAGTGAGGTGAATATTAAGAAACAGATGAAGCTATTAATTAAAAGAGAGTAAAGTTCACAAATAAATTGATCAAAGGATGACAAATTATTAAGATTTCAAAATCCACCAATATATAATTAATTAATTCTATTATTGTATTGATTCTAATTTTAAAGTGATAGTTTAGAAATCAATCTTCCAATCATTTTATGATTTTAGAAATTAAGCCCAATTAAAATATCAAGTTGGTTTTCCTTCACTTTAAAAGTGTAATTCTTAATATACGTATTCAAATTAATGGAAAATATATAATCAACAGATATTACCTTTTTTTTTCCCACAATACAAACCAAGCATTAACAAATTATAGCAATCAAGAGTACATGATATTAATGATGAAATAATTTATTTGACTGAAATGAAAACCATAAACGTTAAATTGCAAATTGGTTTGGAATCAACACAACTTAAAATCTTAATTAACTATAGTAGAAAGAAAATTAGAAATACGTAAAGAAAGATAGAAAAATTAATTTGGATAAAATCATTGCAGAGACTTGTTGAAGTTTCTCTCTACTTCTCTAGGCACTAGCACTTTTCCGCTCTCTCCCTTCTATTTCTCTCTCTACTTCCTTTCTATCTATAATCTCTAAGAAATAAAAATGGGTATTATGAAAAGTTCAAAACGCGTTTACTGTTCACACATACGAGGTTTACTCTTCATGTGTAATTCACTAGTCACGCGTATTTCATTGTTCACCGTCGGTAGAACCGCTTACTATTCATGCATACGACATTATTTGTGCATACAATACTGTTCACTTTTAAGATACAATGCGCACGTTGAAAATACTAATACCTATGTTTTGGACTCTAATTCCCAACAATTTTTGCTCCTTGGACATTGTTTCTGCAAGAAACATTAAATCGAATTATTAATGTACAAAAAGAGCTTAAAAGACCACAAAAAATATAGTTTTGAGAGTAGAAACTTAATGCAATTCTAGAACGATCACACCCCCACACTTATATTTTTCTAGTCCTCAAGTAAACAAAAATATACTATTAAATCAAAATGCCACTTTCGTAGGAAATATAATTGCATTTAGTGTGTGCAATAAGCTTTTAAAACCCTAGATGATCTTTAATAGATGAATTTTTGTCTCGTGAAGATTTACAGTGATGATACCGATACATATCTGTATCACTCAAGATAACTTGTTAGGCACCATTGGTAAAGTCTGAAAATATATACTAGCTGAAATAACGTGTGTCGATAGAGATAAATATTATTTTATGCCATAAAACACCCAAATCTATTTTGAGTTGCACCTTATTCATGAAACTCAATCTAAAATCTAAGTAATACCAACAATTAAGGTTAACAACTTAATGAATTTGAACCTCAAAAGAAAACATGATTCTTCTCTATATTTTTTTTTAATCTTACTATAATTATTCGCTAAGTTATATATATATATATATATAACTTAGCGAATAACATATGCAATGTTGATTCCACTAGACTTTTTGGAATGTTTGTGTAGCAAGTGTTAAACCAATTACCCGATTCATTTGGCTCGAGGCATTAGGTATAGAGACACCCTTAAAAGTTTAAGTACTCATCGATCATTCACTTACACAATATACACGAGCACTCACTACTTGATGAGGTAAGAGGCCCCATTACTTGGTGAAAATGGTGAAAACCTAATGATTGAACAAAAAATTTATAGTAGATTATTACAATTTTTTATTAGAGAGAGAACAAAACACAGGTCTTTGTTTCAATTGATTTTTAACAATTTGCTAAATAAGAGTTGAGATTACTACGCTTAAAATTGATGTTTATGAACAATGAAAAAATTCAAAATAAGTTAGGAGCTATTTTCATATCATAACAATTTTATTCTTATGGATATGCATGTTATGACCAATAATATTTTTTCGAACACATTGTACATATTCACATTACAACATTAAATAACCCTCCCGCACGCCTAGTTCTAACATTATCCTTAATGAAAAGAATGATAATAATTTTGGAACGGGAACATGACAACCTAATGTTAGGATGGTTCAGATTCATTAGGAAAATTCCTTGAAATGTCTCAAAATTGTGTAATATGCACACATGAAAATAAAAGGGCACAATATTGGGCATGATATAAATATCCTTTAGTTCTATATTTTATTTATTTGACAAAGTAACACTAAAAAATGAAATAATCACACATACCAACAATCAAAAAGAATAAATAAATAAATAAATAAACTAATCCTGGTAAACAAGATCTTCGAGGAGTATTTTCTCCACTCTGAAGGTTTTTAATTCTAAAAGTGGTTTCATCATTTGACGATTAACTTTGAATACATCACCATTGTTTGGATATTCAATTTCAACAGATCCATGGGAAAAAACAGTACGAAGAAAAAATGGCTAGACCATTGAGAATGTAACTTACCAGGGAAAAGATGCAAATGAGAATTGTATAAAAGGACCTTTTGACCTGGAAAAAAAATAGATTTTATCAGAATGTTTTTGTCATAAATAATTTTATTTGATCCTTATATCGTTTTCCAAAATTTCATGCATTATTCTTAATTTCATCCAGCTCATTCAATTGGAGCTTCCGTTGAATATTTGCCACGTCAAGAGAAAAAAATTCAATTGTTTGATTGCCCTATATGCTATGTTCTCGAACTTAACAGGTAAGTGACATGTTTTTCCATAAACAAGTCCATACAGTGACATTCCAATAGGGGATTTAAAAGCAATATGATAAGCCCACAATGCATCAGAAAGTTTTAAAGGCCAATATTTCCTTGTACGGTTAACCGTTTTCTTAAGAATGTGCTTAATTTTTCAATGTGAAATTTCAACTTGACCACTTGTTTGTGGATGATATGAAGTAGAAACTTTATGACTAATGCCATATTTATTCATCAAATGTTCAAAAATCATTTGACAAAAGTGTTTCCCCCATTGCTAATGATAGCATATGGTGCGCCAAATCAGGCACGTGGTGTGCCAAATCAAAAGTTTGGTTTTATCTTATTGACTCCAATGACTAGGCATGTGTCCAGTTACAAGATACTTGGCTATATGAACAAACTAAGGTAATAGGGACATGGACATGAATTGTTCATCAGAAAAAGTTTCTATGATGGGCAAATTTTCATCAACAAACTCCACCATCAGCCTCAACAAAGGATCAACAACAACATTTTTAAACATTGTCTTAGCAAGAATTTCCAAATCAAATTCTTGGAGTAACAAAATCCATCTAATGAAACACGTTTTAGCAATTATTTTTTAGTGGTGGAGTAATTGAATTGTGCATCAGTTAGAGTTTCACTTCCATAATAGATCAAATAAGGTAACATATTCACAAGTTGACCCAAAACCACACCAACAATATAGTCAGATGCATCACACAAAATTTCAAATGGAAAATTCCAACTAGGAGGTCTAATAATATGTGTAAAGGTTAAAAGGTGTTTAAGTTTCTCAAAAGCATAGATACATGAATCATCAAAGACAAAAGATTCATGTTTTTCAAGCAAGCTACGCAAAGGTTGAGACACTTTACTAAAATCTTTAATAAATCTAAGATAAAACCCAACATGGCCTAAAAATGATCTATTTTCTTTCACTGTTCATGCAGGTGGAAGGCTAAAAATTAAATTCACTTTTGACTTATCAACCTCAATTCCCTTTTATGACACAACAAGACCTAAAACAATCCATTTCTTAGCCATAAAATGACATCTTTCCTAATTTAACACAAGATTCTTCTCTTTATATCTAACCAATACTAATTCAAATGGAGCAAACATTCATCAAAACTAGACCCAAATACAGAAACGTCATCCATGAATATTTCAAGAAAACACTTTACTATATCAAAGAAAATACTCTTCATGCATTGTTGAAAGTACCAGGTGTATTACACAAGCCAAAGGGCATATATCGGTAGGAAAATGTTCAAAAGGACAATTAAATGTGGTTTTTTCTTGGTCTTCGAGGCTACGAGAATTTGGTTACAACATTCAATTTTTGTAGTCAATACAAACATGCCTCCTTGTTTGTTCTCGGGTAGGAAGTAATTGACTTTTATCATTTTTTACTATTGTAATGCTAGATATATTAGGAACTACCTAAACGGATTTGACCCATGAACTATCAAAAATAGGATAAGTGACATCCACATCCAAAAGTTTTGTCACTTATGCTCTGACAACCTCTTTTATGTTTAGATTCAATCGTCTTTAAAACTCATGACTAGCCTTCGCGTCATCTTCCAAATGAATTCTATACATGTATATTAATGGACTAATTCCATTAATGGTCCTAAAAATGTATTTTTTAAGGACTCGGGTAATGACTTAAGGTCCAACTGTGGTGACTGATAAAGTGAATAGACAGATTCTATGGATAGAAAAGGTCCAATTTTGGCTTTCCGTTTTTCAAAATCCATTAATGGTGTAGACTCTACCAAAGAATTTACATCACTAATTGAACTATCAACATTAATGTTCATGCCAAATTGTTCTAAACACTTTGTAAAAGGGTCATTCCCATTCATTTGAAAAAGAAAATCATGAGTTGCAGTCTCAATCATAATCACACAAATCTTCAATTTCCACAAATTTATAATCAACATTAAATACGTACATTTAATTCAACAATCATATTTTCAACTGATAATTTAAAGACACCATTTATGACAGTTTATGATTGCATTAAAAGTAGCTAAGAATGGTCCACTCAAAATGATAGGAATTTGAGCATTCGGGTTTTCAACAGGTTGGGTATCAAGAGCAATGAAGTTCACATTAAAGTAGAATTTATCAACTTTGATTAAAACATCTTTTATGATACTTCCAAGAATTTTGACATGCCTATCAGCAAGTTGGAGTGTCATAGATGGAGGTTTCAACTCTTAAACCAAGTGGCTCATAAACATTGTATTGCAACAAATTCACGCTTGCACCTAAATTAACTAAAGCTCAGTCAATCACACGATCACCAATAACCGAAGAGATTGTTTGACAACCTGGATCTTTGTATTTTTTAGGAGTTTTATGTTGGATAATGGAGCTCAATTGTTTAGTCAAAAATGCATTTTGTTGGAACATTGGTCTTTCTTTTCACAATACAAAGATCTTTTAGGAATTTTGAATAGGCGAACACCTTTTTTATAGTGTCAAGGAAGGGGATGTTAATATGAACTTGCTTAAATACCTGTAAAATATCATTACATAGTGCAACTTTTTCTTTTGGGACAAGTCTTTGTGGAAATAGAGCTTTTGAAATGAAAAGTGAGGGTTGATTGTCTCTATCTTTCTTTCTTTCTTTCTTTCTTTTTTTTTTTTTTTTTTTTTTTTTTTTTTTTTTTTGGATTTTGAAGTTTTAGTTGACTCTTATGACTTTCTTTATGAAGTTTAGGTAGGTAATTAGGTTTGACAATGGATTTTCTAAAACTAAAAGTAGTTATGGATTTAATTTCTTCATTGGGGTTTTATGATCCAACCTTATATTGACCTTTTGGATTTGGGACAGGTTGACTCGGAAATTTTCTTTTCTCCTTCTCCTACAATAGTTGCTAGTTGACCCAATTGTGTTTCAATTTTAGCAATGGCTTGAGAATTTGAGTGTAAAACTTGTTGGGTTGATTGCACGAACTGTTGTAAGATATCCTCTAAAGAAGGTTTTCTTTGTTGTGGTGTAGTAAATTGAGAAACATTGAAAGGTTATCATGGATTAGAATGGAATGGGGAATGTGTTGAGCACGTATAAATACCACATTTTGTCCTGCCCTAACCCAAGACGGATAAAAAATTATAATAAAAAATAAATGAGAAAAATGATAAATAAAAATAAAATTTAAAATATAAGGATAAGATAGGGCTTCAATGGCTCGATCAAGTCCAAAGTCCAAAAAAGTTTTAAATTAAGTTTTGGAGTCACAAATTGGCATCATTAAAAGTTTTTGGGTCTAAATTAAAATTTTGAGAAACTTTAAATCAACATTTAAAGGGATGGATTTTGATTCCGAATTTTGATTAAACTTTTTCTAAATGTTTTTACTTCAAGAAAATGTCAAATCGGAGCTCCGGTTGAGTTTCGGGTGTTTTTATAAATTTTTAATGTCAAAATTGAAAGTTCTAAAAGTTGTTTTTGGAACAAATTGAAAGTTATTTTCAAGAGTATATCACTTCATAATTGGTTAATTTCGGTCCCTAGGTGACAATTTTAAGAAATTGTGCACTTTGCACAAGTTTTTATTTTGACCCCAAAATTTTAATCTTTTCACTAATTTCATCAAATTGAAAATCAATTTCACTTCTTTTTCTCAAATTGGACATTCCAATCCAACATTGGATTTTTTAATTTCATGTTTCTCAAATTAATTCAAAGAAAATCATAAAAATATGTATTTTAATTAGAGAAGGTTGCCCTTAACACCCAAAACACTTCATCCCCACCTCTTTGAAATACGACAAGGTATGGGATCCACTTTGGGAGGGACAGAAGGTGTTTGGTGGTGTTCCTTAATCACTTTCCAAAGTGAGATTATTTGAGGGAGTGTATTTCTAAGGCTTTACACGGAATACCATTTCTATGGGGCTAAAATATAAAAAACACGCAATAGGGGGGTTTGTCAATCGTTAGATCAACTGACAGTCCACTTGACTTCCCTTTTCATCCAGGGACATGTGCGCATGACGCACCCAGGAAAAAAGAAGAGAAACACAATAACCGCCTTTTGGCGTTTGTTGTGTTAATCCCGTTTCCTTTTGTAAACAAACTTATCTTTTGAAATGCTTTTAGGTAAGCTTTATTTTTTAAAATACTTTTAAAACAAGTTTAGGTGTTTTTCTATGTGTTGATTTTGATATATATATATTTATTTATTTATTTAGATTGAATTTTATTTAAAAATGGAGTAACCACCTCGTTTTGAGCCTTAAAAATAGGGCTGACAATTCGTGTAATAGGTCATTACACGATAATATGATAAGATCAAACATGAACACGACACGATAAGTATATCGTATCAGACTACTCAAACACGAACACGACACGAAAATTATCGTGTCAACACGACACGACACGATAATATTTCATGTCATACGAAAACACAAAGCCTGTTAGGTAAATACGACATGATAAGATTATCTGATAGATTTTTATTACACGTTAACCTATCCATTATACGTTAACGACCTGTTAAGTTGACAACATGTTAACAAAATTTATATATTAGGTACTAAATTATAATATTGGATAATTTGGGGGTGTAAAAATAATTTATTTAATTAATGGGTAATCTATTAGATCTCAAGTTATTGTGTAATCTGAATACATGAAATTATTATCGTGTCTTATCGTGTAACCTATCGGCTTATCAGGTCAACCTGATAACATGCACTATTTTTTATCGTGTTATCGCGTCTGATACGATAACAACCCGATACCTAATAAGCAAAATCCAGACCTGATAATTTCATGTCAGTCTTGTATCGTGTAATCGTGTAAATACCCGTTTTGCCAGTCCTACTTAAAAAGGTGTGATAGGTCACGGGAGTTTTGTAAGAAAATAAGTTATTTAAAATAACTCAAATTTAGAGGTCGATCATGCTCGGAAAAGTGTTAGGCACGCCAAGACATCCGTTCAAAAATGGTACCTAATGTCTAAATATTTTAAATTAAATTAAGTCCAAGTATTGTTTATTTAGTTGGTTAG
The DNA here is from genome assembly GCA_016647705.1 of Eucommia ulmoides. Lineage (NCBI taxonomy): Eukaryota > Viridiplantae > Streptophyta > Magnoliopsida > Garryales > Eucommiaceae > Eucommia > Eucommia ulmoides. The sequence goes on along the minus strand of CM028327.1, from coordinate 14,846,888 downwards.
TAAAATCTTTTTCCCTTATCCACTATTATTTATGCAAATGAGGTAAAAACAAGTAACTAATAAATAAATAAACTGCATAATGTCCCCTTTTGAACCACCTAACGATTATGGATGAATCGATAAACTTGGTCCCAAGGGGGGCTTTTGATTTTAACTTTAGTTATTATGGCAAAACTTATGAATGATAAAGAAAAGAAATAGAATTTTTAAAGATGAAAGACTTTTCCTTTGAGGAGAAAAGTTTTACTTGAAAATGATGCTTCCTCTATTTAAAGACTAATTATAAAAAAACATTTTTGTGTTTGCTTTAATAAAGAAAAAAAATATTTAGGAAAAAAAAGATTTATTTTTAAAAAACATTTTCAAATTTAAAATTTTTCTCTTATGTAGAAAATAACTTTTTTCAAAAAAATAAAATAAAATATATTATTGCCAAAACATATAAAAAATAAATAAATTCTTTGTTAAGAAAATAATTTTTCAATAAAAGACAAAATGTTTAAGTAAAACATTATTATTTAAAATGAACTGTTTTTCTTAGGAAGAAGAAAAAAATTTGGAAGTGAAAAGTGCTTAGGTTTTCCTATGAAGAAAATTAATTCTAAAGTAAAAGAAAATTTTGGTTTTCTTGTGAGGAGAACATATTTTTAAATAAACAGAAAAATGACAAATCTTTATGTTTCAAAAAAAAAAAAAAATTAAAAAAATTGTTACCTTTATGAAGTAACCTTTTAAGAGTAAAGAGAAGAAAATATTTTTCAATATTTTAAAGAACACATTTTTTGTTTTATCTGTATGAAGAAAAATGCTTCGATAAAAATATTTTTGGGTCCTTTAAAATGAAAACAAAAGAAAATAATATTAAAAATTTAACAAGTACCATTTTATGAAAAAAGAAACATCAACATTTTTTTTAATGAAGGAAAATATTTTTCACGATTTTTTTCTACTTTATGAAAGAGACTATTAAAGTGGCACACAATGGAGGAAAATATCCATTGTGTGCCACTTTAATAGTCTCTTCCATAAAGGAGGAAAAAACATAATGCCAATTTAAAGTAAAAATAAAATTTCAGGAAATTTAAAGCGCGGAAAGACGCAGAACGAAAAAAGTAAATAACAGAAAAGTAAAGTGCGGAAAGATGCAGAGTAGAAATGTAAATGACATAAATGTAAATGTAGAAATGTAAAGTGTGGAAATGCACAAAGCATAAATATAAATGATAGAAATGTAAATAACTAAAAATAAAATGCAAAAGATGTAAAACGCGAAAATGCACAGTGAGGAAAAGTAAATGACAGAAAAATAAAGTGCGGGAAAGTACATAACGGTAAATAAATACAAAAAGCTCAACTTCTTTTTAGTGTTTACTTGGGAACGACCTTTTTAAGCTGTGGTCGGTTTTATTGTCCTCTTTTAAATGGGTAAAAAAATGAAGAAAAGATGTTTTAAGAGGGTTTAGAGAACTTACGTTGCTAATGGAGGAAGTCCTCCCACTTTTGAAGTTTTCGTTCTTCTTCTCCTCCTATATCGTTTTTCTTTGTTTTTTGATCTCTTTTGTAGAGATTTTTTTTTTTTCTAAAATCTCAGTAACTAAACTAACTTTGAGAAAGTATTTTAGAGAGAGAAAAAGAGTTTTAGCAACTTAGTATTATTGTATAAGCCAAAACAAAGGAATGAGCAAATGAATGGGTAGGGGTTGGCCTTGTATTTATAGGCAGATGATTTGGCGCACTCACCAGGGCGAGCTCCCCAGTGAGTGCGCAAGCCACTAGATGGGTGCTGGTAGTTGTCCCATGAAGGACAATTACCCCCTATTGTGGGTTTATATGCATTTTAGTCCCCCTAAATTGGGAGTTGAGTCGTTGACTTTCAATTTCAACATTCTCAAGTCTTGTCATTCAAGAACATAACTTGGGGGACACCCAAGATGGCTAATGGCACTCCAATTTGAAATTTCAATGCTCTGTCTTATTCTCAGGTGGTGTACATAAAGTAAATTTAGTGTTATGGGCACTTTTTAACAATAAAATATATTGTTTTTGGATTTTTCTTGAAATTAAAAAGCTAAACATGAAATTAAACTATCAAATTTAAGATTGGAATGTTTAATTTAAAAAATTAACATTCAATTGTTGTCAATTTGATGAAATTAGCCAAAAAATACAATTTTTGGGCCAAAATGAAAAGTAAGGGAAAAAATTTTCAAAATTAGCGTAGATCTGAATCTAAGGCATGAATTCATCACTTTAAACCTGGTTTCAAGTTCTTTTGAGTTTCTACTTTAAACCCGATACTTTTATTAAAATCGAGAATGGGCAGAACCAAATACGGTGTCTATAACTGCCCCTTTTTGTCATGCGAGTTTGCCCATGGTGACAATGATAGGAGACACACATTTTTTAGTTTTGCTAGAATGACTAAAAAAGAAAGAACCGAACCTCGATCAGATTAATCTAGCCTTTTATGGGAAATAAATGAAAATGGTATCGCCAAGGGCTTTGGACTTTGAAACACCAAAATACACATCACTTTCTTAGGAAAATGAAAAATGCCAATTACGATCATATCATGGAGATGAAAACAACATTCGCTTGAAAGTAAATGTGACCGTACCAATCAAATGGTTGCCTACGTGCCTCGACATAATGCCAAAGATCAGGTTAAGCATGGTTGAACAAACCATACTACTAAAGCAATAAAATAAATGTGACTAATAGGATTTTTCAGAGTTACCAAAACAATAAAAGTAAATGGAGTCACCAGCTTTCTGGAGTTACCAAAGCAACAAAAATAAATAGAGTCACCAACTTTCCAAAGTTACCAAAGCAATAAAATATATAGAGTAACTGACTATTTGGAGTTACCAAAAGCTATAAAAATAAATAGAGTCATGGGTTTTTCGAAGTTACCAAAGTAATAAAAATAATTTGAGTCACCGGCTTTTCGGAGTTACCAAAGCAATAAAAATAAATGGGTTCACCAGCTTTCCGGAGTTACCAAAGCAATAAAAATCAATGGTTATGCCGCGACGTAAGGGTGGAGAATATTGGATCACTAGCACCTCGTAGATTTAGACCGAACCCAACTAGGGTTTTCCTACATATCTTAGATGTGCCAAGAATCAAATCAGATGTAATTCTAGAAGACTTTCGACCATAGGACGAAGAACAAAAAAGTAAACATGTAGAATGAATTACAAGTCCTTGTCCATTAGACGAAGGATAGAAAATAAAGACAAACAGCCGCCACCTAGGATTGAGTTTAATTGGTATGTTAGGTCATTGGATTTTTTAAAAAATAATTTAAAAGACCTCAGTAAATTTGACTCCAAAGACACGGTTAAATCAAAGACTCATTTAAAAGAGAGCAGGGGTCGGTTACGCTCAGGGAAGGTGTTAGAAACCCCAAAACGTCTGTTCGAAAACAGTACTTTATATCCAATTAAGTTCGATTAGTTTGAATCCAAATGTTTTATTTTATTTTGAAAATATTTTCCTTCTTATAAACTGTTTTTTGTTGTTTTCAAAATTAGGATGAGACACATTTTTGATATTTTTTGGAATGTTCCCCTTGGTATGACCTTTTATCAAATATTCAAGGATATGACAAGGATGATTCTCGAGGGGAGGGTGGTTTATATATGTTACCGATGAATTATTTTTAATTTAAATGGGAAAATCAATATAAGTGAAGTATGAATTCAAAATGCGAAACATGAGGATGATGATGTTAAGCATGATATGAATCTACTTTTATTTATGCAACAATATGCCTATTTTATGGTGACGTGACCTAAGCTAACAAAACAACATATGTGAATGAATATGAAAAGCGTAAGTGGTGTAAGCGTCTTAAACATGCATATACTAATCGGAAAAAAACACAAAGTGTTTGATGGAATGAAATAGTATATATTGTTGCATAAGTGAAGTATGAATGCAAAATATGAAACATGAGGATGATGATGTTAAGCATGATATGAATCTACTTTTATTTATGCAACAATATGCCTATTTTATGGTGACGTGATGTAAGCTAACAAAACAACATATGTGAATGAATATGAAAAGCATAAGTGGTGTAAGCGTCTTAAACATGCATATACCAATCGGGAAAAAAACACAAAGTGTTTGATGGCATGAAATAGTATATATGATGTAATGATACATGAAAAGTATAGGTGGTGAAAGGTGTCTTAAACATGTCTTCTAGGTGGTGCAAAAGACAATATGCAAAATGATGTGGAATGTTACATTACTTGCTATATGGATGAATATGAAAAGTGTCAGTGGTGTATGAATCCTTAACATGCATATACTAAATGGTGAAAGTGGTTCAATGGCATGAATTATGAAATCTAAAATAACATACATGATAAAATAAAATATAAAAAATGTAGGTGGTGAAAGGTGTCCTAAATATGTCTTCTAAGTGGTGCAAAAGGCAACATGCAAAATGGAATATTACATTACTTACTACATAGGTTTTATGTAAATGCGATGTCATGGAATAGATATTTTCGTAATTCCCGATTAATTCAAACAAATTTCGATTTGAAATTCCCTCAAATCCTGATGTGGGAGAAATTCCTACTCGTGAATTGTGAAAACCAGGGTTGAGAAGCTGGGTCAAATCAGTTAGTAAAACCCGACCCGATAGAAGTGGTCCTCGAACTGATCATGGGCTTAGCGTGTTAACAGCCTAAATGTAAATACACTTGGATGGCTTAGGAATCCCAACCATGCATAGGATGATCTGGTATAGAATGAGGTCTTCTAATAAGGGCCTGATTATCAGTTCTAAGGATGGCAGGTTAACCTCACCTACCCCTCCCTTTATGCTCATGGACGTGATCACCGTGATGACCCGTAATGGGAGCATGGACAACAATCACTCAACTACATATGAAACGTGGAAAGGATCATGGGAATGACGGTTACAAGGTAAATCGGTTCGAATATATACAGGGAAAATAGGTATTAGACACGACTCTCAATATCACATTCATAATACAACCTTAACCTTTATATCTCTTGATGAGTGGTTTATTTACCAACAAATCAAATACTTTTAGATTCAAATATTTGTGAGTTTTCAAACATTTTTGTTAGTTTAATGTATTTTTGTGTTATTTTGTAGGATCATAAATAAATGAGAGAAAATATGAAAATATGGTATTTAATCAGAAAGTCCGGGATTTAGTCAGAACGTTAGGGTTGCAGCGTGAAAATCGGGGTTGCAAAGAAGAGAAATCGAGGAAGAAACCCTAATCCACCATGTTTTGGGGCTACATCGCAACCAAATAGCATTGTAGCCTGAGTCTCCAATCCACCGAACTTTGGGGCTGCAGTGCTAAACAAATGGCGCTGCAATGCAAGTTCAATTCATACTGTAACGTCGATCGATGAACTTCAAGCTCATTTTTTTTTTTTTTTTTACCATGATTCAATTTGATTTTGGAAAAATTTAAAACATAAAAGTTGTATATTTTTTTTCGTAGCTTTTCAAATTATTTTAAATCATCTCAATTGGAATTTGTACGAGAATGTTATGACCATTTTTCAGAAGCTTCGCATTGTAGCGCGAAAATGCGTACTGCAACGTCGAGTTTCAGACTTGAACCCTATTTTAAGCCTATAAATTCCAATTGGGAGAAAGGAAACACCATTGGTGTGAGTTCTTGGGAGCAAAAACACAATGAGAGACACAAAGATTCATAGAGAGAGAGAGTTTGGAAATAAAGATTGTTGAAGATTTGAAACCTTGAAATTCATCTCCACAAAAGCGTTTTCTCTTCCTTTTTCTCACCCTAATATTTCTTGAATTTATATTTGTTATTTATATTTATGGATTTTTTGAAAGTATTAGTTATGGATTTAACTATGTTAAGTTAGTTATTTAATCTAGGGCTTGATGTAATCCTATTTGAACCATGTTTTTAATAGTTTGTTAATTGTTAGTTTTAATTCCAAGTTATGCATCTTCATGTTTAATGCTTTTGATTCATGTGGCCAATGAATTAGATGATTTTAGGTTATAAATTTTATGCTCGAGAGAGATTGAGTTCGTGACCAGAATTGAGAGTGCATAGTTTAGGTTGTTGTGAGACCGGGAGGAGATCAACACCTAGTTATTCGAGTTGGGAATTTAGGATCTTAATCAAGTTATAGATTTTTCAACTAGGATTTTTATTCAATTGTTTTTGCCTTATTAATGCTTCCAATTTATGGTCACATATGATATTTTGGTTGATTTGAGAACATGAGATTTGACACTCGAGAAAGGTAATTTTGGGTTTGGACTTAGGTTAAACACAACGTAATTTTTAATAGATCAGGAGATTATTAAAGCTTAGGTAATCTATAAGGTCGGGACGTAACGAATGTTTTCACCTAAATATTAGATATGGATATCAGTATTGAAGTGTTTACGTATTCTCTCACTTGACACTTGGGAGAAGTAGTGAGGGAGCATGAGTGATCTTGATTATTGAATGAATGGAATCAACTAATAATTACTTAATAGGATAACATGAGAATTACGACATGAAATCAAGCCCCTAGAACAATTGTACATAGAAAATCCATATTTATTTTACTTTTGCTTTTGTATTTGTTTTAATTATTTTAGTTTTATAAACCTTAAATTTGGACACCTAAATAAAGTTAGGTTTCATTCTATAACTTGTGTTCTTTTGGCTATGTTTTTAATTTTTTTTTTAAATTGTGTTTTAATAAATTGTGAGTTTTGTTGAAATGAAATGACTTGATATCGATGATGAGTATAAACACTTGATGTTCTCTAAGGTCTTTTGAAATGCATGTCATTGAGATTTGTGTGTGCTTGACTTGTGTTGATTGAAGTTCACTCTTGACTCATTACAATTGAGCACCATGAATCATGATCACTTAGCCTTTTGAGTACTTGGAGAACATTTATGTGCTTTAGGTAGGCTTTGACATCTTGTGAACACTAGAACCCATTTGAGTGAAATTTGAGGCAAAATGCTAGGTTATTTATTATTAGAGAGATGATTTACATATTCTTTGGATCGTTTGGGCCTTTGAAGCTAACCCTTGAAAATTGTTTACCCTTTGTTACCCCTGTTGTAGCTTATTGCCTAATTCTTTCACTACCCACATTTGCATATCCACCCTCCTAAATGCATTTCCACTTCCTAAATCCATCATTAATTGATATGTTTGCATGGATCATTTAGTGTAAAGACTAGCATGGGATGTGTTTTATTTTGTTTTTGAGTAGTATATGTTGTTAAAAAAAGAAGAAGCAAATTACGTGATGCGTTGAGTCACTACCTTGTATTGTCCTGCAACATTGAGGACAATGTTAATTTTGAGTTTGGAGGTGTGGTTTATATTTCATACCTAATTGTTCATTTAAAAAAAAATGTGTGTTTTGGTTTGTTTTGTGAATAATACCTTGTGGGATCGATTGAAAGAAGATATTTCATAAATGGGGAGTTAGTGAAAAAATTATTTCTTGGAAATTTTGCAAGATCAATGAGTTGTGGTACATGCCTAGGGTGATTCAAGCCTAAAAATGACATTCTCATTTACCTTCTACCCTAGCCATACATTACAACCCTTAAAGTTCTTTTGATCTCTAATGACATATGAACCTATGCATAATTAGTGGAGAGTGACACAAAAAATAGGCTTATGGTTATTCTTACATTCACTATTTAGAGATTGTTCATTGTCTCCTTAGCACATAAATATATTCGAGACTCGTTAGGTTGGGTGTGAGTGATTGTCCATGCACTTACACATCGAGAGTCTTGAGTGTATTGAAATTGATGCTTGAAATTGAAATTCTAGATAATTTCAATGTGTGTATTTCCTTTGAGCTTAGAGCAATTGGTGGCTGTAGAGATAATTACACGAGTTATTGATTCGATATGAAACTCACATTTTCTCGTTCATTGCTTAGTACTTGATTTGTGTTTTCTTCTATTTTCTTTTCTTCTACTTGAGGACAAGCAAATGTTTGAGTTTGGGAGTATTTGATGAGTGGTTCATTTATCAACAAATCAAGTACTTTTAGATTCAAATATTTGTGAGTTTTCAAGTATATTTGTTAGTTTAATGTATTTTTATATTATTTTGTAGGATCATAAATAAATGATAGAAAAGGTAAATTATGGTATTTAATCAGAAATTTTGGGATTTGGTCAGAACGTTGTGGTTGCAGCATGAAAATTGGGGTTGCAAAGAAGAGAAATCGAAGAAGAAACCCTAATCCACTGTGTTTTGGGGTTGCAACGCCAACCAAATGGCGCTACAACCCAAGTCCCCAATCCACCACACTTTGGGGCTGTAGTACCAAACAAATGGCGCTGCAGCGCCATTCAATTTGCACTGCAACACCAATTGACGAACTTCATGCCCATGTTTGACTATGATGCAATCTGATTTTGAAAAAAGTCAAACCAAAAAAGTTGTCGATCTTTTTATTAGATTTCCAAATTATTTTGAATCACCTCAATCGAAGTTCGAATGAGAACCTTATGACCATTTTTCTGAAATTTTATCAATGTAGCGTGAAAACTCAGGGTTGCTACATGAAAATACGCGCTGTAGCGTCGAGTTTTAAACTTGAACCTTATTTTGAGCCTATATATACCACCTTATGCCTAAAACATGGTAGTGGCAAGATTGGGGGAATAGAACACCATTGGTGTGAGTTCTTGGGAGCAAAAACACAATGGGAAGAACAAAGATTCATAGAGAGAGAGTTTGGAAATGAAGATTGTTGAAGATTTGAAGCCTTGAAGTTCATCCCTACAAAAACGTTTTCTCTTCCTTTCTTTCACCCTAATCTTTCTTGAATTTATATTTTTTATTTTACGTTTATGGATTTCTTGAAAGTATTAGTGATGGATTTAGCAATGTTGAGTTAGTCATTTAATCTAGGGCTTGATGTAATCTTATTTGAACCATGCTTTTAATATTTTGTTAATTGTCAGTTTTAATTCTAATTTATGCCTCCCCATATTTAATGCTTTTGATTCATGTGGCTAATGAATTAGATGATTTTAGATTATGAATTTTATGCTCGAGAGAGATTGAGTTCGTGACCGGAATTGTGAGTGAATAGTTTAGGTTGTTCTGAGACTAAGAGGAGATCAACACCTAGTTATTCGAGTTGGGAATTTAGGATTTTGATCAAGTTCTAGAATTTTCAACTAGGATTTCTATTCCATTGTGTTTGCCTCATTAATGCTTCCAATTTATGGTCACATATGTTATTTTGGTTGTTTTGATAACTTGAGATTTGACACTCGGGAGAGATAATTTCGGATTTGGACTTAGGTTAAACAAAACGTAAGTTGTAATAGATCGGGAGATTATTAAAGCTTAGGTAATCTATATGGTAGGGACGTTGATAGGTGTAAATTACCTATGTATTTTCAATCCGAATTTGTTAGTTTTAGTGTATGTTTATAGTTATTTTTATATGTTTTAATATGTTTTTATTCTATTTGTATTAAAATAGGTGCGTGAGGTGAAAATGTATGAAATCGGAGCGAAAACGATGTGATCGAACCAAAGCGGACGAAGTTACGGTGGATAAATGAGTAAGGAGGCAACATTGTGAAAGAATCCCACCACCTAGGCATCCAGACCTCTGCCTAGGATGTGAAGATTTCTAAGAACATTTCCAAGTCTACCGCCTACTTCTTCGCTTAGGTGGTCACCAAACCTGCAAAGCCGGTAAAGGTGTTGTAACTTCAAGGCTATTTTTGACTATGATGAGATCCGATTTTGGAAACACTAAAAACATTAAAGTTGTAGATATTTTTCTTAGATTTCCATAGGTTTTTGAATTACCTTAATCGGAGTTCAGATGAAAAAGTTACAATCAAAACCAAATTGCAAACCTGTAGTAACTTCGCCTAGGCGAAAATCCGGCAGAAAGTTAACCGACCTAACTTCGCCTAGGAAAAATTATCTGCGCAGAATAGATATTTTGGAGATATGTTTTGTCCTATTTAAGTCCTTATCTCCTCCTCTCTTCCCTCTTCTTGAGATCTTAAGGCCTTAGGCCATATTTTAGGATTAGGATAAGGGATTTTTGAGGGAGAGCTCTTAACCCGAGGTGAAGGATCAACGAGGAAGAAATCGATCGACGTTTCTAGCGAAAAATCTTTGGATATCGGCTAAGTCGATCGTTTCCTCTCTTTGTTTTCTTCAGTTTGGTAATTGTTGAGTATGTTTAGCTCGTTTTACATTGTATAAACAGTTAGGGCCATGAGTTAAACATGGTTTATAATAGGGATTAACGTATTATTTATGAAAATGTTGTTTTGGTTGAATTTGTGTTTCATTCTTGGTTGTTCTTCATATGTTGATTGTGTTGCCATGTTTTCTATGATTATATGCTAGTTTAGATATACTGAGAATACGGGGTTTGACACTTGAGAGAGGTAACCCCGGATTCGGATTAGGGTTAACACAACACGACAATCTAACGACCCGGGAGGGCGTTAGAAAGTATGCAATCGATGACGTTGGGGTGAGACTCACATGACCTAGGGTCATTAAGACGTTGAGGGGGACTTCAACGTTGACACGAAGTCACATATTCCCCCGTCTTACACTCGGAAGAGGTGGCAAGGGAGTTTACGAACCGAGATTGTCGGATACGCCGAACGCCGTTAATGTTAACTACAACACATTTAAGTAAATAAGGTTAATCCCTAGGTAATCTATTCCCCTAAATAATCTCAAATTAGTATTTATAGTATAGTTAATTATTATTTTAGTTTGGTATTAGTATTAAATTAAATTCCATTTTTGTCGCCTAGATAAAGTTAGATTATGACAATCGCGATACTCGATAGTAACAACACCAATCTCTGTGGATACGATACCCGACCGAAAGGTCCATTATACTAAAACTTAATTCGTACGCTTGCGATGAAAGTGGCAGCGCTTTATTTGTAGCCACCAGACGTAACGAATGTTTTCACCTAAATACTAGATAGGTATATCGGTATTGAAGTGTTTATATATTTTCTCACTTAACACTCGGGAGAGGTAGTGAGGGAGTATGAGTGACCTTGATTAATTAATGAATGAAATTGACTAATAATTAATTAATAGGATAAAATGGGAATTACGAGATGAAATCAAACCCCTAGAACAATTGTCCATAGAAAATCTATATTTTATTTTGCTTTTGCTTTTGTATTTGTTTTAGTTATTTTAGTTTTATAAACCCTAAATTTGGACTCCTAAATAAAGTTAGATTACGATAATTGCTGTACTTAGCGACAATTTAAACCAATCCTTGTGGATACGATACTCTACTCACCACTACACTATTAAAACTTGACCTGTCTACTTACTTTGTGTAGCAACAAAATAAAAATCGCTACCATATCTCAAAGAGCAGTCTAATTTTATTCTCACGTTGGAGGTTCTTTGCCCGATACTACACTGGTGTCTTCCTCTGAATTACAGTCTGATTTTATTCTCACACTGGACGTTCTTTGCCCGATACCACACTGGTGTCTTCCTCTGAATTACCTAGTTTTACAGGTTGGATTACAGGTTGTGGAGGTTTCTGGCACTTGAGGAGTTGTAACATATACTGGAAATTTTTTGGCAACATCATTTGGCGTTGTCTGTGGGAATTAAAATAAAAAGAAATTCTTCGACAAGATAAGGTACTTACGGAACGTTAAGCACACAACACACAAAACACACATGAATGAAGTTCATGCTCGACCTCAAAACAACTAGGGGACAGACTCATCATCGAGTAAAGGCCCAGATAACGTCAAAACTTAGCACAAAACAACAACTAAACTAAACAATCTAATCATAAACAAGCATGCATACGATAAAAACAGTAAAACTTAACTAATAACATATACACATACTAAAACATACTACACATCACCACCAACTTAACACATGCATTGCCAAAAATGACCCGTCAGCGATCCCAATGACAATATATAGCATGATATTGAAAACGGGGGTTTAGAATACGTACCTGGGAGGCGAGAGGATCTCACCTCCGTTTCAAATCGACGGAGATGGATTTAACTTATTTTAGGACTTGGGTTGCCTCCCAAGAAGTACTTGGTTTATGGTCGTCAGCCCGACACATTCAGAATGCCCTCAAGCTTGGCGGGATATTACTTTGTTAGGATTTATCTTTCAACGACACGCCTTACCAGCTTACGTGCGTGGCCACACACTATAAACGGTTCGGAATCCCGTTGAAAGAGATGCATCAAAACCTGTCGATCTAACATCGCCAAGTACCTTGCATAAGAAATACAGAAACAAAACTACAACGAAAAATTATATAAACTAAAAAATGCCTAAATTAAAATCAAGTTATTTATTTAGAATATCAACAATAATCTAAAACACAATCCCCGACAATCATTACCAAAAACTTGGTGGTGATCGCCGAAGACTGAATTCGACAAACCAATCCCCAGCAATGGCACAAAAAACTTGGTGGCCACAATTTATGCGCTGCCACTTTCACCGCAAGTGTACAGATCAAGTTTTAGTATAATGGACCTTTCGGTTAGGTATCGTATTCATAGGAATTGGTTGAGATTACTATCGAGTACCGTGATTGTCATAACCTAATTTTATCTAGGAGATAAAAATGATATTTAATTAATTAATACTAATACTAAAATACTAATTTAACTATACTAATACTATATTGAGATAGTTTTGAGAGAATAGGTTGTTGAGGGATTAGTTTTGTTTATGAATACATGTTCGATCTCGTTTTAGTTTATATTAATGGCGGTCGACTTATCCGACAATCTCAGTTCATAAACTCCTCCGCCACCTCTCCCGAGTGTAAAACGAGGGAATACACGACTTCGTGTCAATGAAGAAGTCCCCCTCAATGTCTTAACGACCCTAGGCTGCGTGAGTCTCACCCCAACGTCATCAATTGCACACAATCCAACTCTCTTCCGGGTTATTGGATTGTCGCGTTGTGTTTACCCTATCGACAATCTCAATTTTAAAACTCCCCCGTCACCTCTCCCAAGTGTAAGACGAGGGATATAACGCGACTTTAAATCAATGAAAAAGTCCCCCTCAGCGTCTTAACGACCCTAGGTTACGTGAGTCTTGCCCCAATGTCATCGATTGTCCACAATCCAACTCCCGACCGAGTTATTGGATCGTGGCGTTCGTTTATTCTAGTCCGAATCTAGGATTTGTCAAATCTTGTATTCTCATAACATTATTCTCATAATATGATAAACAAACAATATGGCACACACAATCAAAATAATGAAAAACATCCACAAACAAAACACAAACTCAATTAAACAACGTATTCATAAATTATATTAATAATCCCTAAACAACCTATGTTTAGTCAATGGCCATAACCATGTATACAATATAAAATGGCGTAAACATGCTCAACAACTACCAAAATGAAAAAAACAAAGAGAATAAATGAGCGACTTAGCCGATATCCAAAGAATTGGCGCTAGAACTGTCGAACAATTGCTTCCCTCTTCATCTTCCACCTCGGGTTGAGAGCGCTCCCTCAAAAATCTCTCAAACGTACCCTAAAATATAGCCTAAGGGGTTAGGGGGTGATTCCACCGGAAGAGAGGATGAGAAGAAGGGTTTAAATAGGCAAACTATTTAAATAAATATCTTAAAACTGTGCAGAGCTGACCGCCGCGGTGGTGGAGTATGTCGGTTTAAGGTTCGCCTAGGCGGTGGAGAAGGCGGTGGACTTAGTAACATCCAGCATTGTCAGCACCGCGGCGGTGGACGTTCAACAAGAATTGGTGCACTCTGCATGTTTTCAGAATCTTGCCTCCTTGTTTATTTTTCCACCGTTCTCCAACCGTTTTTGGTCCGAATTGATCGTTTGCGCTCTGATTTCATACCCTTTTTACCCATACACATGTTTTAATACAAAAAGAATAAAAATATATTAAAATGTACTAAAAACATACTAAACGTACTCGAAAACTAACAATTTCGATTTGAAAATAGATAGGTAATTTACACCTATCAAATACTCATAAACTCGGAATTTTGCTAGTTCTCGAGCAAAACACCTACACAATACAAGAAAATATAAATACTAATTACGAAATTCAAAACTAAAAAAAAAAAAAAAAAAAAACTAAAAACAAAAATGTGTAAGTTTTGATTATCATCTACAGGCCGAAAGATTTTTCTCTCATCGGTCCCCCACCCTAGCAAGTTCAAGCATAAATCATACTATGTGGTGTTCTACAATTTGAACATTCAAAAATAGTAAGTGCCATTCTAGATCCTGTTTAAGTGTGTATGTGTGATTAAACTCAAATTTACAACTATCCATTGATTAGATGGGATTATCCCTCAATATAGTTCATGACTAAAACCTTTTAGGTATAGGGAATCCATATGCTTGACCTGGGATCTATTTTCCAATAATGTAGGCTTATAGGTTCATGAAGATCATTAGGGCTTTGTTCGGTTTTGGAATAATGGCCACGGGTATATCAGAAATACAAAACAGGTTAATCGCCGTTAACTTGACGATACCCGAGGCACATGCTTGGCTCTCTCTCACTCTCGAAACCCCATAGATATAATTGGAAACAACCCTAAACATACGTTAAGAACGTCATACTCACTTGTCATGTAAAAAAGAAACATAATTTTATTTTTTTCCGAATAACACACCTCCAAACTCATTCGAATATTTAAATTTTAGGAGTGTGCAAAAAGGATTAAGTAACACACCCCAAACTCATTCGAATTTCTACAATTTTAGGAGTGTGCAAAAATATGAACGACATACGACAAGCGAGTACTTGAATACCGAACCAATTTAGAAGTTCGCGCTAAACCCAACTGCTCACATCAAGTAGCGAAATGCTAACTTGATTCACTCACGTTGTGCCTTTGGTTTAGCAATAAAGGTTTGGAAAAAGTTCAATCAGCTAAGGTATTTGATAAATGTTCAGAAATTGAATTGGCATTTTGGTTTCGACAGGGTAACGAGGGATAATGATATTGCATGGTAAGCTTCAAAAGGCTCAAGCGATCAAATGAATGCCTAAATCATATCTCCTAAACAACCTCGCCTAGGATTTCACCTCGAATTTCTCCCAAATCAAGTTCTAGAATCCCTATTGTCATGAAATTGAGTGAAGGATAATCGGTTTCAAATCAATCAAATAGTGCTATATTGAGTTTACGTGCTCGTGCATTTAGGATCTACAATAACTTTTACTAAGACGACACGTTAAGCACACAGAACACACATAAATGAGCTTTATGCTTGACCTTAAACCAACCAGGGGACAAACTCATCATCGGGTAAAGGCCCAGATGACGTCAAAACTTAGCACAAAATAACAACTAAACTAAACAATCTAATCCTAAACAAGCATGCATATGGTAAAAAACAGTAAAACTTAACTAATAACATATACACATACTAAAACATACTACACAGCACCACCAACTTAACACAGACATTACCCAAAATGACCCATCAGCGATCCCAATGACAGTATATAGCATGATATTGAAAATGGGGGTTTAGAACACGTACCTGGGAGGCGAGAGGATCTCGCCTCCATTTCAAATCGACGGAGATGGATTTAACTTATTTTAGGACTTGGGTTGCCTCCCAAGAAGCGCTTGGTTTATGGTTGTCAGCCGACACATTCAGAACGCCCTCAAGCTTAGTGGGATATTGCTTTGTCAGGCTCTATCTTTTAACGACATGCCTCACCGGATTATGTGCGTGGCCACACACTATAAACGGTTCGGAATCCCGTTGAAAGAGATGCATCAATACCTGTCGATCTAACATCGTCAAGTACCCTGCATAAGAAATACAAAAACAAATCTACAAAGAAAAATTATATACAGTAAAAAATGCCTAAATTAAAATCAAGTCATTTACGCAGAATATCAACAATAATCTAAAACACAATCCCCGACAATTGTTACCAAAAACTTGGTGGTGATCGCCAAAGATTGAATTTGACAAACCAATCACCAACAACGGCGCCAAAAAACTTGGTGGCGCAATTTATGTGCTGCCACTTTTATCGCAAGTATACGGATCAAGTTTTAGTATAATGGACCTTTTGGTTGGGTATCGTATTCACAGGGATTGGTTGAGATTACTATCGAGTACCGCGATTATCATAACCTAACTTTATCTAGGTAATAAAAATGATATTTAATTAATTAATACTAATACGAAAATACTACTTTAACTATACTAATACTATATTGAGATAGTTTTGAGAGAATAGGTTGTCTAGGGATTAGTTTCGGTTACGAATATATGTTCGATCTCGTTTTAGTTTATATTAACAGCGTTCGACTTATCCAACAATCTCAGTTTCTTAACTCCTCTACCACCTCTCCTGAGTGTAAGACGGGAGAATACGTGACTTCGTGTCAACGAAGATGTCCCCCTCAATGTCTTAACAACCCTAGGCCATGTGAGTCTCGCCCCAACGTTATCGATTGCACACAATCCAACTCCTTCCCGGGTTATTGGATCATCGCGTTGTGTTTACCCTATCGACAATCTCAGTTTTAAAACTCCTCCGTCACCTCTTCCAAGTGTAAGACGAGGGATATAACGCAACTTCAAATCAACGAAGAAGTCTCTCTCAATGTCTTAATGACCCTAGGTCATGTGAGTCTTACCCCAACATCATCGATTATCCACAATCTAACTTCCGACCGGGTTGTTGGATCATGGCGTTCATTTATTCTAGTCTGAATCCGGGATTTTTCAAACCCCGTATTCTTATAACATGATAAACAAACAATACGGCACACACAATCAAAATAATGAAGAACATCTGCAAACGAAACACAAACTCAATTAAACAACATATTCATAAATTATATTAATAATCCCTAAACAACCCAAGTTTAACCAATGGTCATAACCATGTATACAATGTAAAATGGCGTAAACATGCTCAACAACTACCAAAATGAAGAAAACAAAGAGAATAAATGAGCAACTTAGCCGATATCCAAAGAATTGGCGCTAGAACCATCGAACGATCGCTTCCCTCTTTATCTTCCACCTTGGGTTGAGAGCGCTCCCTCAAAAATCTGTCAAACTCACCCTAAAATATAGCCTAAGGGATTGGGGAGGGGTGATTCCACCGAAAGAGAGGAGGAGAGAAAGGGTTTAAATAGGCAAAATATCTAAATAAATATCTTAAGACTGTGCAGAGCTAACCACCACGGCGGTGGAGTATGTCGATTTAAGGTTCGCCTAGGCGGTGGAGAAGGCGGTGGACTTGGTGACATCCTGCATTGTCACCACTACGGTGGTGGACGTTCAGTAAGAATTGGTGCACTCTGCATTTTCACCGCCTAGGTGGTGGTCTGCTGTTTTCAGAATCTTGCCTCCTTGTTTGTTTTTCTACTGTTCTCCGACCGTTTTTGGTCCGAATTGATCGTTTATGCTCTGATTTCATACATTTTCACCCATAAACCTATTTTAATACAAAAAGAATAAAAACATATTAAAACGTACTAAAAACATACTAAACGTACTCGAAAACTAACAATTTCGGTTTGGAAATAGATAGGTAATTTACACCTATCACATGATGTATAGAACAGAAGCAGTGGTCCTAGTGGAAATTGGTTTACCTTTGAGACAAGATAACATAGTTAATCTTGTAGAAAACGAGATTATGTTACGCCAAGAGTTTGACCAGCTGGAGGAGCAACGAGACCAAGCAGTATTGAGGATGGCGGCCTATAAATCAAAGATAGCAAGGATATTCAACTATGTAGTTCACCCGAGGCACTTCATAATAGAAGAGAAAGTGCTTTGGAGAGTAATGTCACACTACCCATAGGCTTGATTAGGAAAACTAGCTCCTACCTAGGAAGGACCGTATAAGGTGATCAAGGTGAAGAGACCTGGGATATTCTAGTTGGGAGATCTGAATGGTGCTAATTCCTCGGCCATAGAACATTGTGTGTTTGTGAAAATACTTTGTGTGAGTTCCTTATTATTTGTCATATTATTTTGCATTAAAGATTTGAAGAAAAATTGTTTGCTATTTCGATCGTAAACTTTTGAATGAGTAGTTAAGCCAATTATTTTCACAAAAAAAGTTTCAGCGCAAAGACTATCCCTACACTTAGGATAATAATTGGTCTAAAAATGAGTTGCCAAGGTCAACTTATCAACCAACCGAATTGCCTAGATTAGTTCGTCTTTGAACTGAGTTGCCTAGATCGGCTCATTCGTAAAATCGAGCTGCCAAGATTAGCTCATCAACCAATCGAACCGCCTAGATCAGTCAATCTCTGAATTGCTGTCTAAATTAGCTCATTTGTAAATCTGAGTTGCGAAGATCAGCTCATCAACTAGTTGAACTGCCTTGATCGATTCACCCACCACTGAGCTTCCAAGATCAGCTCATCAACTAAACCGAACTTTCTAGAATAGTTCACATATAAACTAAGCTTCCAAGATTAGCTCATCAACTGACTGAACTGCCTAGATCGGTTCACCCATAACTGAGCTGCCAAGATTAGCTCACCAACTAAACCGAACTGCCTAGATTAGTTCATCCATAATTGAATTGCCAAAGATCAAATCATAAACTAAACTGAACTACCTAAATCAGCTCATTCCTAATCGAGCTGCCAAGATCAGCTCATCAACCAACTGAACTGCCTACATCGACTCATTAACCAACTACCTAGATCAGTTTACCAATCAAACTGAACTTTGAAGGTCGGCTCATCAGATCATCAATTGGACAAACCACTAAGATCAGCTCAACGCACCAACCAGGCTACTCTGATCAACCCACCTAGTAAACGCTTAATGGCAACTTACCAAATCTCAAAACTTATGCCAAGCTTCTCAGATTGACTTGGCAAAGACGCTGATCCATTTACGGCAACTCATTTAAGAGCTAACATGTGACAAGTTATGAAATTTCAAGTCAGTAAGTACATTATTTCTATTAGTCTGTTGAGACTTTTATGGTCCATATTATGTCTACTACTTAGACCTGATATGGAGAATGGCAGAAGACTTACTCCCATTTATCCAAAGGAGGACTTACTCCCATTTATCCAAACCTTACTTATTCTAAAATACGATGTTTGAGAATCCATACCCTACGTCTGAACGATAAGTTCTTCATTTTTATCTTATCATTATGGAATTTCACTCAACGCATGACATATGAAGTTCGACAGTTTCTTATAAACAATAGATTTATCATTACAATCCAAAAAGAAAAAATAGTCTTTAACTCATCACTTCTTACCACGGTGTCAGTACAAAATAGACGTAATTACACGTTGTTGATCCTAAGATATTGATGAACAATTAAGTATTGATGTTTTGGTGGAACTAATGTTTGATCAAGTGTTTCAGTGATTTAAAATTTCAGTGATGAAGATGTCAAATTAAATGGATACTAAATGATGAAGTTGAAGATATTGAAGATCAAATTAAATGGATGCTAAATGATGAAGTTGAAGATATTGAAGATCAAATTAAATGGATGCTAAATGAAGAAGTTGAAGATTTAAGAGTTTGAAGAAATTAGGAAAAACAACTCAGGTAAATTTCAACTCTTAATATCCTATTTAGGAATACACACGGCACAAAATGTTTTTATTATTTATGTGTGTTTTGATAAGATGAATTTATTTGTTCTTATGTGTATTTGAAAAGAAATATTTATAAATGGTTAAAATGGAATTTGAGAAAGTTAGTGGAGCTAATTGAGAAAAGAAATTAGTTAACGGGGAGAAAATGCAAAAGAGAAAGAGTATAAAACGAGATCAGAGAAAAGATCCAGAAAGGAGGAGTCGACTGGTGGAAGCTTAACAAACTCTTTGAATCTGCGAGTCGACCGAGCAGTCAATCGATCAAGTGTATGGGCTACATACTGAATCTCCTAGTCGACTGGGCAGTCGACTGGTGGCTCTGTTTTAGGATAATGTTTGATCTAAAATCATATATAAAGGTAGCCGTTCTTTGTTAAGATTTGAGAGAGATTTAATGAATTTGGTGATATTTAAGATATGATTCATATATTAATTAAATCCTATTGATATGGTACATTAAATATTAATGTTTCTCAATTTGGTACTTGAAATAGTTTCTATTCTTATTAATTGAGATTGAGAAATACTTTGGGGATTTAATTGAAAGATTTGAAAGTTGTTTTTAAGTGAAATTGAACCTAAATGAAGTCCTTATAATATGAGGGGTCTATAGGAGCGTTTAATTGTCATGATACTTGTAAACTAGCCGTTGGAAGGCTGATTACATATCCCTATATATAGACCTGCGAATTTATGTTTTAAGTAAGCAGTAAACAAGAGAGAAATTATATCATATCATATTGTGAGCTTTTATAAGAGTTATCCATCTGAAATATTGTGAGATTTTTTGAGACGATCTTGACAATCAACTGCTATTAATTTGTGCTGCTACCGGATCTGAAGTTACATTGCTTTATCTATTCAAACTGTGTTATCTGGGTGAGATCTTTCCAATTATATTCTTTTATTACATTATTTATTTATTGTTTGCAAATTGATCTTAGAAATTGTTTATGATTTTTGAAGAAAATATTTTTACAAATAATTTTTTAAATCTGATTACGTGCTCTAATTTGTTACCCATATCTTGTTAAAATCATATTTTTGTATCTTACGTTTTTCTATTACTAGTTGGGATATTAATTGAGTTATTATTTATCTGGGGTGGTAGAAGCTCTTGAGTGAGATTTACTTCTTATCAATTTGTGTATTGGTGAGTTGTGACGGATTAAATATCATTGGGGATATTTAATCAAGGGTAGTCAGGTTTCAGTCTCTTCCTGTAAAGAGATTGAGATAGTGATTCTTCCTAGATAGGAATTGTGTTGTGAGTGAATTGTAAAGGTTCCATTCTTACATGTGAAAAGAATACTTGGAGTGTTGTGTGAGATTTTGATTCTTGAGCCGTAGTGATAAAAAGAATTAGGTTAATCTTTAGCCTGTAAAAGGATATGTTATTCTTGAGCCTAGAAAAAGTAGAGGTTATTTCTTAGCCTTATAAAAGAAAATTGTAAAGGTTGATTCTGAGCCTGTAAAAGAATCAGTGTGTGGGTTTGGTTCCTACCTTTAAAGAGATATTGAGAATTAGTGGGTGTGAATCTCCGTGGGGCTTGGAGGACTGGACTAGCCAAGGGTAGTTTGGTGAACTAAGATATATCTTGGTGTGATGCATTATTACTTTGTTATTTTTGTTGTTTGGGTGTGTACCTAGTTAATTGATTTATTCCGTTGTGATATAAAGATAATAATTAATTTAGGAAGTAAATTAATTATTTGATTTATTCAAGTGATATTTTGATTATTTTTTAATTACCCAATTCACCCCCCTCTTGGGTATTCTACTGCGACAACATTTGGCATCAGAGCTGATTTTAGCTCGTAAGGCTTAACATCCTAGCTAAACTGGTCACGTGCACACACCATGGATGATGTATTTTGTGTATCTTCTTTTGATATTGGTAAATGCATATATGATAATGTGGTTTATGATTCTTATGATTTTAGTGGTAGTGATGGAGATGATGATAATGAAAATATTCATATTGTTATGCAAAAATTACTTTATTTCATACTACTTTTTGCTAAAAAGAGTTTGAGTTTAAAAAAAAAATCGCTTCTTTTGAAAATGGTGAAAAAAGTGTTCGAAAATCTAAAGTGCATTTTGATGATTATTGTGGTTCAAAAGAGTTTTCGGAAGTTATTTTTGAAATTAATAATTTGCTCTCTAAAGTGGATTCTCTTGAAAATGAAAATAGAGTTTTAAAAAATAAATTTGATATGATTTCTAAGCAAAGGTCAGATTTTGTTACTAAGATCGTTTTACTTAAGAAAATTTTTGAAAAATCAAAATCCGACCTTAAGTCTATTTCGTGAGATTCTGAAAATGATTTTCTTAGACAAAGTGGATATGTTTCATTGTCTCATCTTTCATCACAGGCCAATGATAGTTATGCTTCTATTGTTAGAAATGATTTAAGTTTTACATCTCGTGCTTTCTATGATAAATCAGATTTGAGATGTTATTATTGCAATAGGGTTGGGCATTTTAAAGTATCATGTCTGTTTCGGAACCCTAAGTTTATGTCTAATAAGGACGGATTCAAAATGAAATGGATACCGAAGAAACGTGTTGAAATGTCTTGTGCAGAATTACAAAATGTTAAAAGTGGACCTGAAGGAACAGTTAAAGAGTTTATATCAAAGCCAAATCCACAAGCGACATGTGCAAAGCGAAAAGATGTACACACAAGGTGAAGTTGTAAAGAAACCACAAAAGATATGTGCTAAGAGAAAAGCTGTACTAAAGCCAAGATGGTATAGCACAAGAAAACTACAAGCGATTTGTGTAAAGGGAATCTTTAATAAATCAAATGGAAAAGATCAAAGGAAGAGAGAATACGAGCAATCCAAGAAGAATTGCGCACCCAAATCAATTATGAGCTCAAATGAGGTAAAAAATAAAGTCACCCCAAAAGATAGAAAAAATACTCTTAACCCTCCGCATTTTAAATTTATTAAATTTGTTAAAGATGGAGGTACCTAACTTGCCAAATAGGTAAGTTGGTGATTATTTCTAAGACCTATTTTTTTAATGATGTGTTCACTTGTTGTCTTAAAAATATTATTTGGTGATTATGAGAATCACATTTAGTTAAGGGGTATTAACGTGTCTTTATATGCTTATATCAAGTAGTAATCAAATGTGTCAATTTTAAAGCATGTTATGTGATTTAGAAGATTAATTGAGCAAAGTTTTTTTTTTTTTTTATTAATCTTGATTTATTAAAATACATGTTATTTGAGGTGAATTAAAAGATAAAGAATGATTTATCTGATTTGAATTATTCAAGACCATGATTAATTGCTTACTTGGATATATCTGTATGTCTCATATTCTCTGAATTTTTTAAATGATTATTATTGTGTAAGGGATTGAGCATGTTACGAGATAATATCTTTAGTATGCATGTTATTGATTGAGATATGATTCATGTTCTTCAGCGCTAATGATTATTATTGAAAAATGGAGCTGAACGTTTTATGAAATAAGTATGCGTTATATTGAGAGCTTCGTAAACTATCAGTGAGAGATGTTTCATGCTTTTGTGCTTTAAAGATTATATTTTTCTCCTTAAAGTGAACTAATTTGTTTACACTTATATAGTGGGAGATTGCATGTTAAAAATGATATTTTTGGTGTGGATTTTAATGAATTGAGTTGATGTGATATTTATCTATAAAGAGAATGTTTTATGCTTAAAAAGAGATTAAATAAGTTTTAAGTTTTAAAAGTTGATTCAATGAGCTTATTATTATAGAGTGAGTTACATGCTTGTTGTTTTCCCCTCCTACCTAAATTTGTTTTTGAAGATGACAAAGGGGTAGAATTAGTTGATGTTTTATTAATGGGAAAAATTAGTTGATGTGTTATTAAGGGGGAGCTTATTGATTAAATTTGTGCTTTATTGATTATGTTTTATAATATTTTCATTATTATGCTTAAATGAGTTAAAGAATCCGTCATCTGATTCAGGGGGAGTGTGGTTATATTTTATTTTGAAGAAAACATCAAAGTTAAGTGTCATCATAAAAAAGGGGGAGATTGTTGATCCTAAGATTTTGATGAACAATTAAGTACTGATGTTTTGGTGGAACTAATGTTTGATCAAGTGTTTCAGTGATTTAAAGTTCTAGTGATGGAGATGTCAAATTAAATAGATACTAAGTGATGAAGTTGAAGATATTGAAGATCAAATTAAATGGATGCTAAATGATGAAGTTGAAGATATTGAAGACCAAATTAAATGTATGCTAAATGAAGAAGTTGAAGATTTAAGAGTTTGAAGAAATTAGGGAAAACAACTCAGGTAAATTTCAACTCTTAATATCCCATTTAAGAACACACACAACACAAAATGTTTTTATTATTTATGTGTGTTTTGATAAGATGGATTTATTTGCTCCTATATGTATTTGAAAATAAATATTTATAAATGGTTAAAATGGAATTTGAGAAAGTTGGTGGAGCTAATTGAGAAAAGAAATTAGTTAACGGGGCGAAAATATAAAAGAGAAAGAGTATAAAACGAAATCAGAGAAAAGATCCAGAAGGGAGTCGTCAACTGGTGGAAGCTTGACAAACTCTCTGAATCTACGAGTCGATCGAGCGGTCGACTGGTGGAAGCTTGACAAACTCTCTAAATCTGCGAGTCGACCGAGCAGTCGATCGATCAAGTGCATGGGCTACATACTGAATCTCCTAGTCGACTGGGCAGTCGACTGGTGGCTCTGTTTCAGGATAATGTTTGATCTCGTTCTTTGTTAAGATTTGAGAGAGATTTAAGGGATTTGGTGATATTTAAGATGTGGTTCATATATTAATTAAATCCTATTGATCTGGTACATTAAATATTAATGTTTCTCAATTTGGTACTTGAAATAGTTTCCATTCTTATTAATTGAAATTGAGAAATACTTTGGGGATTTAATTGAAAGATTTGAAAGTTGTTTTTAAGTGAAATTGAATCTAAATGAAGTCCTTATAATATGAGGGGTCTGTAGGAGCGTTTAATTGTCATGATACTTGTAAACTAGCCGTTGGAAGGCTGATTACATATCCCTATATGTAGACCTGCGAATTTATGTTTTAAGTAAGCAGTAAACAAGAGATAAATTATATCATATCATATTGTGAGCTTTTATAAGAGTTATCCATCTGAAATATTGTGAGATTTTCTGAGAGACGATCTTGATGATCAACTGCTATTAATTTGTGCTGCTACTGGATCTGAAGTTACATTACTTTATCTGTTCAAACTGTGTTATCTAGGTGAGATCTTTCCAATTATATTCTTTTATTACATTATTTATTTATTGTTTGCACATTGATCTTAGAAATTGTTTATGATTTTTGAAGAAAATATTTTTACAAATAATTTCTTAAATCTGATTACGTGCTCCAATTTGCTACCCATATCTTGTTAAAATCAGATTTTTGTATTTTATGTTTTTCTATCACTAGTTGGGATATTAATTGAGTTATTATTTATCTGGGGTGGTAGAAGCTCTTGAGTGAGATTTACTTCTTATCAATTTGTGTATTGGTAAGTTGTGACAGATTAAATATCATTGGGGATATGTAATCAAGGGTAGTCAGGTTTCAGTCTCTTCTTGTAAAGAGATAGAGATAGTGATTCTTCCTAGATAAGAATTGCGTTGTGAGTGAATTGTAAAGGTTCCATTCTTATATGTGAAAATAATACTTGGAGTGTTGTGTGAGGTTTTGATTCTTGAGCCGTAGTGATAAAAAGAATTAGGTTAATCTTTAAGCTGTAAAAAGATAGGTTATTCTTGAGTTTGGAAAAAGTAGAGGTTATTTCTTAGCCTTAGAAAATGAAATTGTAAGGGTTGATTCTGAACCTGTAAAAGAATCAGTGTGTGGGTTTGGTTCCTACCTTTAAAGAGATCTTGAGAATTAGTGGGTGTGAATCTCCGTGGGGCTTGGAGGACTGGACTAGCCAATGGTAGCTTGGGGAGCCAGGATATATCTTGGTGTGCTGCATTATTACTTTGTTATTTTTGTTGTTTGGGTGTGCACCTAGTTAATTGATTTATTCCGCTGTGATATAAAGATAATAATTAATTTAGGAAGTAAATTAATTATTTGATTTATTCAAGTGATATTTTGATTATTTTTTAATTACCCAATTCACCCCCTCTTGGGTATTCTATTGGGCCAACACACGTAAATCAGATTTTACCATCACAGGAATCCTTCTTAAGATATTGGTCATTTACACTCTTGAACTTATTACTTCTTACCGTGGAGTTTAGACTGGAAAATAAAGTTACATATGTAGGGGCTTATTTGGTGACTAATAAACCTGTATTGTTCAAAAAATAAAAAATAACAAAAAAGGAAAAAGAAAAAAGAAAAACCCTACTCCGATCCAGGAGAAGGAAAAGAACTTAAGTGTTCGGAGTCTGAACTCGAGCGGTAGAAGTCACCCGCTTCATACTGGCTCAGTGCTAGAACCGATGAGTGTATTTTCTCATTTTTCTCCTCCTTCTTGTCCAGAAGCGTTTCTCTTTTTTATCTTCAGCATGCCATTGTGAGTTTTATGGAGATTCACTTGGGATCGCAACTCTTCAATTTGTTTCTCTGCCACCCGAAACTGACCATGAAGTTCCTAGAGTTGGGATATCGCATAGAAATGGGTAGCATTGAGGAAAGTGAAGAGGACACTGGTATCCTTGATAGCCCAACGCCTAGGGTGTCTTCGCCATCATCATGAGTTCGCGAAAGTAATACCCTAGTCTTACTTCATTCTTTCTTTTCGCTTGAACAACATTGAAAATAGCAGAAGCAGATGATGACGAGGCCATATTTGAACTAAGATAAAAGAAGACAGGAGGAAGAAGAAGAGAGAAAATTAGAAGAAAAATGTTTGTGAATATGTCTCGAGGAGGCTTGACTTTAAATAGATAAATAGGTAATTATGAAATGACAGGAAAGGTGAAACTCAACCGTCGAAACATTTTTGACGTATAGAGCGAAATGGAGGCAACAAATATCGATGGAAAAATGATGGTTTCTGTTGGCCCAGTAGAATACCCAAGAGGGGGGTGAATTGGGTAATTAAAAAATTATCAGAATAAAATTCAATAAATCAAATAATTAATTTGAATCCTAAATTAATTATTATCTTTATATCACAGTGAAATAATATAATCAACTAAGTGCACACCCAATCAACAAAAATAACAAAGTAAATATAGCAGCACACCAAAGATTTATACTGGTTCACCAAGCTACTCTTGGTTAATCTAGTTCCCCAAGCTCCACAGAGGTCGCACCCACTAAAACCAAGATCCCTTTAAAGGTAAGAACCAAACTCTCACACCGATTCTTTTACAGACTCAGAATCAACCTTTATAATATCCTTTTCTTAGGCTAAGAAAGAACTTCTACTTTTTACAATCTAAAGAATAACCTAATTCTTTTTAACACTAAGGCTCAAGAATCAAAATCTCACAAAACACTCCAACTATCCTTTTCCCAAGTAAGGATGGAACCTTTATAAATCACTCAAATCGCAATTCTATTCAAGAAGAATAACTATCTCAATCTCTTTACAGGAAGAGACTGAAATCTAGCTACCCTTGATTAAATACCTCCAACAATATTTAACTTGTCACTCTACTCACCAAAAAATGATAATCAGGAAATCTCACTCGGAGCTTCTACTACCTCAGATAAATAATAACTCAATTAATATCCTAATCTAGTGATAGAAAAACGTGAGATAGAAAAATCTGATTTTGACTAAGATAAGGGTAGCAAATTAGAGCATATAATCAGGTTCAAGAAATTGTTTGTAAAAATATTTTCTTCAAAAAATCAGAAACAATTTCTAAGATTAATTTTCAAACAATAATCAAATAATGCAATGAAAGAATATAATTGAAAAGATCTCACCTGGAATCTATAGAAAGAATGATTAGAATAATATAACTTTAAATCCGGTAGCAACAAAGATTAATAGCAATTGATCTTCAAGATCGTCTCTTAGACAAGCTCACAATATTTCAATATGATGACTATTATAAAAGCTCAAGAATGATCTTAAACTTTTTTCTCTCTCAATAATGATTGATTAATGATATAAGAAATTCGCAGGTCAATATATAGGATTATGAAATTAGCCTTCTAACGGCTGGTTTACATGTGTCATAACAATTAATAGCACATATAGACCCCTTATATCATAATGACTTTATTTATATTCAATTCACTTAAAAACAACTTTCAAATCTCTCAATTAAACTCCCCAAATATTTCTCAATCTCCATAAATAAGAATAGAATCAATTTTAAGTACCAAATTGAGAAACATTAATATTCAATGAACCATATTAATAGGATTTAATTAACATGTGAAACATATCTTGGATATAGAAAATATCCCCGAAATATCTCTCAAATCCCAACCAAAAACGGCAACTTTTGGATATAATCTTGGATAAAACAATATCCTAAAACAGCATATCCGGTCAACCGACCAGTCGACAGGTAGATTCAGGTTATAGCCATGGCGTTCATCGGTCGACCTGCCTGTCGACCTGTAGATTTAGAGAGTTTATTTTTCCTTCACCGGTTCACCTGTCGGTCGACTTGTAGATTCAGAGAGTTCAACCCTCTTGGCCGGTCGACCTGTCGGTTGACTTAGAGATACAGGATCTTTTAGCTGCTTGGTCTGATCGACTTATCAGTTGAAAAATGTCTTTTGGATCTCTTCTCTAAACACGTTTTTAACTTATTTTCTTTTACATTTTTGTCCCTTTAACCATTTTCTCATCTAAATTAGCACCACTAATATTCTTATATTTTATTTTAGTAATTTAAAATTATTTCTTTTCAAATCACATAGGAGTAAATAATTTTACTTAATCCAGACACACATAAATGATAAAATACATTTTGTGTCATGCGTGTGTTCCTAATTGAGATATTAAGAGTTAAGATTCACCTGAATTGTTTTTCCTAATTTATTCAAACTCTTAATTCTTCAACATTATCGTTTAGCATTTACTTAATTTGCATCTTCATTACTGGAATTATAAATCACTGAAACACTCAACTAAAACGTTAATTCCACCAAAACATCAATGTTTAATTGTTCATCAAAATCTTAGGATCAACAGTTTCTAAGATCAAATAAGACAGATGCTTAAAGCCGGTCATAATTATCGAGTGTTATCATTACAAAATCAATAAAACTAAAAGTGAAAAAGACGATCGATTAATTAAACAGTGCTCAGTTGATCTACACTGTCTGGCAGAGGTACGACGTGAAGCTCAAAAGGTACCAAGATTAACTCGCTAGGTGGCGCACAAGCATAGTCATGATTAAGTTAACCCCATTCAAAGATAAGCTAAATTTGGTCAGAGTTGAGTTGAGCCTGACCAAGAGTGGGCTGAGCCTAACCAGAGTGCCCAAGACTTCGACTCTCAACTGCTAACGTCTATACTATTGCCTTAGTTTGGCTGGTAGGCTATTAACCTTGTTGTCCAACTCAGTCTTAATTAAATCGAACTCGAGCAAAAGGTTTGGAGTTCTGGTTGAATAAAGTCAAAATTATAACTTTAGAAAAATTCACACCGAGGACGAGACTGTTACTGAAATAGATGAAAATGATCTTCCGTATCGCTTCGACGAATCTCCATAAAAGTCAAGAGGACAAATGATGTGGGAGAAATTATGACTCGTGAATTGTGAAAATCGGGGTTGAGAAGCCGGGTCGGATCTGTTGGTAAAACCCAACTCGATGGAAGTGGTCTGCGAATTGATCATGAGTCGAGCGTATTAACAACCCAAATATAAATACACTTGGACGGCCTAGGAAGCCCATCCATGCATGTGTTGATCCAGTATAGAATAAGGCCTTCTAATAGGGGCTTAATTATCAACTTTAAGGAAGTAAGATCATCCTCACCTACCCTTCCATCTATGCTCACGGGCTTGATCGTCATGATAACCTGTAATAGGAGTATAGACAACAATCACTGCAGCTAAATATAGAACGTGGAGAAAATCTTGGGAACGACAGTTATGAGGTAAATCGATTTGAATATATACAGGGAAAATAAGTAGTAGACACAACTCTTAATATTACTGTTGCGATATTTAAATGCGCTTAGAATTACTCACAAGTGCACGAGGTCAAGTTTATCAAAGTAGATCCGAAGATCGAGTGTCATCCACTGGGATTTATCGTTAGAACTAGTTAAGTACTACAATTGACATAACTCAATTTTATCTAGATGATTAGAGATCTGATATGTGTTTGCTATTTGAAAACTAATTAAACCAAAATATTTGGGATTAATTCTATGAGAACGAATTATCTAGGGATTAATTTCGTTCATGTATACGTGTTTGATTTAGTCTAGTTTACATTAACGGTTATCAATCTATCTGACAATCTAGGTGTCTAAAACCCACTCACTACCTCTCCCGAATATAAAGTGAATGAATATGTAACCGTGTCAATGCCAATATCCCTATCAAGTGTCTAAACGATTGCATGAGTCTTGTTCCAACCTCATGGATTGCACACGTTCTAATAATCTCCCAAAATATTAGAACGTCGTGTTGTGTTTTAACCCTAGTCCAAATCTGGGGTTACCTCTCTCGAGTGTCAAACAACATATTCTCAAACCAACCACAATATCATAACAAGCATAGTATGGAAGTAATAAAACATTAAACACAATCGAATAGGGATGAATAACCGTTATCGAAACAAAGATTTACTCAAACATGTATATTCATGAACTACATCAATCCCTAGACAATAAACACTTAGCTACTCATGGCCATTACCGAATATTCCACAACAATGAGATAAATATCATCAAACAAACAAAAAATATTTAGAAACAAAGAGAGAAACAAGAAATGATAGCAAATCTGTAAAGTGGATGGTTCCACTTCTGCAAAATCCACTCCAATATCATTTCCTCTTCTCCAATGATGTGTTCCTCTTTCTTGGTCTGATCTAAGGCTCTCTAAAAACATCTTTAGAGATCCAAAATATATCAAGAAAACATGTTGCCATCTGTGCCTGGTCGCTACAGCGACAAGAAACTCGCTGCAGCGAGTTGCAAGCAGAACAACCACTAGCTGTTGCTTGCTGCAGCGAGAAGGTTGTATTTTGGCCTCTTTGCTCTGTTTTTAACCGTTTCTTCATTGATGTCCTATCGATTAACTCGATTTTCAACCATTTTCGCCCATAACACCTGATTTACGGAAAAACAAATAAAAATGAATCAAAACACTACTAGAACACTCAAAAACTATTAAATTCGGCTTGAAAATATATACATAAAATCAATCTATCAAATACTTCAAAAATTGAAATTTTGCTAGTTCTCGAGCAAAAACACTCACACAATATAACAAACTAATACAACGAAATAACGAACACAAACATTAAAAACGAAAGACTCAAACGAAAAAAAAAAGTTTGAGTTTTGAATTTCAACTAATCGACCAAAAAGTTTTTCCTTAACGGCCCCCAATCATATCGAGTTCAAGAATAAAACCGCATCATGTGGTGTTCTAGAATTTTAACATTCAACAATGGTAAATGGCATTCTAGATCCTTTCCAAGTGTGTGTGCGAAAACTCTCATTACACAACCATTCAAAGACCGGATTGGATTATCCATCAATGAATTTCTTGACTTGAACCAAAGAGTTATAAAATTTTCATAAGCCAGACTGGGTTCCACTCTCCACTAATGTAGGCTAGGTAATTCAAAAAAATCAAAAGGACTTGGTTCGGTTTTTATCAACTGGCCAAGGGTAAAACGAAAATATACAACAGGATAACGTCTTTAGATCAACGATACCCAAGGCACCACGCTTGGCACTCAAACACACTCTTACCCACAAAGACAAATCCCAAACAACCCTGAACTTACATTTTAAAAAGTAGTGCTCACTTGTCTAAATAAACAAAAACAAAGCCATATTTATACATGTTTTTTTTTACAACCACTCCCCCAAACTTATTTGATTTGCACAATTTCACGGGTGTAGAACTACGATAGAAAAATAACAAGTCAGTACTTGAATACCGAACCAATCCAAAGTTCGCTCAAAATCCAATCGCTCACTTCAAGTAGCATAAACAAATGCCAACTTGATTACAACTTGAATCGTGCCTTAGGTATTGGCGAAAATAGTTTGGAAAAAATTTAATTGTCCAGGGTATTTGATACGTGTTTAGAATTGAAATGGCTAAAAGGCTTCGGCAGGGTAACGAGGGGTAAAATATTTGTATGGAAGGCTTCAACGGCTCAAGCAATCAAAATGAATGCCTAAATCATATCTCCTAAACTTTCTTGCCTAGGATTTTGCCTCGAATTTCCCCCAATTAGGTTCTAGAATCCCTTAAATTATCATGAACGTGGCTACTGGATAATTGGCGTCAAATCGATTGGATAGCTAGTACATTAAGTCGACGTGCTCATGCAAATTAGGATCTACAATGACTTTTACCAAAACGATATGTCAAGCACATAGAACACACATGAATGGTCATTACCCTTGATCTCAATAAACAACTAGGGGATAATATCATCATTGGGTAATGGTCCTGAAGAACTACAAAACTCAACACACAAAAGCAACGACTACAAACGTAAACGCACTTATACTAATACTAAACAAACATGCATATTTAAACAACACAACATTTAACAACTAAACATGCATGAAACTAAGCTACAATTTAACTTAGACTACATAATGTTTAACAACTATTTAAGCTTAACTACTTAACCCACAAAAAGACAACACACTAGAAAAACATACAAAACATAAAGCATACAAAACAAAAACATCCCCCCAAACTTAGATTAGTCAATGTCCACAGTAACCCAACATCGATCTCAGAAATAGGCAAGTAGAATGATGACGAAGAGGGTTTTGAACACGTACCTGGGAGGTGCGATATTTAAGTCTCTCCTCCTACTGATCATCGTGAGGCATGTCATCCCCACCGCCGTCGTGATGGGAGAGATTGTGTGGTGGTTGCTGAAGATGTGCCGGGAGCAGGTAAATTAGGGGATAGCCGCTCATGTCATAGCCTGTTGCCATTCCGAAGTATTGGAGAGCCTGATGCATCGTTTGATTGTACGAATCTTGGTACATTCGGAATTCAGCGTTTTCATTTCCAATTTAGTATTATTCATTTCGAATCGCAGCAGCATCCAGATGTAGAGCCTGAAGTTGTTCCCACCGGTACACCACTTGTTGGTGAGACTGTCCAATGTGATTTCCGCTCTGATGGGAACCCCGGAACTTTGGGCTCTAGACGACCCTGCTTCTTCTTCATCTTTGCCCTCAACTTCCTTGCTCCATATTCTCTTCATGGCCAGGATATCCAAAGCTCTTTTGGGGTGGCACAAGTTATCGTTAGAAATTGCAACGCCTGCTTTCTGAAATAGCTTTGTAAGAAGAGATGAGAAGGGTAATCTGGTATTGGTATTCCGGATGGCATACTGGATGGCAGAATTGACGAAAAAATCGACATTTAATGGCTGATTTGTCTCAATAGAATATAGAGTAAGGCCTTATCTTTTGTAACGTCAATCAGATGAGCTGTCGGATACAGTCTGGCGCAGATAAAGTGGAACTAGATTTTCAAAAATTTGTTCAAGTGCTTGGACGGGAAAATAGCCAGATCTGGCCTCGTATGTACCCAACGCACATTTCTAGAACAAATTGTCTTGATG
Organism: Eucommia ulmoides; assembly: GCA_016647705.1. Classification (NCBI taxonomy): domain Eukaryota; kingdom Viridiplantae; phylum Streptophyta; class Magnoliopsida; order Garryales; family Eucommiaceae; genus Eucommia; species Eucommia ulmoides. Next base: position 14,813,469 of record CM028327.1, on the reverse strand, counting down.
ACTATGTCCAAATCCTCTTTCGTCACGTCCTCTTTCTAATCTTCATCAGGCTCCTCAGTAGGCAACCTTAGGTGCTCATTTATAATTTCAACATCAAACTTTACCATACGATTCTAGACCATGGTTCGGTGGTTCTCGCAATCTAAGTTATTTGCTAAGAATTCACGAACCAATGTGGCGTCACCTGGGCCCGGCTGTCTACACAAATGCTTCCAACCCCTATCTCGTATTACATTCGTAATTTCGTCCGGAAGGTCATTTATATCAGTGAAGCTGCGTTCATGAATGCAATTTTATTTTTTCTCAAACCTATTGAAATGTTGCTCTGCCTGCTTCAAAACAAAACGAATTGAATCGTAATCCGATGCGGGATTGATGGATCTCGAACTAGATCTTTCACCCATTTTTTGTTTTGCAACGGCTTTCTTTTGCATGGTTATTCTTCGAATCAACATACCAAAAACCCTTACCAATCATAATATGTCTTCACAAATTCAGAATTTTGAACCCACAACCTCAAGAACACAGAAAATTCCCAAATAATCCCAAGAATTCAACACAAATGCACAAATTTCTCAACAAAAGCTTGAATCCAACAATTGAACCACCACAAAGCAATGTTTTCTTCACCAAAAATCAACCTACAATCACAATAGCACAAACAAAATCACCAATGGCAATTGTAGGGTCAGGGGTTTCAACCTCATTCAACAATTTCACATTCAAACTTCAATCCAATCAAGCAAATCAACAACAAATTAAGAGCACAAAAGTGGAATGGCATTTCAAACAACTTACTTGATGAATTTTGAGTGCCCGATGGTTTGAAACAAAGATTTCTTTGCTAGAACTCCAACCCTTAGAACAATCGAATTTAGGGTTATGAATGACGATTTTTCCAGGTGATTTGTGGTGAGGATCTTGGTTTTTGAGGATTGGGGGGGGGGGGGGAGAGGGGATGGATTTGAGGTTGTAAATAGTTTGAGAGAAACATTAGAGAAGATTTAGGGAGGCTAGGGTTTGAAAACAGGGAAAACATGAAACGGCTCCCCTGTTTATCGAAACATGGGTGCTCTCACTACAGAGAGTGGGCTTTCTCGCTGCAGCGAGAAACGGACGAAACGTTTTCTGCCTTAGTGGTCGCTGTAACGAGTGCAGGCCTGTTGGCCTTTCTCCTATTTTTTCTACATTTATGCCAACGGCCGGCCGCCGTTTCGTTACCTTTTTGCTATTTCCTTTCATTAAAGATCATATGACATCCGAGCTCCTCCATTTACTCAACAAACACGCATTGTGATCACTTCAACCTCCAAAAAATTATTTTAGCAAAAATAGTTGAGAACCATTCCCGTGAGTTGTATTTAAAAAAAAGCGATAAATTTAACGTCCCTAGCTGGACTCAACTGTGATCCACAGTAGTTGTCAATGAGAGAGATACTTTCCTCAACTCGTTCTTCATTTCCAAAATAATGCTTGATTCTTTCTCCGTTGACTCAGAAAATTTGTCCATTGTTTCCTTTCAATTCAACAGAACCGAATGGAAATACTTGTTTGATTCGGAATGGTCCGGACTATTTGGACTTTAGTTTCTGGGGAAAGAGTCTCAGCCGAGAGTTGAAAAGTAACACTTGTTGTCCCAGGCTGAACTCTCTCCTGATGATATGCTTGTCATTCCATATCTTGGTTTTGTCCTTGTATAGTTTGGCGTTATCATATGTCTCATTTCAAAATTCATCTATCTCATTGAGTTGAAGGAGACGTTGTTGTCCTGAAGCATTGAGATCAAAGTTAAGCTTCTTTATCACCCAATAAGCGCGATGCTCCGATTCAATTGGCAAATGGCACACTTTCCAAACACCAACCGATACAGACACATTTTGATCGGTGTTTTAAAAGCCGTGCGGTATGCCCACAGTGCGTCGTCTAGTTTCATTGTCCAATCCTTACGGTTGGATTGAACCATCTTCTCTAAGATCTATTTGATTTCTTGATTGGACACTTTGTTAGTAGAGTATTGAACATTTTGTTGTAGAAGTGGGTTCCTTCATCACTAATGATGGCTCAAGGAGTTCCAAACCTTTTCATTATGTTCTTTTGAAGAACTTTTAGAACTACTTTAGCATCGTTGGTCGGCGTGGCCACAACCTCTATCCATTTTAGCACGTAATCTACCGCCAGGAAGATATACTCCTGACTAAAGGACAGAGACAACGGTCCCATGAAATCAATTCCCGAAACATCAAAGAGATCCAATTCGAGAATGGATGTTAAGGGTAACTCATGCCACCTCTAGATGTTGCTGACCCTCTAGCATCAATCATAGGTTTTTACAAATGTAAAAACCTGATCGAAACACCTTAGCGGTCGTTCGTGTTGCACTAAAATGCCCCTCACTCGGCTGTGAGTGACAATGATATAGAATGCTTGCAATTTTCTCTTCCAAAACACATCGCTGGATGACTTGATCGATCCATTTCTTGAACAACATGGGGTCATCCCCCATATAATGCTTCACATCAAATAGGAATTTCTTCCTTTGGGCACTAGATTGGTCCGGCAGCAATACCTTGCACGCGAGATTGATTATAACTGTGAACCACAGAAGTTTAACTTCAATATTGAACAATTGCTCGTTCGGGAAAACTTTCGTAATACATGAATCATCACCAACATCTTCTAATACGAGCCATGAGAGATGATCAACTACCCCATTTTCACTCTCCTTCTTATTTTGAATCTCCACATCAAACTCTTGAAGCAAGAGAATCTACCGAATTAGACGAGGCTTAGCGTCTTTCTTTGCAAATAAGTGTCGGATGGAGGCATGGTCCATATAGATGATTACCCCGAACCCTATAATGTATGAACGTAACTTATCACAAGCAAAGACCACCACCAACATCTCCTTCTCAGCGGTGGTGTAATTCTCTTGAGCATCATTGAGCGTTTTGCTTGCATAGTATATTGATCAGAAAATTTTCTCCTTGCATTGGCCTAAAATAGCTCCAACTGCATAATCGCTCACGTCACACATGATCTCAAATGGCTCATTCCAATCCAGAGTGACTATAATTGGAGCCGAGATCAATTTCTCCTTTATAGTATTAAATATTCCCAGACAAGCATCATCAAATATCAATGGGGAGTCCTTTTCAAGCAAATGGCATAACAGCTTCACCATTTTAGAAAAATCTTTGATGAATCTTCGGTAGAAACCGACATGGTTTAGGAAACTTCTTACTCCCTTCACATTAATCGGTGGTGGAAGTTTCTCGATTGTCTCAATGTTTGCCCGATCCACCTCAAGTCCCTTAGAAGAGACCGGATGACCTAAGACGATTCCCTCCTTGACCATGAAATGACACTTTTCCCAATTTAGAACTACATGTTTCTCTTTACATCGGTTGAGAACAAGTGATAGATTGTAAAGGCAATGGTCAAAGGATGAACCAAAGACCAAGAAATAATCTATGAATACTTCTATTATATCTTCCACCATATCAAAAAAGATTGCCATCATACACCGTTGGAATGTTGTATGAAGCATTGCATTGAACAAACGACATACGAAGGTATGAAAAGGTGTCGTACAAGCAAGTGAATGCTGTCTTTTCTTGGTTTTCCAGTGCAATGGCTATTTGATTATAGCCTGATTATCCATCAAGAAAACAATAGTGGTCATAACCGGAGAGACGATCCAACATTTTATCGATGAACGGAAGAGAAAAGTGATAATTCCTTGTGGCTTTGTTCAACTTTCTATAATCAATGCACACTCTCCATCCCATTATGGTTCGTGTGGGAATTAGATCATTCTTCTTATTCTTCACAACAGTCATGCCATCTTTCTTTGGAACTACTTGCACCGGACTTACCCATTCACTGTCCGATATATCATAGACGATTCTGGCATTCAATAACTTTAACACTTCGGCACGGACCACCTCCTTTATCATAGGATTTAGCCTTTTTTATGCTCAATTGAGGGCTTTAATGAGTCCTTCATCAAGATTTTATGCATGTAAATAGTAGGACTTATTCCCTTGATGTCGAAAATAGACCACGTGAATGTGGACTTGTGTCCTTTTAGGATAATGATCAGTTTTGCTTCTTCTTCATGAGTCAAAGACGATGAAATAATGATCGAATCAATGGAGCCCTTCGCCAAGAATATATATGAAAGGTGATCCAGTAATTACTTGAGAATCAACCCACCGTGAGGTGGATTTGAGGGATTTTCTGAACTTTCTTCTTTACCAAGGGTCTCCACTTAAACCAATTTCACTACGTCTTTAGGTACGGCTTCGAGAGATAGGACGTAGTCCAGAACACCTTCATTTGTGGAAGACCATTTCTTACCAAAATCCCCCATAGATAGGGAATTTGTAAGAGTGTGCTGCAAAGGATCCTAATTCAAGTTTTCATGAAAGAACTCCCTAACGCACGAGTCCACCACTTGCACCCAATTGCAAGTTGGGCACTCATTCGGAAACTTCATTGTATTGAAAATGTTAAACTTCACTTCGTCATCATTGACCCTCAACGTCAAGTTCCCATTATGAACATCAATCAATGCCTTTCCGGTAGCGAGAAAAGGCCTCCCAAGTATAATAGGAATCTCCTGGTCTTCCTCCATCTCCAACACAATAAAATCCACTGGAAAGATGAATTTGTCCACCTTTACAAGCATGTCTTCAATTATTCCATTCGGATAAGTTAAAGAACGATTTGCCATTTGCATAGAAATCGTAGTTGGCTTTGCATCTCTAAGCCCCAATTTCTGGTAAACGGATGATGGCATGAGATTGATGCTTACTCCAAGATCGCAAAATGCTTTCTCAGAGTAAGATTTCCCTATCGTGCACGGAATAGTGAAACTTTTGGGATCTTTCAACTTTTGAGGCAACTTCCATTGAAGGATCGCACTACATTCTTCCGTAAGTTTGACGGTCTTATATTTTTCCAATTTCTTCTTCTTGGTTATTATATCCTTCAAGAATTTCTCGTAATTGGGAATTTGTTCTAATGCATCGGCAAACGGTATATTGATATGGATTTTCTTGAAAATGTCAAGAAATTTTGGAAATTAGGAATCCAATTTCTTCTTTTGAAATCGTTGCAAATATAGAAAAGGTGTAGTTATCATCGGTGGATTGTTCAGAAAAGAGATGGATCCCATACTTACCCTTGGAGCTTCCTTCTTCTCCGCAACCGGAATAGGTTCTTTCTCAACATCAAATTTCTCCATTAGCTTATCCTACTTTGGCATTGTTGCTTCAATTTTCTTTCTACTCCTCAAAGTGATGGCTTTGTAATCCCTCGAGTTAGTTTCCGTATCACTTGGAAAATTCCCCGAGATTTTCCCCTTTATGGCATTAGAGAGCTGACCAATTTGAGTTTCTAAAGACTTTACTATCGAGTTGGTATTGGTGTACATCGTCTCAATGTTGTCAAGACGTGTCTCATGCTTGTTGAGATGATTATGAGTTTCTCGCATAATGTTTTGCGTTTCCTTCATGAATGAGCTAATCAAATCTTCCAGTGGTGGCTTATTTCTTTCCACCGGTAGTTGTTTCATAGGACGACTTTGTTGTTGTGGTTGGTATCCTTGTGATTGCGAAGAGTATTCAGGAGAAGGTCTCAAAATATTCAGATTATTCGCATAAGAGAAGTTTTCATGATTTCGAATTCTGGGGTGGTAATGAGTTGGGATGTTATTGGGGGGCCTAAAGGTGTAGGCCTGGTTGTTGATGAAGTGGCATTCCTCAAACTCACTATCAACCCCCGATTGCAAAGTACTTGCCATATTTTCCATTTCTCGACTGGACGAGGCATCTCTGGTAGAGAAAGCGACGAGATGCTCTGTGAGTTTCGATACTTGGACTGGCAAGGTAGCAAGAGGATCAGCCTCATGAATAGCGGCTTCCTTTCATCTCACATTTTGCTCATTGGGCTATTGAGAGTTATTGGTCACCATCTCCTCTAAAAGTGCTTGAGCTTCATCCGGTGTATTGGTTAACAGAGAACCTCCAGATGTGGCATCCACGATTGTTCTTGTCTATCCATCCAACCTGTTGTAGAAGAGTTGGGTTTGAAACCAATCTTGATACCCATGTTGGGGGTATTTCCTTAACAAATCCCTAAACCACTCCCACGCCTCAAAGAGTGGCTCATAATCCCATTGGCGAAATTGAGCAATCTTGCCTCTCAACTGTGATGTCTTCGATGGGGGAAAAAACTTAGTGAGGAACCGTTGAGCTAGTTCCTCCTAAGTTGAGATGCTCCCCGATTGGACGGATTGAAACCAACCCCTGGCTCTATCTCGAAGGGAAAATAAGAATAGTCTTAACTGGATGACATCCTCTATGACTTCATTTATCTTCACGGTGTCACATATCTCCATGAATGTCACCAAATGGATATTTGGATCATCATGAAGATTCCCCCCATATTAGTTTTATTAAACCATGTTGATCAGGGCGGTTTTCAACTTAAAGTTGTTTGCTTGGATCGGCTGCCTCCGGATCCCTGAATAGTTGTCGAACATGACGGGTCAGTAGTAATCCCTAAGGACCTGTTGTTGTTGAACTTCAGGTTCTAGTGGTTGTTGTGGTAGTTCTTCAGGCACTGGCAGTTGTCGTGGTACACGTTCATTACCACCGTCGGCCATTTCTTAAGTCTAGTTTCTCCTCTCTCTCCTTAGCCACCTTAACGTACGTTCAATTTTCGGATCAAGAGCAAGGAATTCCAAACTTCGGCTACATCGCATACACTGTCAGTCACCATAACTAATTAAAACGATTAAACAAAAACAAATAAAACAAAAGAGTGTTAAGATTAATATTAAGCTACCTGGTAGTAATATCAACTTAAGTAAAAACTTTAAATCCTCGGTAACGGCGCCAAAAACTTGTTGCGATATTTAAATTCACTTTGAATTACTCGCAAGTGCACGAGGTCAAGTTTTAATAAAGTGGATCCGAAGATCGAGTGTTGTCCACTGTAATTTATCGTTAGAACTAGTTAAGTACTACATTTAACATAACTCAATTTTATCTAGACGATTAGAGATTTGATATGTATTTTATATTTGAAAACTAATTAAACCTAAATATTTGGGATTAATTCTATGAGAATGGATTATCTAGGGATTAACTTCGTTCACTTATACGTGTTTGATTTAGTCTAGTTTACATTAACGGTTATCAATCTATCTAACAATCTAGGTGTCTAAAACTCTCACACTACCTCTCCCAAGTGTAAAGTGAGTGAATACGTAACCGTGTCAATGCCGATATCCCTATCAAGCATCTAAACGATTACATGAGTCTTGCCCTAACCTCACGGATTGCACACGTTCTAATAATCTCCCGAAACATTAGAACATCATGTTGTGTTTTAACCATAGTCCGAATTTGGGGTTACCTTTCTCAAGTGTTAAATCCTGTATTCTCAAACCAACCACAATATCATAACAAACATACTATGTAAGTAGTAAAATGGTAAACACAATCGAATAGGGATGAACAACCGTTAACGAAACAAAGATTTACTCAAACATGTATATTCATGAACTACATCAATCCATAGATAATAAACGCTTAGCTACTCATGGACATAACCAAATATTCAACAACATATGAGATAAAAATTATCAAACAAACAACAAACGTTTAGAAACAAATAGAGAAACAAGAAAGGAAAGCAAATCTGTAAAGTGAATGGTTCCACTTCTGTAAAATCCACTCCAAGATCGTTTCCTCTTCTCCAATGATGTGTTCCTCTTGCTTGGTATGATCTAGGGCTCTCTAAAAATGTCTTTGGTAAAGGTAGGGTGAAGGGATATAAGTAGAGATCCAAAATATCCTAAAAATATCAAGAAAATGTGTTGCCAGTTGTGCTTGGTCGCTGCAGCGAGTTGCGAGCAGAACAACCACTGGTTGTTACTCGCTGTAGCGAGCAAGGGCCAGTGGCCCTTGGTTGCTGGTGCTACAGTGAGAAGGTTGTATTTTGGCCTCTTTGCTCTGTTTTCAACCGTTTCTTTACCGACATCCTAACGATTAGCTCGATTTTCAACCGTTTTCGCCCAAAACAGCTGATTTACATAAAAACGAATAAAAATGAATTAAAATACTACTAGAACACTCAAAAACTACCAAATTTGACTTGAAAATATATAGATTAAATTAATTTATCAATTACATTCATAATATAGTCTTAAGCTTTGTATATCTCAAAGAGCAGTCTAATCTTATTCTCACGCAGGAAGTTCTTTGGCCAACACCACACCAGTGTCCCCCTCAGAACTAACTGGTTTTGCAGGTTGGATTACAGGTTGTGGAGGTTTTTGACACATGAGGAGCTTAAACATGTATCAGGGATTTTTTTGGCAATATCAAATCCTACGGATATGAGAATTAAAGAAATGTCACGGAAAAAAATTTGTCAAAATTAATTCTTCCAAGACTTATGGGAATTTAACGAAGCAACTTACAGAGCTAAGTGATTTCCAAAACTGATCGTTTCTATATTATACTCTATTTGGGAAATCAAATCAACGGTATAAAAATCTACCCCTCAAGTTACCGAAATGTTGAATTTGCCATGAGGCTTATAGGAATTAATTCTTACCCAAAAAACTTATTGTTTTATTTATTTATTTTGTTACGAATTTAGGTGTAGAAACAACAAAAATAACAAGATGATTAGAAGGCAAAAATAAATTAAAAAGAAAAAAGAAAAGTCATGATCTAACACTCGAAGGCTAAGCTTGAGAAGGAAAACCTTAGCCTGCTGTTTTCATCAAATCATCAGATAATTTTAACAAAATTAAACTTGCATGAATTTAAATTGTGATAACAAAAAAAGTGACAAAGGAGAATTAATATTGAAAAGGAAAAAAGGTACCTATCCTAGCAAAGATCCTTGACACAAGGGTTTTTCTCTCTCAAAGGCGGCTTCCCGAATGGGTTTTCTTTCGGAATCGCTCCCTAGGAGAATTTCTCTCTGAATTCTTGAGTATCTATCCTAGCAACAATCCCCGACACACGGGTTTTCTCTCAAAGGTGGCTTCTCAAATGAATTTTCTTTGAGAATCGCTCTCTAAGAAGATTTCTCTCTGAATTCTTGAGTGTTTAAACTATGAGAATGAGGGTTTTATTTATAGAGAAAGATAAGGAATTAAAAAATCGCTCAAAAATTAAAACAAAACACTAATTGGTCGCCTAGCCTAGTTCAATTCGGCAAGGAAAATGAAAACTGCAAAAAAACATTACTTGGCTGGCATGGGGCTTGCAATGTAAGTTTTACTTACTTGACAAAGATAGTAGACTATATTATTTTGACCGCTATTCCATTTTCTAAATCTTTTTCAAAACATATTTTTTTATATAAAATTTATAATCGAATGGTGTAATTCAAAATACCCATTTCAGGGCATGATGAAAAAATATGGGAATGATATGTGGATGAATTGCAACCGAGTTACCTACATATCTCGGCAGTGTCAAGAATCAGGTCACGCTTAGTTCGACATATGCCCCTGGTAGGGCGAGAAACGAATGCACAAAAGGAGGGGGTACTCATGCCGAACTCGTGATGAACAATGTTCGTTTAAAGGATCATTTAGAGAGAGTTGTAAATAAGGTAGTCACAGGGAGACCATACAAAATAAAGTGCAGTCATAGAGAAGTAATGCAAAATGAAAGACGCCCACACAGAGGCAATACAATATGAAAAATGCTCACGAAAAGGTAATTCAAAATAAATAGGAACTCGCAAAGAGTCAATGCTAAATGAATGGATACTCAAGAAGAGACAATGCAAAATGAGTGGGCATTCACATAGAGGCAATTCAAAATAAATGGCATTCACAGAGAGGCAATGTAAAATAAATGGCATTCACGGAGAGGCAATGCAAAATCAAAGGCACTCGCGGAGAGACAAATGCAAAGTAAATGGGTACTCACGAAGAGACAATGCAAAATGATAGGCACTCACTAAAAGACAATGCAAAATAAATGGAACTCACGGAGAGGCAATGCAAAATTGAAAAGCACTCACGGAGAGGCAATGCAAAATGAAAAGTGCTCATGGGGAGGTAATACAAATAAATACGCACTCGTAAAGAGGTAATACAAAATAAAGGTACTCACGGAGAGACAATATAAATAAATGGGCAGTCACAGAGAGGCAATGGAAAATGAAAGGCATTCACGGAGAGACAATGCTAAATGAAAGGCACTCATGGAGAGGTAATACAAAATAAATGGGCACTCATAGAGATACAATACAAAATAAAAGACACTTACAGAGCGGCAATGCAAAATAAAAGTTGCTCACAAGGAGGCAGTGCAAATAAATGAGCACTCACGAAAAGGCAATGCAAAATAATAGGTACTTACTGGGAGCCAATGCAAATAAATAGGCACTCACGGAGAGATAATAAAAAATAAATGGTAAACATACCCCACAACCTATGGTAGAGCGGAGTAATACCTCATGGCCTATGTGCGCAAATGATTGACACAAATACAAAAAGTAAATATACCTCCAACTTGTGGTAAAGATTAGTGTTACCTTCTAGCTGGTGGCCGAAGATGATTGACCCAAAATAAAAAGTAAACATACCCCCCACCTATGATTTGAAGGAGTAATATCTCTCAACTTGTGGCCATAGAGGACTGACTGAAAAGAAAATTAAATATTCCCCCCAACTTGTGGTAGAAAGAAGTGATACTTCTTTGTCGATAGTCGTAGAGGATTGAGAAAAAATAAAAAAGTAAACATACACCCCAACCTACGGTAGGTAGGAGTGATATCACCAGGACAGTGGCCATAGATGACTGACACAAACACAAAAAGTAAACATACCCCCTAACCTGTGGTAAGGAGTGATACCTCCTAACTAGTGGCCGCAAAAAATTGACAAAAAGAAGAAGAAGAAAAAAAAAAACATATCCCCTAACATGTGGTAGGGAGGGATTATACCTCCTAGCTAGTAGTCGTAGAGGACTGACACAAAAGGAAAAAGTAAACATACCCGCAACCTGTGGAAGGAAAGAATGACATGAAATAAAAACTACTATACCTCCCATCCTGTGGCAGGGGACGATTGACACAAAATACAAATAAATATACCTCTTGGCCTGTGGCCGAAGTGGACTGGCATGATACAAAACTAACATACATCCCCTCTTGTGGTAGGAAAAGACTAACATGAAATGAAAACTAACATACCTCTCAGCCTGTGGCAGTGATGGAATAACACGAAACGAAAACTAACATACCTCCCAGCCTGTGGTAGGGAATGACTAACAGAACACTTAAAATAATATAATTCTATGTGTGTCATCATAAGAAGTGATAATTTTAATATCTTAAAATGAGATATTGCATGTGCTCTGATAGGCGTGATACATCTATCTATTTTCAAACCGAAATTGTTAGTTTTTTAGTGTTATTATAATATTTTAATACGTTTTAATAAGTTCTTATTCTTTTTGTATTAAAATAGGTGTGTGGGGTGAAAAGGGATGACAACGGATCATAAATGATCAAATTAGATCAAGAACAGTGGATAAACGGTGGGAAACAAGCATAGAGGCAAAATTCTGAAAAGCAGCCCACCGTCGAGGCGGTGACCTCACCGCTGAGGTGGTGAAATAACAAAGAGGTCTCTACTTCCACTGCTGAGTCCACCGCCAAGGTTGTGATCAAACCAACTTAACCACTGCCACAGCGGTGACTCTACACACTTTAGATATTTATTTAGATATTTTTGAGCCCTATATCTTCTTCCTCTCCTCTAATTCAGCCATAAGAGAGCTCCTAGGGTTAGAATAGGGTTCAGAGGTTTTTGGGGAATGCCCCACCAAATCCCAAGGAGAAGATCACAAGGCGAATAAGGAGAAGCGATCTCAGAACAGTTTTAGCGCCAAATCTTCATACTACGGCTAGTTTCTCTAATTTCTCTCTTTATTTCTTAACTTTAGATTATGGTTTGAGAATATTTAGCTCATTTATCATTGTATATACGGTTATGGCCGTTAGCTAAACGAATATTGTTTAGGGATTAATAATATTTATGAATATGTGGTTTTGTCATCGGTGTTTTGTTAATAATTGTTCTTCGTTATTTGGTTGTGTTTTCCATTTATCCTAGTTTATTTTGCTTGTTGTGATATATTGAGAATACGGGATTTGATACTTGGGAGAGGTAACCCCGAATTCGGACTAGGGTAAACACAACGCGACTATCTAATAACCCGAGAGGGAGTTAGAAAGTGTGCAATCAATGACGTTGGGGCAAGATTCATGTGACTATGTGTTCTAAAAAATTCTAGAGGGGGACTTCGGCATTAACGCGAAGTCACATATTCATTCACTTATCACTCGGGAGAGAGAGTGAATGAGTTTACGATACAGAGAATGTCAGATAAGTGAAACACTGTTAACGTAAGTCAAATGAGATGAAACGTGTATTTGTAAATGAGTTAATCCCTAGATAATCTATTCTCTTAAACGTCTCAAAATAGTAATGTAGCTTAATTAGATAAATTAGTATTTAGTATTAGTGTATTCTTAATTATAAACTCCATTTTCTATTGCCTAGATAAAATTAGGTTATGATATTTATTATACTTGAAAATATTCTTAACCAATCCCTATGGAAACGATAACCCTTACTCTTCCCACTCTACTAAAACTTGGTTTGTATACTTGCGGTGAAAGTAGCGACGTAATATTCCGCCACCAAGTTTTTGGCGTCGTTGTCAGGGATTGTGTTTTAGTTTATTGTTGATATTGTGAGTAAATAACTTGATTTTAATTTAGGCATTTCTTTTGTTTATAACTTTTTTGTTTGTAGTTTTGTTTTTTATTTCTTATGCAGGGTACTTAAGAGATGTTAGATCGACGAGTATTGATGCATTTATTTCAATAAGATTCTGATCCATTTTATTGTGCTTGGGATTGTTACAACGAGTTGCTATTTCGATATCTGAATCATGGGTTCCCGAGGCAATGTCAACTACTGAATTTCCTTGACGGGTTATAAGCCACAACCAGAATATGGGTGGAAGAAGGAAATGATACCTCCTCTTTCTACGACCTAACTACGGATGAAGCCCTTTGGTTGTTGGAGGAATTGGCGGCCCTTGATTATGAGAGTTGGAATCATTTACCAAGTCACCAAAGCTTGGGGGATTTTTCCAACACCACGGCGCCATGAATTGACACTCCGATTCAAGATATGGAGTCTTCTCCCACCTTGGAGGAAATGCTCGCTACCGTTATGGGGGAGACTCAGATATTCTTAAGGGAAACGCATGATTGACTTAACGAACACGAGTATCGTCTTGATAATATTAAGACGGTCTGCGTTGAAATTGATGTGACCGTAATGTCTCTTCAAACGAAAATCGGTCAGCTTATCTGCTATGTTGAGGCTGAGTTAGAAGTGGTGGCACTGAGAGGTGAACAAATCACATCTGAATGTGAAAGCCATCATGAGAAACCGGAAGCAAGCGGAAGGTACTTGGGTAAGATCGAAGACGATCATGAAGATGCTACAACCCAAGTGTGGATTGGCGATGAAAAATAATATGTTAATAGTTGTGATTTTTCATCATTTAAATTCCAATTGGTGATGCTATCCCCGAGCCATGATGATGACATCTACGAGGATTCGATGTAACTCACCTATCCTATCCTGTTTCTAGCTCAACACATTCAAGCTCTTCAAGCACATGATCTGGAGCAGAATCTAATTAAAAGATCGAGTTGAGCAAAGACAAATCTCGCCAGTCTTGAGGGCGTTCAAAACCAAGACCCATATGTAGTGTTGTTTGACACTTACTATAGACGGAAGCCTCTCTTTAACGAGTCGTTCTCTGTGTCAAGCCGAGGACAATAAGCCACATGCTTCTTTGAAGGCAACCCAAATTAAAAAATAAGTTAAATCTGTCACAGCTAACTTGATTTGGAGGCGAGATTCTCTCACCTCCCAGGTACGTGTTCAAAACCTCCATCTTCAATATCATGCTTTATGCTTTTATTGGGATAGCTGATGGGTTGTTGAGGACAATGACTGCTTTAAGTTTAGCAGTGATGTGTAGGATGTTAGTATGTTTTACTGTTTTACCGTATTGCATATTTGTTTAGTGTAGAATATTTTTGTGGTGTTGTTGTTGCATGCTGAGTTTTGCATTCATCTAGGCCGTTACCCGATAATGATATTACCCCCTGGTTGTTTTTCGAGGTCAAGGGTAATACCCATGCATGCGTGTTCTGTGTGCTGGATAATGCATTTTGGTGAAAGTTATTATGGATCCTAATTTGCACGAGCACACAGACTTAATGTATTTCTATTAAATTAATTTGAGGCCAATTATCGATTAGCCAAACTCATGATAATTGAAGGATTCTAGAACCTGATTGAAGGGAAGTTTGAGGCGAAATCCTAGGCGAGGTAGTTTAGGAGATATGATTTAGGTATTCGTTTTTATCGCTTGAGCCTTTGAAACTTACAATGTTATATGTTTATCCCTCGTTACCCTGTCGAAGCCTAAATGACATTTCAATTCTAAACACATAAACAAATACCCTGGCCAGTTGATCTTTTTTCTAAACCTATATCATTGAAATAAAAGACACAATTTGAGTGAATTAAGTTAGCATTCATATATGCTGCTTGATGTGAGTGATTGGGTATAGGGAGAACTTCGAATTGGTTCGGTATTCGACTACTCACTTGTCGCTTTTCTTTCATTTTAACCACACCCATGAAATTGTAATAATCGAATAAGTTTGGGGGTGTAGTCCTTTAAAAAAAAACATATGTAAATATCGTTAAATTTCATTTCTTTTGACAAGTGAGTACGTCGATTTTAAAAATGATTGTTTGGGATTGTTTCCAATTTATCAATGGGGGTTCGAGAGTGAGTGTGCCAAGCGTTGAGCCTTGGGTAACATTAAGTTAACAAAGTTAACCCATTTTCTATTCTCAAATACCGTTGGCCAAATGTTCCAAACCGAACCAAGTCCTTCTGATATTTATGAATTTCCAAGCCTACATTAGTGAATAATAGACCCCAATAAGGCATATGGATATCTTAATCCTTTACGGTCTAAGTCGTGAGTTTCGTTGGTGGATAATCGAATCTGATCTTGGATAGCTATATTATTGAGTCTCGCATAAACACGTTGATAGGATCTAGAATGGTGTTTACCATTATTGAATGTCTTCTAGAACACCACACGATGTGTTTTACCACTTGAACTCGATATGATTGGGGGTTGTTGAGGAGAAAATGACTTGGTCGATAGAAGAATTCAAAACTCGTATATTGTTATGTTTCGATTGTTTGTGTTTAGGTTGTTCATGTTATTTAATTTAGTTGTGTTTTTTATTTTAGTGTGAGTATTTTGCTCGAGCACTAGCAAAATTCCAAGTTTGGGAGTGTTTGATAAGCGTGATTTACCTATCTATTTTCAAATCGAACTTGTTAGTTTTTTAGTGTTATTATAATATTTTAATACGTTTTAATATATTTTTATTCTTTTTGTATTAAAACAGGTGTGTGGGGTAAAAAAGATGAAAACAGATCATAAACGATCAAATTAGATCAAGAACGGTGGGAAAACAAGCATAGAGGCAAAATTCTGAAAAGCATCCCACCACCGCGGCGTTCAGACCACTGCCACAGTGGTCAATATGTAAAGAGAGGCATTTTCTTGCTGGAAGCCCACCGCCAAGGTGGTGAAACAGCAGAGAGGTCTCTACTTCCACCGCCGAAGCCATGATCAAACCGACTTAACCACCGCCGCGGCGGTGACTCTGTACACACTTTAGATATTTATTTAGATATTTTTTAGCCCTATATCGTTCTTATCTCCTCTCATTTTTCCATAAGAGAGATCCTAGGGTTATAATAGGGTTGAGAGATTTTTGGGAAATGCTCCACCAAATCCGAAGGAGAAGATCACAAGGGGAAAAAAGAGAAACGATCTCAGAACTATTTTAGCGCCAAATCTTGGGACTACGACTAGTTTCTCTCATTTTTTTTATTTATTACTTAACTTCGAATTATGGTTTGAGTATGTTTATCTCATTTATTATTGTATATACGGTTATGGCTGTTAGCTAAATGAATATTGTCTAGGGATTAGTAATATTTATGAATATGTGGTTTTGAAATTGGTGTTTCGTCAATAGTTGTTCTTCATTATTTCATTGTGTTTTCCGTTTCTCCTTATTTATTATGCTTGTTGTAATATATTGAGAATATGGGGTTTGACACTCGGGAGAGATAACTCCAAATTCGGACTAGGGTAAACACAACGCGACTATCTAATAACTCGTGAGGGAGTTAGAAAGTGTGCAATCAATGACATTGGGGCAAGACTCATGTAACTATGTGTTCTAAAAAATGCTAGAGGGGGACTTCAGCGTTAACGCGAAGTTATATATTCATTCACTTGTCATTTGGGAGAGAGAGTAAATGATTTTACGAAACAGAGATTGTCAGATAAGTCGAACACCGTTAACGTAAGTTAAATAAGATCAAACATGTATTTGTAAACGAAGTTAATCCCTAGATAATCCATTCCCTTAAATGTCTCAAAATAGTAATATAGTTTAATTAGATAAATTAGTATCTAGTATTAATATATTATTAATTATAAACTCCATTTTCTATCGCCTAGATAAAATTAGGTTATAATAATTATGATACTCGACAATATTCTCAACCAATCCCTATGGAAACGATAACCCTTACTCTTCCCACTCTACTAAAACATGACTCGTACACTTGCGGTGAAAGTGGAGATAAAATATTCTGGCACCATGCTCCTTATGTGAAATGATTTTGATATTTAAACTAATTAAAAATGTGTTTTAAAGTATAAAAAATTGTGTTTTCGAGTCATTTTGGTCAACCGAGAAAAGCAATCAGTCGATTAACTAAAACAGTGAGTTTTGGGAGTTAAAACGGGGTCCTACTGATCTAGTTGGTTAACCGAGAAAAGTAATCGGTCTAGTGTTTAAAACAGTAGTTGAAATGGATAAGGAAGTGAGTACACTGATCCAATCGGTCAACCAAATAAAGAGGGTCGGTCAACCAAATAAGTTAGTAGATGAAACGGTGAAAATTGAAAACACACTGATCCAATCGGTCAATCGACTTGGCAAGTTCTGTCAACCGACTGGTGTTGTGCCAATAGCTAAATTATAGCCTGGCATAGTCGATCAACCAAATGGACCAGGTCAGTTAACTGACTGCTTCAGTTAGAGATTCGGTTGATATGGCCTCTTCGTATAGTCCATAAATTTTGAGATTATCTTAATTTAAATTATTTAATACTTCTTATTTCTGTGGTTCTAAATTGGTAATAGTTTTATAGACTTAAATGAGTGTTTTAAAGAGTATTTTTAAGTGGAACATACATATAATAAAAGGTTATGATATATGAGGTCTTAGAGTGTCATTTTATGGCATATCTTGGAAAAACTAGCCGTTGGAGGGCAAATTATTAGTCTATTAATATAGACATGTGGGAATTGAATTAAATACATCAAGAACATCAGTTTGAGCTTTTATAAGAGTGAGAGTTTTGTTGAGATTTCTACGAGAGTTCTTGATCTAAAGCGCTTGTTGTTTGGAATCATCGATTTGAGTTCTAATTGTGATATTATCATTATCTTTGGTGGTTTTTCGATGAGATCCATCCAAACTTTATTACTTGCTTTTTAAAGTTATTTTTATCTTGATTGCTTGGTTTAGGATTGTTACAAAATCGTTTTAAACTTAAAAGCCTGAAAATCTTTTTAAACGATTTCTGACTGATTATCTAATTACGTGCTATATTTGTGCTGCCCACATTATTTATTAATTAGAGTTTAATTACCTTACATTATATCTATTACTTAGTAATTATTCGGGATGTTAATCGAGTATATTTGTGTTGAGGTGGTAGATACTCCTTTCGGGAAGAAACTAATATTTTTTGTATTTGTGAGTTTGAGTGGATTAGACACGTTTGGGACAGTGTCTAGTCAGGGTAGCTAGGTATCAATTTTTTTCATGTGAAAAAAATTATGGTTTGATCTTTGTCCTGGTAAAAAGGTTTGGTTATTCTTTTCCCTTGAAAAAAATTAGATTTTGATTTATTCTGCAATGGAATTATTTATAATGAATTGCAAAGGTTCATCATTTTCTATGAAAAGGATGAGTGAGAGAGTGTTAGTTTATCTTTAGCCTGGTAAAAAGATTGGGTTCATCCTTAGCCTATGAAAAGGGTTAATTGTAAAGGTTGATTATGTGCCTTTAAAAGAATTGTGAGTTGTAAGGGTTTAGCTCCTTCCTGATAAAGGAATCAAGAGGTTAGCGGATTACGAATCTCCGTGGAGCTCGAGGGATTGGATATAGCCAAGATTAGCTTGATCGAACCAAGATAAATTATTGTGTGCTTCATTAATTTATTATCTATATTATGTTTGGGTGTGCACTTAGTATTAAACACATATCTGCTGCGTAACAAGATAATAATTGATTTAGAAAAATTGATTATTTGTGTTTAATTATTAAATTTAGTAATAATCCAATTCACCTCCTTCTTAGATAGCTCCTTGGGCCAACAATTAGTACTAGAGCTAGTTTAGCTCGTTTGGCTTAATATCCCAGCTAAGAAAGATCACATAGTGCACCCCATAGGCACTCTAGGTGAGGGTAGTCTATACAATGTCCACTTTTGTTTGCAAGTGATAATTATTCATTCTAGAAGGACAAAATGATCGTTTTTTCTTCAAGCCCCTAATTATTATGTATGGCTGGCCATTGAAGATGGTCCATTCATTCTTAAGGAGAATGGAGTGATTAAGAAAAATGAATAGTTAACTCTCCTAGATAAACAAAAATTATCTATCAATTCTCAAGATAACATTATGTTGCTCTTTAGATGGAAATAAATATACCAGGGTTTCAAGTTTTGGATCAGCAAAAGAAATGTGGGATACATTGCAAATCACACACGAATGGACAAATCAGGTAAAACAATCCAAGATCAATGCCTTAGCTCTTCAATTCAAGCTATTCAGAATGGGTGAAGTAGAATAAATTCCAAAAATATACACGAGATTCAATAATATCTGTAACAACTTTGGTCAACTCGGAAAGTCTTACTCAATGGAAGACAAAGTACGAAAAATTTTGAGATCGTTGACTAAAATCTGGGAGCCAAAAATAACTACAATAGAAGAAACTAAAGATCTCATAGTTTATACCATTGATGAACTTATTGGCAATCTAATGACCTATGAGACGGTTATATGAGGATATGAGGGCGAAATAGAAAATATCAAAAAAGAGTCATTGGCATTAAAAGTTCAGAAAAATAAGGAAGAAGATGACAGTGATGACATTAGTCTTGACAGGGAGCAAGAAAATGATGTGGTGTTTCTCAAGAAAATATTTTAGAAAAATGACTCGACGAATATTCCATGGAAAGAAAAATTTCAACATGAGTAATGTGTAATGCTTAAACTATCACAAGAACGGACATTTCTAATCCGACTGTTCTAAACCAAACAAGGAAAAAGAGAAAAAGAAAAAGAAAAAGAAAAAGGTGAAGAAGAGTAAGAAGAAATCAATGAAAGCCACCTGGGATGACTCAGAGTCAAGCAGCTTGGAAAGGTCGGGTAGTGATGATTCATCTATATTTGCTTTGATGGGCATTGGAGATAAGGTAACAAATTGTTCTAGTTCTTACCCTTTAGATTTCGATGATTTATTTGATGTTTATCAAGAACTAATGCATGATTATAAAAATCAGTATTCTCAAATTAGTGCCCCACAAAATATAATTAACATACTTAACAAGCAAGTGATGAAATATGAATTTGAAAACATTGAATTGAAATCCAAAATTTTGGATTTACATTCGATAGTTCTCAAATTTATGGGTGGTGAAAATAATTTAAAAATGCTTTTCGGGAGTTCACGGGGTATTTTTGATAAGGCTGGAATTGGATTTCAGAAAAACCTTAAACAAAAGAGATTTCATAAATTCTTTTATGAATTCAAGAATCTTGCTAGATGTTTTAAATGTAACATTGTGGGGCATACCATCGGTAAATGCTTTTCTAAAGTATCTAAATGCAAACAAGTTTGGGTTCCTAAAGAAACTAAAATTATCCCAACTAACAAGATCGGACCCACTTAGATTGGGTACTAAAGAACTATTTGAGGTGGTCTTTGCAGGTTATTCCGAAAGCATGAATAGGAAAACAAAAATGATTCTTGGATAGTAGTTATTCTCGACACATGACGGGTGACAAATCTAAATTAACATTTTTTACTCCTAAAGACAGAGGTTATGTGATGCTTAGAGACAACGCAAAGGATAACATTATCAGTATAGGTAATATCGGTAATAGGTCTACTATTATTAAATATGTTCTTTTAGTAGACGGTCTTAAACATAACCTTCTTAACATTATTCAATTATGTGATAAAAGTTAGAATGTTTTTTTTTTTTTTTTTTTTTTTTTTTTTTTTATCATGATAGATGCATTATTCAGAATGGGCATAATAGTAGTATATTACTTGTTGCATCACATTTTGAAAATGTTTATATTTGTTCATTTAATGACTTCTCTTCTCAAAATTTATCATGTTTAAATGCATTATCTGAAAATAGTTGGTTATGACATAGATGACTTAGGCATGCTAGTGTGGAGTTAATTTCAAATCTATCTAAGAAGAGTCTTGTACATGGCTTACCTACATTAAAGTATTTGAATGATAATGTATATGATACATGTCAACTAGGTAAGCAATCCAGATCATGGTTTAAAAAGAAGTTGCATGCATCCACATCTAAATGTCTTGAATTGTTATATCTTGATTTATTTGGTCCGAATGTCATTGTTAGTTTAGGAGGTAAATTTTATGCACTCATGATTATGGATGATTATTCTAGATTTGCATTGGTGTTTTTCCCAATTAGGAAGAGTGAAGTTGCTCCTATATTTTCCTAGTTTTGTAAACATGTTCAAAATAAGAAGTAATGTTGCATTATTAACATCCGGAGTGATAGACACAAAGAGTTTAAGAATGATAAGATAATAAGCTATTGTGATGAGCACGGGTATGCTTATAACTTTTCTGCCCCAAGAACGCCACGACAAATTGGTATTGTGGAGAGGAAAAACAAAATACTTCAGGAAATGGCCAAAATGATGCTGAATGAGAATCATCTTCCTAAATACTTCTGAGCCGAAGCCGTAAGTACTGCTTGCCATGTTGTAAATAGAGTTTCTATTCGAAGAGGTTTCAATAAAACCCCTTATGAAATTTGGTATGACTCCAAATATATCATACTTTAAAGTTTTTGGTTGCAAATGTTTTATC
The DNA here is from genome assembly GCA_016647705.1 of Eucommia ulmoides. Taxonomy (NCBI): domain Eukaryota; kingdom Viridiplantae; phylum Streptophyta; class Magnoliopsida; order Garryales; family Eucommiaceae; genus Eucommia; species Eucommia ulmoides. The sequence continues at coordinate 14,792,056 of CM028327.1, read as the reverse complement.
TTAAATGATAAGGATAATTTAGGTAAATTTTATGATAAATTTAATTACAGTATTTTTTTTCTTGGGTATGCTTCTAATAGTAAAACTTATAGAATATATAATAAACGTACCTTAGTAGTAGAAAAATCTATGCATGTCGTATTTAAGGAATCTGATCCACTTGTGCCGAGAAACGTTTTGGATAATGATGATGCAGGTTCACAAAATAACCAAAATCCAGAAGTTGAGATGACAACTGAACCAAAAAATTTAGAGAATGAGGATTTAAAAGGTGAATAGATGACTTTACCACGTGCTATAAAGACAATACCAGGACATTCGGTAAAAGAAATTATTAATAATTTAAAAAAAAGATGTAAGTACAAGATTCTCTCTTAGGGATATAAATAATCTAGTTTTTCAATCTCAAATTGAGCCTAAGAATATTAATGAGGCTTTAACTTATGAGTCTTGGATCTCCGCGATGTAAGAAGAGTTCGTTCAATTTGAGCATAATAAGGTGTGGTCTCTAGTTCTTAGACCTGATTTCCATCCTGTAATTAGTACTAAATGGGTTTATCGTAATAAAAAGGATGAAACGGGTATGGTGATTAGAAATAAAGCAAAATTGGTGGTACATAGCTATAATCATGAAGAGGAAATTGATTTTGATGAAACATATGCACCTGTGGCTAGACTAGAAGCCATTAGAATATTACTCACATTTGTATGTTTACGTAATTTTAAACTATATCAAATGGATGTAAAGAGTGCCTTCTTGAATGACTTTCTATCAGAAGAAGTTTATGTCAAACAACCACCAGGGTTTGAGAGTGATAAACTTCTCAATCATATGTTTAGACTTCAGAAGGCTTTGTGTGGACTCAAACAAGCTCTGTAAGCTTGGTATAAGAGACTTAGCCGATACTTGATCGAATATGGTTTTCGACGGGGTCTTAGTGACATTACACTATTTATCAAGAGGAATGAGTCTGATATCCTATTAGTACAAATATATGTTGATGATTTTATATTCGGATCTACTAATGAGGATATTTTTTAAGAGTTTGCCGAGATTATGCAAGTTGAGTTTGAAATGAGTATGATAGGAGAGTTCACCTTCTTTCTTGGGTTGCAAATTAAGCAAACCAAATAAGGTATTTTCATTAATCAAACCAAGTATACAAAAGAGTTACTGAAAAAGTATGGTTTTGATGGACCTAAAGAGTACAAAACTCCCATGGCAACAACTACAAAAATAGAATAGGATGATACGGGCAAAAACGTCAATGATAAAATGTATCGAGGTATCATTGGTAGCTCGTTGTATCTTACTGCTAGTAGATCTAACATAATGTTTAGTGCATGCTTGTGTACTAGATTTTAGTCTTGTCCTAAAGAATCACACTTAACAACGGTCAAGCAAATCTTTCGATATTTGAAAGGAATAAGTGATCTAGGATTATGGTATCCTAAGAGAAGTGACTTTAAGTTAACTACTTACTCCTACGCTGATTTTGCTGGATGCAAAGAAGAGCATAAAAGCACAAGTGGGTCATGTCACTTTTTAGGATATGCTTTGGTTTCTTGGTCTAACAAGAAACAAAACTCAATTGCCTTAACTACGACTGAGAGAGAGTATATAGCAGCTGGTAATTGTTGCACTCAAATTCTATATATTAAGAAACAATTATATGATTTTGGAGTATGTATAGAAGATGTCCCTATTTATTGTGATAATAAAAGTGCTCTATGCTTAAGTATAAATTCAACATAACACTCACGGACTAAGCACATAGAGATTATACATTATTTTATTCGTGATCATATTCAGAAAAGAGATGTAACTATTGAATATGTTGATACCTCCGATCAGCTTGCTGATATTTTTACCAAACCTCTAACTGAAGACCAATTCGTGAAAATTATTTGAGGTTTAGGTATGGCTAGGCATAACGATGTATGCCTAGTGTGATCTTTTTGGTCTTGCCCCCACTTTTTGCAATAACAAACGGGGTGAAGTTGATGTTTAGGGATTTGTTCGCCTAAGTATTTCATTGATTAAAGAGAAAAGTTATTAAGTTTTTGTGTTTTTTAGCTTATATTAAATATCTTTAATATTGTTTAATTATGTTTTCATGATTGTGCTTAAATGAGTTTAAATACCCGTCCTCGAATTTAGGGGGAACGTGGCTATATTATATTTTGAGGAAAACATCAAAGTTAATTGTCATCATAAAAAAAGGGAGATATTGTAGTATCCAAGGTTTTGATGAACAATTAGGTATTGATATTTTTTGTGGAACTAATAGTTTTATCGAGTATTTTAGATATATAGTTCCTTGCATTTGATTAAGAAGAAGTTGTGATAAAAAAACATAAAGGGTGCAAGATGCACATGATGAAAACGTGAAGAGTTTTGAAGATGCTAAAGAAAAATAGGTGAAAACAACTCTTATACTCTTAATGCAACTTAAATTAAGATCACGCATGACACTTAAAATGAGATAATTCGATGTGTGTCATGATAAGAAGTGATAAGTTTAAAATCCTAAAATGAGATATTGCATGTGCTCCTTATGTGAAATGATTTTGATAATTGACCTAATTGAAAATTTTGTTTTAAAGTATAAAAAAATTGTGTTTTCGAATCAATTCGGTCAACCGACAAAAGCAATCGGTCAACTAATTGAAACAATGAGTTTTGGGAGTTAAAACGGAGTCCTACTGATCTAGTTGGTCAACCAAGAAAAGTAATTAGTTAACCGTCTGAAAGAGTAGCTGAAATGGGTAAGAAAATTAGCACACTGTTTCAATCGGTTAACCAAATGAAGAGGGTCAGTCAACCAAATGAGTCAGTAGATGAAATGGTGGAAATTAGAAACACACTGATCCAATTGGTTAATCGACTTTGCAGGATCGGTCAACTTACTAGTGTTGTGCCAATGGCTAAATTGCAGCCTAGCACAGTCGATCAATTGAATGGAGCAGGTCGGTCAACCGACTGCTTCAGTTAGAGATTCGGCTGATTTGGGGGATTTGAATGTATTTTGAATATAAACAACCTATTTAGTAATCCCAATTAATATAGTCTGTATATTTTTAGATTTTCTTAATTTAAATGATTTAATACTTTCTATTTCTGTGGTTTTAATTTGGGAATAGTTTTATGGACTAAAATTAGAGTTTTAAAGAGTATTTAAGTGAAACATACCTATAATAAAAGGTTATGATATATGGACTCTTAGAGGGTCATTTTATCTCATATCTTTGAAAAACTAGCCATTGGAAGACTAGTTATTGGTCTATTAATAGAGGCTTGTGGGAATTGAATTAGATACATCAAGAACATCAGTTGAGCTTTTATAAGAATGAGTTTTTGCTGAGATTTCTACAAGATATACTATTCAAGTTTTTTATCTATAGCACTTGTTGTTTGGCGTCACCAATTTGAGCTCTAATTACGATATTATCATTGTCTTTGGTATTTTCCAGGTGAGATCCATCCAAGATTTATTACTTTCTTTTTAAAGTTATATTTATCTTAACTGCTTGGTTTAGGATTGCTAAAAAATCGTTTTAAATTTAAAAGCCTGAAAAATCTTATTAAATGATTTCTGCCTGATTATTTTATTACGTGCTATATTTGTGTTACCTACTTTATTTATTAATCATATTTTAATTACCTCACAATGTCTCTATCACATTGTAATTATTCGGGACATTAATTGAGTATATTTGTATCGAGATGATAGAAAATCCTTGTGAGAAGAAACTCATATTTTTTTTTATTTGTGAGTTTGAGTGGATTAGACATATTTGAGATGATGTCTAATCAGGGTAACTAGGTCTCGATCTTTTTCTTGTAAAAAAACTTAGAGTTTGATCTTTATCCTGGTAAAAAGGTTAGGTTATTCTTTTTCCTTGAAAAGAATTAGGTTTTGATTCATTCTGCAATTGAATTATTTTGAATAAATGTAAAGGTTCATCATTCCTTATGAAAATGATAAGTGAGAGAGTGTTAGGTTTATCTTTAGTCTGGTAAAAAAATAGGGTTCATCATTGGTCTGTGAAAAAAATAAATTGTAAAAGTTGATTCTGTGCTTGTAAAGGTACCGTGAGTTGTAAGGGTTTGGTTCCTACCAGGTAAAGGAATCTAGGGGTTAATGGATTACAACTCTCTGTGGAACTCGGGGGACTTGACGTAAGCAAGATTAGCTTAACCGTACTAGGATAAATTCTTGTGTACTACATTGATTTATTATCTATAGTATGTTTGGGTGTGTACTTAGTATTAAACATATATCTGCTGCGTAACAAGATAATAATTGATTTAGAAAATTTTATTATTTGTGTTTAAGTGTTGAATTGTCAAATTTAGTAACTACCCAATTTACCCCCTCTAGGGTAGCTCTTTGGGCCAACAAGATTTTTGAGTAACCAAAGAAATATGCTTCTTATTTTTTTTTGAATTATGGCATCCTGAGTAATCCATGTAGCTAGTTTTGGACAATGATCCTAGTCCAGTTGAACCAAGTTACTAGGTGTTAAAATACTTCTACAACTTAATAACTCGAATTACCCAAATTGCCAATCAATTAATATTTTTTTCATTCACTTTTTGTTTCTTTTGGTTTTTTTAGAAACATCTTTAAGATATTATGGATGACGGACAAATCTATCGAACTCAAAAGTATTTTTAGCATGGTAACTTTGCTTTATGATGGATTCCTTAGCCATTGAATAGGTTATTTGGGTAATGGATTTTTTTGGTTATGGCTTTTTGGGTAATGGTTTTTCGAATAATGATTTTTTGGTTGATGGCTTTTTTGAGTGATGGCTTTTTTGGTAATGGATTTTCGGGTAATGACTTTTCAGGTGTTGGTTTTTTGGGTGATAGACTTTCAGGTAATAGATTTTTGGGTAATGACTTCGCTTTATGATGGATTGCCTAGCTAGTGGATAGAGTTTTTCAGGGTGATGTCTTTGTTTTCTAACAGATTGCCTTACTGATCGCACCATATTTTTATGAATTTATACCACTAAGCTTAGGTTTGTTAGTTGTTAGAATATAGTAAATTATTATAAATAAACTTTTTTAGTCATTTTTGTATGTCTATGAAAATGGAAAAAAGGGCGTTAAGTTGGGGTAAATCGAAAAAACAAAACGAGCAAACTGCAGTATGTCGAACAAAAGCTGAACGAAAAACAAAGAAACTGGAATGAGTCATTCGACCTGATAACAATATCAAAAATTGAGTTATTTTATATATTTTTGTAAGTTTTTGCAAGACGAACAAAATAGCGTTGAGTTTGATCAAATCGAATAAAAAATAAGAAAACCACAACGATTCGAAAGATAAACCATCAAAGACGGCTCGTGAACAGTAGCCGTAATATAAACAATATCCCAACTTGACAATTTCCACCCAAGAGGTTCCTACTTGGCCACTTGCACCCCAACTTGTTTGGTCACTTGACAAATTACCCCCAAGTAATCTTATTTGACTCAATTAGCACCCCAAAGTTTATTTTCCATGCCTATAAATATCCTTGGGTGTTATAACCATTCCATATACCATTTTATTAAAACAATTTCTAAGACAAAATTCCACCACTTTGTAAATATTTCTTTTATTTTTATTTTTATTTTGGAGAAGAGAAAGCTTAAATTCTTTGGGGTGTAAAGTGTAAGACGGTATTATGTATTTTTCCTATGATAACAATCCTCGTGGGATCGACTTCACTTCTGTTAATCATTGTTATAATTGATTCGTGCGCTTGCGAGTAATTTTTAAAACAAGACAGAACAAGTTTTTGTCGACAACAAATTTTTAGCGCCGTTGTCGGGGATTGTGACGAAAAAGCTTTGAAATCTAAGTTAGTTTAATTATTCTACTGGTTATTAATTTTTATTTTTATTTTTATTTTTGTTGAGACCGGCAGGCTGAGCCACCAACCTCTTTTATTTTATTTTATTTTCTTTTCTGTTGAGATTAGTAGTCTGAGCCACCAACCTCTTTTATTTTATTTTGTTTTTCTTTTCTGTTGAGACTGGCAAGCTGTGCCACCAACCTCTTTTATTTTTATTTTTCTATTTTCTGTTGAGGCTGACAAGTTGAGCCACAAACCTCTTTTATTTTATTTTTTTTGTTGAGACCAGCAGGCCGAGCCTCCATCCTCTTTGTTTATATAATTTTGATTAATTGCAAAAAATTAAAAAAATAATAATAAAAAAATATGAAAAATTGGGACTAGGGACAATGGATATTGAATTAAGAAGATTAACCACTTTGATTGAGAAATTAGAATAATCTAATCTCCCAAAATCGCAACCCAGTTTGTATTTGTGTACTGTATGTCAAAATGCATCTCATCTCACTGAACAATGTCCTTACAATTTCCCAAACTTAACATGTTCCTATAATTGTGTTTATCCCCATCCATACTGTTCACCAACTAAGTATAATCAATATTCAAACAATTATGGGTGGGATCAATATTATTATAGTGAACCTTCAAGGTCGTACTTTTATGATCAATCCTATTACCAAACCCAAAGTCAACCATTGTTTTCCCAAGAATCTAGGAATGAAGAGAGAGATGATATGCAAAACAAATATCCTTAAAATCTTGGAAGAACAACAATTCCTTACATTCCTCGAAGAGTAAACCAAAAGGCTAGATCGGATAGGAGCCCAAATTGGGCATCTCGTAGAAACTTTGAGAAAGAAAAAAGGTGAGAGTAGTCTTGAGGTTGACAATTGGGTAGGTGTTGAGGAAAGTGGTCTAGTGCATGAGAGTAAATTTGACAAGTCATAAAAAAGACCACAACTGAGCGAAATTAGTGAGGAACCCCAATGATATTATCCCGAGCTTGAGCCGTGTTTGGCTCAACCATCACCATTTAGTGAGGCAAAGAAGAAAGTGGAATACGAAAGTGACAAGGAGTGGATGAACATTGAAATTGAAAATACGTACATGGAAGAGGTTAGGTAGAAAATCATAGGGAAGATAAGATCCAACCATCAGTGACACGTCTAGATAATCTTTCTTTAATTAAATCATCCATTATGCCCACGCCATTGCATCCCATAATCATGATATATCTTTTTAATGTAGTGGACCAGTCGTCAAAGCAACATAATTCATGTCCAATTTAATGGGTTTACTATACTCAACTTTTATTTGGAGTCTTAATAAAAAGACTATCTAGTAAGTCCCACAAAAAAAAAAAAAAAAAAAAAAAAAAAAAAAGGATTTGATCCAGAAAAGAAATTGAGGAGTTTGAGTGTCGCATGTGACAAATCCCTCATCGATTGGAGAGTAACTCAACAGAAGGCGAGGAGCGGGCTACTCCACTACAGTTAGCGCTGAATGGGAGGTAACCCACTGTTGCTTCATATTTTTGTTTTTCCTATTCTATATTTAATTTTATGAGTTTTTTAGTGATGTGACAGACAGGTTTACAAGCATTTAATCAGACCATACAGATCACTTACACCAGGTAGTATCTTTCCTTGCTAATTAATTTTGTACTTTTCTCATTGAGGTTAATGCGAGATTTAGGTTTGGGGGAAAAATGTTTGTATTTCTTCTGTTATTTTATTTCGTACTTAATTTTATCAAACCATCCTATGGTAGCATATATGTCGAATAAAAATTTGAGTTTTCTAAATAATTATTGGAGTGTGGGACCGATTTTTAAAAATATTTCATTTTTCGACTCTTGCATAAATACAAACTCTCTTTTATTTTAAATTTAGTACATGAACTAATTTGCTAAATTTTGGCATGATAATAACCTATCCCTGGAGTTTAATTAAAAAACTTAATTAAAAAAAATATATATATAAAAAAAGGTTTTTCCATTAATAATAAAAAAATTTATGTATTAATAATGAACTTTTGCAAAGTAATCAGGCCTCTTGCCTCAGTAAGTTTTCGAATATGTTAGTGGTGACGAATGCATCATGGAAGTCTTTCTAGATGAATAACTCCTCAATGTATAGGTAAGACTCCATTGGTTTGCAAATATTGTTAACTTCCTTACTTGCAATGTGTTGCCACCTGATATGTCTAACCTTTACAAGAAGAAATTTATGCATGATGTAAAGGACTATATTTGGGGTGACCACATACTATTCAAAAGATGTTCTAATCAAGTGATTCGAATATGTGTTCCAGAAGAAGAAATCCAAAATATCATCTACCATTGTCGTGTGTCAGCTTATGGGGGTCATTTTGGTACAACAAGGACCGCATCCAAGGTGTTTCAATCCTGATTTTATTGGTCGACTCTTTTTTGAGACACCTATGCATTTGTGAAAAGTTGTGACCGATGTCAAAGGGTGGGTAACATCTCGAGGAGGCATGAACTTTCGTTGATTGGTATTCTAGAGGTAGAGATTTTTTATGTATGGGGTATTAATTTTATGGGACCATTTCCCCCTTCGTTTGACAAAGAATACATTCTACTAACGGTTGATTATGTATCCAAGTGGGTGGAAGTTGTAGCCACTCCTACAAATGATGCCAAAACCATCTTGAAGTTTATTCACCGGAATATCTTAACATGATTTGGTACTCCAAGGGCTATTACTAGTAATGAAAGAACCCATTTCCTCCACAAGGTGTCGGGTGCTCTCTGAGTTAAGAACGGAGTAAGGCATAAAGTATCATTAGCCTACCATCCTCAAACCAATGGATAAGCCGAAGTCTCCAATCGAGAAGTTTAACAAATCCTCAAGAAGACAGTTAATGTAAACCGAAAAGATTGAGTAAGTAAACTTGATGATGACTTGTGGGCGTACCACATTGCTTTTAAAATACCAATTGGAATGTCCTAATATCGATTGGTGTTTGGAAAGGCATGCCACTTACCGATGGAGTTGGAACACTGTGCGTTTTGGGCAATCAAAAAGCTCAACTTTGATCTTAAGGCTTCTAGAGAGCGACAACTTCAATAACTCAATGAGTTAGAAGAACTCTGAAACGAAGTATATGAAAACACCCGGATCTACAAGGAGAGGACTAATAAATGGCACGACAAACAAATCTTGAGAAAAAAGTTCAAGTCGGGACAACAAGTACTACTTTTCAACTCCCGGATGAAACTTTTCCCAAGAAAACTGAGATCAAAATGGTCCGGATCATTCAAGGTAAATCAAGTGTTTTCATTTAGCGTAGTGGAGTTAGAAGACAAAGATGGACAGTTCTTCCGAGTGAATGGTCAGAGACTCAAACACCAGTATGGGGGAGGGGAGTGCTTCGTAGAAAACATTATGTTTAAAGATACAAATTGAGACCGATAGCTGAGTCTAGCTAGGAACGCTAAATCAAGCACTTCTTGGGAGGTAACCCAAGTTTTAAATTTTTCTTCATGTTAAAAAAAAAAAAAAAAAAAAAAAAATGGGAGTGTTGTGGTTATATTACAAAGTTGTGGTGTGATGAAGAGGAGACAAACCATTTAGGGATATCGAGAAAATCTCGCACGTGATGAAATGGAATTAATAGCGCAAGAATAAAGATACATTCTAACAAAACCGCATTGCAATGGATTAGAACGTGCTGCAATGCGCAAATGGGAGATCCCATTCAGACAGAAGCCTACTACCGCCGACCAAAAACACGCTGCAGCGGGAAAAAAGAAAGATCACATTCTAACAAAAACGTGCTCCAAGGGACCAAAAACGGGCTCTAGAACATTTCCATCAAAACCGGCCATCAAAAAAAAAAAAGGCGCGCTGCAACACGCTTTCTTTAGATCTAAACATATTTCTTGCGATTTTTTCTTCTCCTTCTTTATTTCAAAACCCTAACCACCGAAACCCTCTATTCCAAGCATCCCAAAACCCTAATCCAACACCACAACTCACTTCAAATCTCCCAAAATCACTTTCCATTCTCACCAAGTAATTTGTTTTGAAAAAGAAATTCGAATTGGGAAGCTTTAAGTTCATTATTGGTGTAGTGTGGGTTTTGAGATTTGATTTGAAAATTTTGATGGTTGATTTGGCTAAGTGAAGAGAGTGTTGTGTTAAATTTGGGGGGTATTGAGCACATTGGTAGTGGGGTATTTTGTTGTGGTCGTTTTTGTTTTCTTGAGGGGTTGTTTCTACTCGGCCACTAAAGATCACAACCAAATCAATTGCAAAGAGACAAAGGGGTGAAGGGTCTAGTTCGAGAAACCCAGATCAATCCCCAAATTTTGATTTGAGTTGATTTGTATCAAAGGAGGCTGAAGATCATTTTAATAGTCATGAAAAATCTCAATCTTACCTTCGTGAAAGGGGTTTCGATGCTGATCTAGACAATTTATCGGAAGCGATAGTGGCTGTTATTTAGGAAAGAAAATGGGGTAGACTTGGTAACCCTCTAAAACTAGGCTATGTCACCTTGGTTGAAGAATTTTACGCTAGTGCAGTGAGGTGCACTCACCACCGAACTAAGGTGTGGAACTGTTGGGTCATATGCGATGCAAAAGCGATTAACCGTAACCTAGGTCTGCCTGAACTATTCTAGGCGGTAGGTATTAACACTATGGATGGCAATGTATCCAAACCTATTCGAGCTTTGAATCTCAATGCCATGAGAAAGATATGGAGCAAAGTATGGGACAATAAAGAAGAAGATTAAGCAGGACTATCAAAACCCAAAGGCTTGAAGAAACAAGAAAAAATAGAGTTTTTCCTGCAGAACCTTTACAATAGGGTGGAATATCACAGCAAACAAATTCAAGCCTTACGCGATGAAAATGCCAAGTTCCGAGCTCAAGAAGCCTGTGATCGCCAATGGCAGCTTGACCACACGACTTACGGAGCGTCTTGCCACCATTCAATGCATCAGGTATTCTAGTAATTTTAAATGACAGTCGGGTATGACATCAGGTATTCTAGTAATTTTAAATGACAGTCGGGTATGACATGAGTGGCTATCCTCAGATGCCACAATTTCTAGATAATCTTTGCCAACCCTATGTGTCTCCTTATCAGCTGCAGCAACCAGCTCATCCCCCTTAAGGAGATGGTGGAGATGACATGTAAGACAATGATCAGTGAAAAGCGAGACTTAAATGTCTCACCTCTAAGGTACGTGTTCTCATTTCACTTCATTAGTACTTTTATAACTACAATTCATAAAACATATGACACTGAGTTAGCTGGTAAAGATTTTGCATATGATGTTGGGTCATTGAGAACAATACCTGTTTCAAGTTTGGGGAAGTATCTTGCATTTTTTCTGTGTTTTCACGTATGTGAGTTTTGTTGTTCATGATGACCATAAACCGATGATAGTATTATCCCCTAATTATGTTTTGAGGTCAATCGTAATGCCTACCCATGCGTGTTCTAAGCACTTAGACCCTATGTACTAACCATCCAAATCATTTGACGCCAATTATTTATTTAGCCAAGTTCATGACACAAATAAGGATTCTAAAACTTGATTGAGGGAAACTTGAGGTGAAATTCCAGGCTGGGTAGTTGAGGAGAGATGACTTAGGCATTCATTTTGGATTGTTTGAGCCTTTGAAGCCTACCCTGTGAAATCCACCCCTCGTTTCCCCTATTAAATCTTGTAGCTATTTTGTTCTTAATGCACATTTAAAGACCCTAGCCAAATGAAAAAAAATTCCCAAACACTTGTCCTTTAACCCTAGGTATGAGTCGAAGTCGAACTGTTACTTCATTGATATGTGTTTGGGCCGACAAAAGCATGTGAATTGGGTCAAAATGAACTTTTTCTTAGTTCGATATTTCGTTGCTCAGTGCTCACTTATTCAATGTCTCATCGCTCTACACCCAAGAAAATGTATAAATTGAATAAGTTTGGGGGTGTTAAAAAAAAAAATCATGCATTTGTCATTTTTGTTGTTCCCACTGAATGAGTGAATATTGTAGTAATGAAGTAAGTTCGGAGCTTACCTCGGGATTATTTGTTGGAGATTAGTGAGGTTGAGAGGCGAGTATCGTGCCTAGGGTATCTTTTAATCCAATGACAAAATCTTGTTTCACATTTCTTTTTTACCCTTGGCCATCTTTACAAACCTATAAAAGTCCTATTGATCTCTGAGACTTGCTTAGCCTACATTAGTGGAGAATGAAAATTAGTCAAGCCTATAGAAATACTATGCCACATTAAATTTAGTTATGAACCTCATTGGTGGATAATTAAATCTGGTCTTTGGATGTTACGTGATGAGGGTCTTAGCACATACACATGGAAGAGGATCTAGAATGGTTTATACTATTGTTAAGTGTTGAAATTCTAGAACATCACAAGGAGTAGTATTATTTTTTAACTCGAGTTGATCGAGGGCTATTGAGGATAATTTATTGGTCATCGGTTGAAATTCAAAACTCACATATCATTGCTGTTGGTTCTTTCGCTTCTCTTTTGTTCTTATATTTGCATGTAATCTTTGTTGTGATCGTTTTATTTTCTTATGTGGTTGTTTTCGCTTGAGGACTAGCAAAATTCTAAGTTTGGGGGTATTTTATAAATTGATATTTCTCAATTTATCCCCTAATGAATTTTATAGTTTTTTAGTATTTTTTTTATTCTGTTTTTAATGCGTTTTTAATGTATTTATGTAGGTTAGGTGATTTGGGTAAAATCAGTAGAAAATCAAGACTTTTGGTGAATTTTTACCTCATTGGTATATGTTTTGGGCCATAAAAGTATGCGATTCGGTTAGGGTGAACTTTATTTGTGTTTGGTGTTTTTTTGTTCGCTTGTTTTGTTGATTTATATGTTTCAATAAAAAAAAAATGAAAATGAAAATTATTACGCTTTTGTTGTTTTTGTTTGTTTCCATGGATAAGTGAGTGTTATGTAAATGAAGTGTGTTTGAAGGTTATCTCAGGATTATCTTTTGGGTATTTGTAAGGTTAGAGGGGCAAGTATCGTGCCTAGGGTAAATATCTAAAAACAAAAATCCTTTCTCACATACCATTTACCATTTCCCATCGTTACAAGCCTATAAAGTCCTATTGATCTCCAAGACTAGCTTAGCCTACATTAGTGGAGAGTATAACTAAGTCGGGCCTATGGAAATCATATGCTTCATTGGATTGAGTCATGAACCTCTTATAATTCAATCCGGTCTTTGAGTGGTTATGTGTTGATAGTCTTAGCACGCATACACATGTAAGGATCTATAATGTTTTATGCTAATGTTGAGTATTGAAATTCTAGAACATCACAAGGATCGATATTATTTTTGAACTCGAGATGGTCAGCGGCAGTTGAGGATAAGTTCTTGGTCATTAGTTTGAAATTTAAGACACACGCATTCTTGTTTTTGGTTTTTCCTTGTTTCTTTTATTTTGGTGTTTGTTTGTGGTCTTCATTACTCTTGTTTATCCTTTCTTATGTGTTTGTTTCTACTCAAGAAATAGCAAAATTCCAAGTTTGAGGGTATTTGATAACTTGATTTTTATCAATTTATCTCCTAATATATTATATGGTTTTTTAGCATTTTATTGGTATTTTTAATGCTTTTTTAATTTATTTATGTAGGTGAGGTGAATTGGGTTGAAATGGTTGAAATCAAGGCCTTTAGAAGGAATAGGGAATCAACAAGTGCACTGCAGTGGAAAGTGGGTGCGCTCTAGCACAACCCAAAACCAGAGACACTGCTAAAATTCATGCTTCAACACACCTCCCAGAATCCTCAGCATCTTAAAGCGCTCGCCCCAGCCCCAACTGGTGCTCTCCAGCCTACTCCAATGTTTTCTTAGATGCCAGTGACGACAATGGAGAGCCTGAGAAGTCGGCCCTATCACCTATACTCACGCAAAAGGATCTTTTTAGCTGAAATGATGACGTTTTGATGGGGATATAAAAGGATTTTCAGCTGAAATGAGAGGAGCTTTTGGAAACCCATTTTTGCAGACACCAAAAAGAGAAATTGCAGATTGGGAGGCTAGCTTGAAGATTGGAGGATTCTTACAGCTTCTCCAACTCTAGTTTTTCAATCTACTCTTTTCTTTCACTTCTTATGCATGATAAACTTGAGATTTGTGATTGTTGATTATTTGTGCATCATAGGTTTATGTTTGGATTTGTTTACGGATATTTTGATGGATAATATGAACGTACTTGACTAGATTTTTATATAGGGGGATTTGAATAGTTTTGTATGAACTATGCTTTGAGACTTTAAGCTCATGTTAATTGAATTTTATATTTCAATAATTTGTGTTTCTTTATGTTTATTCTCTAATTTATTCACAAGATGAATTAGATATCATAGATGTGCGGGATTAGGCACTTAAGAGAGATAATTTTGTAGATTGAGACCGTATAAACACAACCCTTAGTATATTAGTTCAAGAGGCTAGTATAGTTTGAGTAGCCATTTGATGGGAAAGACTTAATGATTGGATAATTAGTTGAATTAAATAGAGATATTAGTTCAAGTAATTATACAAATTACCTTATTCGGCACTCGAGAGAGAGAGAGAGAGAGAGTAAGGTTATTTTAGATACCCATGATTAATGGTTGAGTATGTTTAGCAAAGTGATGTCAAACTCCCCCTAGAACCCTTATCCCATTGAACTCCTTTCAATCCAATCTTTCATTAGTTGTTTGATTTCCATGTCTTTTATTTAATTTAGTTGTTAGTTTAATCTTCGTTATTTTAAGCTCAGTTGCCTAGATAAATTTAGGTCATTTTAATTACGATAATTAGTTGATTTCATTTTATCAATCCTCGAGGGAACGATATTCAATTACTCACTTTATTACTTGTTCAACCCCGTGCACTTGCGAGTACACATAGCACATAAATATTGCAACAAACTTCAAGAACACCATCCACAACCGGATTTTGGCAGAATAACGACGTGTTATTTGAGAAATTCGCAACAGAGGCCAAGGACCCGAGAGAATTGCTCAAGTTTAGAGAGAGAAACTAGGCCTTCATGACTTGCAAAAATGAGAAGAGGGCCCCTGTATTTATAAGACTGGGGGCCTGCGCATTGGCCAATGCGCATGCCAATCCAGGGTCTTTCCTAGGCGGTGTTTGGTCTAGGGGAATTGTTGCCTTGTCTTGGTTTGGTTTGAATTGGAACGAATTTAGCAGAAAATGTTGGATTCTCAAATATTTGGTAATGATTACCAAATTATTTCAAAGATTTGGTAATGATTGGTAATCATTACAATTGATTTCCAATCATTGTCAATCTTTACCTCTCTACCAATGAAATTCCTCGCACATGGGTGCATTTTGAATTGATGTAACAGATTCGGTTCGGTTTAGGGGCTAAATACCGGTAAGATCCATGATAGGTGTAATTTACCTATCTATTTTCAAACCGAACTTGTTAGTTTTCAAGTATGTTTATTACGTTTTAATACGTTTTTATGTATTTTTGTATAAATCAGGTGTGTGGGGTGAAAAGGCATAAAAACAGATCATAAACGATCAAATCGGATTAAGAACAGCGAAAGAACGGTGGGAAAACAAGCATAATGGCAAAATTCTGAATTGCAGCCCACCGCCGTGGCAGTCAATATGCAGAGAAGGCCTAAATCTTGCTGGACATCCACCACCGCAGTGGTGAGATCCACTGCCACAATGGTGAAACAATAGAGAGGTCTTTGATCCTACCGTTGAGTCTACCACCGAGGCCGTGACTTAACCGACATACCCACCGCTGTGGCGGTGAAACCCACCATCGTGGCGGTCACTCTGCACACATAGTAGATATTGTTTTAGATATTTTGAGCCCCTATATCTTCTCCTCTCCTGTATCCCGGTCAGGAGAGAGTTCATTAGAGACTCCTTAGGTTTAGGATATTTTGAGAGTATTTTGGGGAGTGCTCAACCAAATCTGAAGGAGAAGAACACATGGCGAAGTAGGAGAAGCGATCGTTGAACTTTTTTGTGGCAAATCTTCGGACTACGACTAAATTCTTCCGTTTCTCTCTTTATTTTCTTAACTTCGGTAGGTTGTTGAGCATGTTTAGCTCATTTCTCATTGTATAAATGGTTATGGCCATGAGCTAAACTGATTTTGTTTAGAGATTAATATAATTTATGAAATCGCTGTTTGTTTGAGTTGTGTTTCATTAATAGTTGTTCTTCACTATTTCAATTGTGTTTATTGGTTTGTCATGATTATATGTTTGTTTAGATATAAGTGAGAAATCGGAGTTTGATGCTCAGGAGAGATAACCCCAAATTCGGACTAGGATAAACACAACGTGACGATCTAATAACCTGGGAAAGAGTTAGAAAGTGTGTAATCAATTACGTTGGGGCAAGACTTATGTGACCTAGTGTCATTAAGATGTTGAGGGAGACTTCTTCATTGATGCGAAATCGCATATTCACTCATCTTACACTCAGGAGAGGTGGCGAGTGAGTTTACGATACAGAGATTGTTAGATAGGTCGAACGCCGTTATTGTAAACTAAACGAGACCAAACACGTTTTTGTAAACAAATTTAATCCAAAGGTAATCTTTTCCCTAAACATCTCATTATAGTAATATTCGTATAGTTAGATTAATTAACTTAGTATTAGTATTAATTAGTTATAAACTCAATTTATGTTGCCTAAATAAAGTTAGGTTATGACAATCGTGGTACTCGATAATAATATCAACCAATTCCTATGGATACGACAACCCCTACTCCTTCCCATCTATACTAAAACTTGACCTGTACACTTGCGGTGAAAGTGACGACGTAATATTCCGCCACTAATCCATTATTTTGGTTTGGTCGTCAAAAATTCATCCAAGGTGCATTGTATCTAATCCTTAGGTATCACTTTGCATTTAATGCAAGGTTATGAGTCATGACTTGGAGGGCACTCCTATGGTTGGATTTAGATAGAATCGGGTTAATTTTCCTTGTAACCGTCGGTTAGTTTCCAAGTTGCCTAAATATCTACGTCCTTTAAACCTAGCCATTCCATGTCATCCCAAGCATTTAATTCTTGATGGTATGTGCATTTAATGCATTTCTTGGAGGCTACTCATCTGGTTTAGTTTCGGTAACGGGTCATCACAGTTTAAGGCTTTCGGTTGGTTTCTAAGATATTTTGCTTAAAATATCTAGATACCTTGAATGTGGTCTTGCCATGTCATCCAAAGTATTTAATTCTTGATGGGATGGGAATTTAATGCTCATTGAATGCTCATTGAATGCCTTACTTAGGTGGCAAACCGAATCAGTTTAGTTTCGATAACGATTGGGTTTACCCTAAGTGTCTTGGTTCCCTTCCTTAGCCATTTGGTAGGAAACTTCTAGGAAGGTTCCTTGAATATTATAAGGCTTAATTAGTGGGCCTTAAATTATGGCTATACCCCTTGATTTCTTGGGCCTAGGGTAGTTTGTCAAGACTACTTGGATTTGGTGAAAATCCAAGTTAAGCCCAATCCTTAAATCACCTTGTGATTTAGGGCTTTGTCATGACCTTTTCAAACCTTGTTTAAGGAGTCTTTGATTGTTTCTAGTAGTGTTTGATGTAATATACATAAATGAAATGGATGTTTTTGGTGATAAATTTGACAAGATTCACGGGTTGTAAATGTTTCAAGGTCGGGGTGGGTAATTGAGTTAATTGTTTGAAATATCCTATAATTTAAGGGTAGTGACTAAGATTTATCTATTCTAAAGATTATTTAAATAAAATAAAACTTTAGTAAATTCATTTTAGACCTCCTTAAATTATGTAAATTTCGAGATTGAGTCGAAACTTTTACTTAGTTGTATTTTGTCAAATTCAACTTTTTTTGCGTTTTTGTCGTGTTTTTTTTTTTTTTTTTTTTTTTTTGTATATTGTATAGTGTGATATTTGGTAGAAATTCATTCCTTTTAAACCCAGGTTTAAAGCTTATCTGAACTTATACTTGATCCGACACTGATTGGGCGGGACAAAATGCAGTGTCTACAGTTGTCTCTCTTTCTCAAGCAAGTTTACTCGTAATGACAAAGAAGGAGACACTAACATTTTGGTCCGCTTAGAAATGAAATTTAAAGACAAGTATTTAAATCTATCCTGAAGGATAGAGACATACATTATCCTGATTCGACGAAGATGACGATTGATCACTTCTACCATTGTGTACTTTGAAGGATGGCGAATGATAAATCTTAGATTACTATTGGGAGGATGATGTGAATGTCTGATCCTACCCGTCATCTTCCTAAAGTACGACGTGAATTTTGATCCTATAGGGTTGCTATTATACTAGGATGGTGTGAATGTTTGATCATACTTCCTAAAGGACAACATGAATGTCTGATCGTACTTCCTAAAGGACGACGTGAATGTCTGATCCCATAGGGTTTCTATTATACTAGGACGAGATGAATGTTTGATCCTGCTTCCTAAAGGACGACGTGAATGTCTGATCCCATAGGGTTACTATTATATTAGGATGACGTAAATGTCTAATCCTACTTCCTAAAGGATGACGTGAATGTTTGATCCCTTAGGGTTGCTATTATACTTGGATAAAGTGAATGTCTGATCCTACTTCCTAAAGGACGATGTGAATGTCTAATCCAATAGGGTTGTTTATTGAGGTTAGGATGACGTACATGTCTAATCCTACCTACCCATACTACCTAGAGAACAACTATATAGTAGAAGCCCCCTAGTTATATATATCCCTAAGGATGACACGTGGTCTATCCTATAGGGTGCGGAAAAAATGACGCTCATTCAATAAACTTCTGCTTGCGGAGAAGATGACCCTTGGGTTTACTGACTCCTGGTTGTGACCGTACCCAAAGAGTTCTTCTATATATCTCAAATTAATGAGAATCAAGTCACATGTCGTTCTAGAATGTAAAGTAAATTCTACTACTACACTATACCACTGTCCAGAATCTGTAAAATACTATCTGGCTGGTTGTCTACTTTACACAACGAAATTAAAATACACTAGTTGTCTGTATTACACTACGAAATTAAAATATGCTGGTTGTCTGCATTACACTACGAAATTAAAATACGTTGGTTATTTGCATTACACTACGAAATTAAAATATGCTTGTTGTTTTCATTACACTATAAAATTAAAATACACTGGCTGTTTGAATTAAACTACGAAATTAAATTATGCTCCTAAAGGATGATGTGTGGTCTATCCTATAGGAGGGGGAAAGGATGACACTCGGTCAATCGGCTCCTAGTTATAACCGTACCCCAAAGAATTTTCCTATATATCTTAAATTAATAAGAATCAGGTCACATGTAGTTCTAGCATATAAAGTAAATTCTACTTCTATATTATACCACGGTTCGAAATCCATAAAATATTGTCTCGTTGGTTGTTTCGTCTAAAAAAATAAAATGTTGGTTGTCTCGTTCAAAAATTAAAATACTAGTTGTCTCGCTGATTGTCTCGTTTAAAAATAAAAATATTGGTTGTCTCGCTGGTTGTGAGGAGGATGACACTCGGTCAACCGTCTCCTGGAGGATGATACTCTGTCAATCGTCTCCTAGTTGTTTAGCTTGGATTTGTGAAGTATGTCAATATTTGGTGGAACATGTTCTTAGTTAGGGAAACTGACTCCCGGGTCGTTATATCAATACATGATTGAAAATAACTGAGAGAATTCACAACGAGGCGAAGACCCTTGGGGAACTCAACACTTGGTGGAGTTTCTTGGCCACATCCTACCCGGGATTACCTAACGAGGACTAGAAAAGTTCCCAGGAGAAAGTTTAACCTCGGGTAAAATATACCCCAATCGTAGACTAGGGCTCATTGATGCTTGTTTATTTCCTAGGATTATAGTTTTCAGTTCGTAATTGGTACGAGTGTTATATCAAGAAACTCTCTATAGAGAAGATCTGATATAATATACCCCAGCTCTAGCTGGGGCGAGTCCCATGACAGATTCTCAATGGAGAAATTGGATATAATTTTCCCCAGTTGTAGCTGGGGCGAGTCCCATCACAGATTCTCAATAGATAAATAGAGCTGGGGCAAGTCCCATCACAGATTCTTAACAGAGAAATCAGATATAATGTGCCTCAGCTCTAGCAGAGGCACAACACTACTCCTAGGAATTCAAAGGATGTGGCAAAGCCTACATGGGTCACCTCTATATCCTAAATTGAGTGTGTGATTTGTAGTGTTCATTTTAGTTTGGAAACCCCAATTGGGTTGCTTATGTATTATTGGTATTACGGGTTCTGCATGGTAATCATCGGATGACCAAAACCCACCTAGGTTACCTACATATACTGAGTTCCTTGGTTAGGAATCTAGTCGAAATATAGTCCGGCCCTTGCTATGCTATCTCAGATTGTTAACTGTACCCGCAAGGGTTTCCTACATACCTTGGTAATCTACTAAGGATCAGGTCGACGCGTAGTTTGAGCATATATATCCTTTGTTGTCTACTGATAGGTGTGATCTACCTATATATTTCCAAACCAATTTTGTTAGTTTTAGAGTATTTTTTATAGCGCTTTTATTATATTTTAATTAGTTTTTATTCTTTTTGTATAAATCAGGTGTGGAGCAAAAAGGTAGAAAACTGGAGCTTAAACGATCAGATCAAACCAAAATGGTCGAAGAACGGTGGAAAAACAAGCTCGAGGGCAATATTCTGAAAGAAGCCCACCGTCGCAGTGTCCAGACCTCCGCCGCAGCGGTGAAAATGCAGAGAATGACCAAATTCTATTGGAAGCTCATCGCCTAGGAGTGAAAATGCAGGATGGTCTTCCTAATCCACCAACTTCTTTACCGCCGAGACGATCAGCCAACTAACCTACTCACCACTGTGGCGGTGACCTCTGCACAGATTTAGAATATTTTTTAGATACGTTTTAGATCTTTTTCCTATTTAATCCATCCTTCTCCCTCATTTTCGACCTCTCTTGCATGCTACCACCCTTATAACATATCTAGGGTGAGGTAGATGAGTTTTAGAAGGAGAGCTCACATCCCGAGGGAGAGGCAGACGGCGAAGCGATCGTTGAACGTTCTTAGCAGCTAAACTTCGGACGAGGATAAGTTCTTCGATTTCTTCCCTTATTTCTTTAACTTAGGATTTTGTGAGCTTGTTTAGCTCGTGCTTTCTTGTAAATACAGTTATGGCCGTTAGTTAAACGTGGATTATATAGGGATTAATAATATATTTATAAATATGTGATTCGTATGATTTCGGTGTTGCGTTTATGTTTGTTCTTTGTAGTTTGATTGTGTTTGTCGTATTGTTTGTTTATTATGCTTAGAATGATATTCGGAGAATACAGGGTTTGACACTCGGAAGAGGTAACCCCGGATTCAGACTAGGGTAAACGAATGCCACGATCCAATAACCCGGTCGGGAGTTGGATTGTGGGAAATCGATGACATTGAGGAGGACTTATTCATTAACATGAAGTCATGTATTCCCTCGTCTTATACTAGGGAGAGATGCTCAGGAGAGTTTATAAACTGAGATTGTCGATAGGGTAAACACAATGCGACGATCCAATAACCCGGTCCAGAGTTGGATTGTATGTAATCAATGACGTTGGGACGAAACTCACGTGACCTAAGGTCGTTAAGACGTTGAGGATGACTTCTTCGTTGACACAAAGTCATGTATTCTCCCGTCTTACACTCGAGAGAGGTGGTGGGAGAGTTTACGAACTGAGATTGTCAAATAGGTCAAATACCGTAAACGTAAGTCAATCAAGATCAAACATGTATTTGTAAAGTTAATCCCTGGACAATTCATTCCCCTAAAACATCTCATTATATTAGTATAGTTAATTTAGGTTATATTAGTATTAATATTAATTAATTAAATACATTTGTTTTTAGCCTAGATAAAGTTAGGTCATGATAAACACGGTACTCGATAATAACGACAACCAATCCCTGTAGATACAATATCCGATCTTAAAGATCACATTATACTAAAACTTTGATCTCGTACACTTGCTAGTAGTCAATATGCGAGCGCGTAACAAACGTTTACCCTACAGGTTTTTGGTGCCGTTACCGGGGATTGGATAGAGTTATTGTCGATATTGTGAGTAAATGACCCGATTTTACTTTAGGCATTTCTTTTGTATATAATTTTTTATTGTACTTTGGTTTTTGTTTCTTATGTAGGGTACCTGGAGATATTAGAGCAACATGTATTGATGCATTCCTTTTGACAGGATTTCAAGCCATTTTATTGTGCGTGGCCACGCACTTAAGGCGGTGAGGCGTGTTGTTGAAAGATCGAGCCGAACAAAGCAAAATCTCGCCAAGCTTGAGGGTGTTCTGAAAATGTCAGGCCGAGGACATTAAATCACGCACTACTTGGGAGGCAACCCAAGGTCAAATAAATTAAATCCATCTCTGTCGACTTAAAACGGAGGCGAGATTCTCTCGCCTCCCAAGTACGTGTTCTAAACCTCCTTCGTCAGCATGCTTTAATTTCATATGTTGAGATTGATTATTGGGACCGCTGAGAACACTGTCCGTTTTGAGTTCGGAATTGATGTGTAGTATTTAGTATTGTTAGTTTATGTTTTATTGTTTCCCATATTGCATGTTTGTTTAGGATAGTTTGTGTTTGTTTGTGTTGTTGTGTGCATGCTGAGTTTTGCGTTCATCTGGGCCGTTACCCAATGATGATATTATCCCCTGGTTATTTTCGAGGTCAAGAGTAATACCCATGCATGTGTGTTCTGTGTGCTTAACAATGGGTTTTGGTGAAAATTATTGTAGATCATAATTTGCATGAGCACATAGGCTCAATGTATTTATATTCAATTGATTTGAGGACGATTATCGATTAGCCAAATTCATGACATTAAGGATTCTAGAACCTGTTTGAGGGGAAGCTTGAGGCAAAATCCTAGGCGAAGTAGTTCAGGAGACATAAGTACGTCGTTCTTAAATGTTAGTTCAGAATTATTTCCAATTTTTCTATGGGGATTCGAGAGTGAATGTGCCAAGTGTTGAGCCTTGGGTAATGCTAAGTTAACAACGTTAACCCGGTTTTCTATTCCGAAATACCCTTGGCCAAATATTCTAAAATCGAACTAAGTCCTTCTGATATTTTTGAACTTTCGAACCTACATTAGTGGAGAGTGGACCACAACCAAGCATATGGAAATCTTAGTCCTATACGGTCTAAGTTATAAATTTTGTTGGTGGATAATCCATTCCGGTCGTTGTATAGTTATATTATTGAGTCTTGCACTAACACGTTTACAGGATCTAGAATGGCGCTCACTATCATTGCCTGTCAAAATTCTAGAACTACACATGATGTGTTTTACCGCCTGAACTCGATATGACTGGTGGTTGTTGAGGGAAAAATGACTTGGTCGTTAGAAGAAGTCAAAACTCGCATCTCGGTATGTTTAGATTGTATTTAGGTTGTTTGTTATTTCATTTAGTTTTGTTTTTCATTTTCATGTGTGTATTTTACTCAAGAACTAGCAAAATTCCAAGTTTGGGAGTATTTGATAGTGTGATCTACTTATATATTTCCAAACTGGTTTTGTTAGTTTTAGAGTATTTTTTATAGCATTTTTATTATATTTTAATTAGTTTTTATTCTTTTTGTATAAATTAGGTGTGTGGGAAAAAAAGGTAGGAAACTGGAGCGTAAACGTTTAGATCAAACAAAAAATGGTCAAAGAACAGTGGAAAAACAAGCTCGAGAGCAATATTCTGAAAGAAGTCCACCGCCGCCGTGTTTAGACCTCCGCCGCGACGGTGAAAATGCAGAGAATGACCAAATTCTGCTGGAAGCTTATCGCCTAGGTGGTGATCTCACCCCCTAGGTAGTGAAAATGTAGGATGGTCTTCCTAATCCACACCTTCTTCACCGCCGAGGCGATCAGCCAACCAACCTACTCACCGCCGCAGCGGTGACCTCTACACAGATTTAGGATATTTTTTAGATATTTTTTAGATCTTTTTGAGATCTTTTCCCTATTTAAGCCATCATCTTCTCTCATTTTTGGCCTCTCTTGCATGCTACCACCCTTAGAACATATCTAGGGTAAGGTAGAAGAGTTTTAGAGGGAGAGCTCATATCCTGAGGGAGAGGAAGACGGCGAAGCGATCGTTGAACGTTCTTAGCGGCTAAACTTCGGACAAGGCTAAGTTCTTCAATTTCTTCCCTGATTTCTTTAACTTAGGATTTTGTGAGCATGTTTAGATCGTGCTTTCTTATAAATACGGTTATGATCGTTAGTTAAACGTGGATTGTATAGGGATTAACAATATATTTATAAATATGTGATTCATATGATTTCAGTGTTGTATTTATGTTTGTTCTTCGTAGTTTGATTATGTTTACCGTATTGTTTGTTTATTAAGCTTAGAATGATATTTGGAAAATACAAGGTTTGACACTCGGAAGAGGTAACCCCGGATTTAGACTAGGGTAAACGAACACCACCATCCAATAACCCAGTCGGGAGTTGGATTGTGGGAAATCGATGACATTGGGGCAAGACTCACGTGACCTAGGGTCGTTAAGATATTGAGGGGGACTTCTTCGTTGACACGAAGTAGCATATTCCCTCGTCTTACACTCGGGAGAGGTGGCAGGAGAGTTTACGAACTGAGATTGGCGATAGGGTAAACACAACGCGATGATCCAATAAACCGGTCGGGAGTTGGATTGTGTGCAATCAATGATGTTGGGGTGAGACTCATGTGACCTAGGGTTGTTAAGACATTGTGGGGACTTCTTCATTGACATGAAGTCATGTATTCCCTCGTCTTACACTTGGGAATGGTGGCGGGGGAGTTTACAAACTAAGATTGTCAAATAGGTCGAACACCTTAAACGTAAGTCAATCGAGATCGAACACGTATTTGTAAACCGAGTTAATCCCTAGACAATTCGTTTCCCGAAAACATCTCATTATATTAGTATAATTAATTTAGGTTATATTAGTATTAGTATTAATTAATTAAATACATTTATTTTTAGCCTAGATAAAGTTAGGTCATGATAAACACGGTACTCGATAATAACGAAAACCAATCCCTATGGATACGATACCTGATCTTAAATATCACAATATACTAAAACTTTGACCTCGTATACTTGCGACTAGTCAATACACGAGCGCATAACAAACATTAGCCGTACATCTACTTAACAAAAGGATTAGTAATCGGCTTCTCAAGGAAGTCAAGGGACTTCTCAAGAGATGCGCCCTAATACATGGCTGAGAGAATGTCGTGATTGCTGACATCTCTCTGGTTTCGACTGAACTGGCTTGGGTCTCCGACGTACCTTGGTAGTCTACCATGGACAGGTCAAAGCGCAGACCGGTAGGGATAGAAGAATTTTATTTAAGGTGACAAGCCAACCTGTAAAGGTTTTGTATATCCTTGTGTTTACCAAGACTCAGGTCAACACCTAATTCTTCCTTGGCTGGTTAAAGTCTAGTATGGTTAGATTCGGATTGGTGGGTCATTGTCATTTTTGGTATGATTCAATCCCAATTGATTGGGGGATTTATTATTGAGAAGATCTATGGGGATTTTATTATTGATGTGACTTTATAGGGATTTTTAGTGTTGATGACATGATTCAATCCCAATTGACGTAGGATTTTGTTAATGGTGACCAAAGAAGGTTTCGTACATGTTTCGACTTTGTTAGGCATCAGGTTGGGTGTAGTTTCCGAGTCAAGCATCGTCTATTGTTTGGGAAACAAAGAGAATGTATATGTCTTTCTCGGGAAAGTCAAAGGACTATTCCTTGAGATATGTCCTGGTTTAGAGCTGAGAGAGTGTCATAACGATGATACTCGCCTCCTTTTTTTAATTTGTACTTGGGTTTCTTACGTTCCATGGTGATCTACCAAGGATCTGGTCGAAATGCTACTAGTATTCTTGTTTTGCACAAAGAATCCGATTGACACTTAGTTCAATGTGCATGAATAGTTTTTCGTTTAAAGGGAATGACCGAACCTTGTAAAGATTGCCTACGTATCTTAGATAACTGAGAATTAGGTTGGTATGTAGTTCATCGCACATGGTTGGGCATAAGTTTGTTGGGAGGGTTTCCTACGTATCCCGGGCTTCATTCGGAATCAGGCTGACACGTTGTTCTTGCGTCTTTGATGAGTTTAAATTTGTCAACCGAACCTACGAGGGTTTCCTACGTATCTCGAATGTTGCTAGGAATTAGGTTGACATGTAGTTCCCAGGCATGAATGGTTTTTAGTTTATCAACCGAACCCACGAGGGTTTCCTACGTATCCCAAATGTTGCCGAGAATCAGGTTAAATGTGGTTCCTTCTCTTTTGGTGAGTTTAATTTTTTCAACCGAACCAGAGAGGGTTTTTTATGTATCCCGGGAGCTGCCAGGAATCAGGCTAACACATAGTTCCTAGGTCTTTTGGTTTAGCGAGATTAGTTAAGTTTATTTTGATTGAGTCATTTCGTTCCGCGGTGTGTGGCGAAATGGATGTGGTTTCTATTAAGAAAACATGGATAGGATGAAATGTGCTCCAATCATAGACTAGGGCAATGACTGGATAAGTTTAATTGGGGAATTTAATCCGACACTTCCTATTGTGTAATTCATGATTATTGACAGTGTAAAGTTTACCCCAGCCTATGGGCGGGAAAGGATACTGATTAGCTACAAGATTGCGAATCTAAATCAGTCTATCTCGCTATTTGTCAGGGTGATGAATTTAAGATTTTGCTGATTTGATCCCAGAATATACCTGGTGATGGGTTCATCATTGCATTGTTTGTGAAGTGGCTATCTTAGGAGTTTGTCGGCTGGTGCAATCTTTTGGCCATGTAATTGTGTGAATTGTATATAGTCAAAAGTTGGTAAGCGTGATTACCTATAATGTCAAGGCTTACTGCTTCTTAGAATTGGAAGGTGAACCTCCTCGTTTCAATTTAATCCCTTTTGCTTCAAATATTTTAGCTTTGTATGTCGGCATATTGGTGAACCGTGTCTTATTTTCTGTATTTTGGTCAATCAAAGTATTGTTAAAAGAAAATGAAACCCCATCTCCGTTCCTTAATCTTGTCATCTAGACGGTGTATACTGACTCATTTCTTTGGGAGTTGGCAGATCTTCGTCTGGCGATGGTCTTCTTCTTTTGTCAAGGATGCTTCTTGGAGGTAGGCTTTAAAGTGTATCGCACTTGTCACATGGTTGAAAACCTGGTGTCCTATGGTGTGCGGTGTTTTTCCGGTTCTACGGTAAAGGCTGCAATTATGCGTCGCCACTTTTATCGCAAGCGTATGGGTCAAGTTTTAGTATAGGTAAGGAGAGTAAGAGTATCATGTTCACAGGGATTGGTTGTGATTATTATTGAGTACCATAATTGTCATGACCTAACTTTATCTAAGCTAAAACAAATGTAAATAAAATTAATATAAACTAATACTAAGTTACTAAATTAACTTACTAATACTAATATGAGATGTTTAGGGAAAGTATTGTCA
This sequence comes from Eucommia ulmoides, assembly GCA_016647705.1. Lineage (NCBI taxonomy): Eukaryota > Viridiplantae > Streptophyta > Magnoliopsida > Garryales > Eucommiaceae > Eucommia > Eucommia ulmoides. The sequence continues at coordinate 14,764,657 of CM028327.1, read as the reverse complement.
AGGGATTAACTTTGTTTACAAAAACGTACTTGGTCTCGTTTTAGTTTACGTTAATGGCATTCTGACAATCTCGATTCATAAACTCACTCCCCATCTTTCCTGAGTATACGACGAGTGAATACATGACTTCGCGTCAACGAAGAAATCCCCCTCAATGTCTTAACGACGCTAGGTCACTTGAGTCTCGCCCCAACATCATTGATTGCACACTTTCAAATGCCCTCACATGTAGTTAGATTGTCGTGTTGTGTTTACCCTAGTCTAAATTTGGGGTTACCTTTCCCGAGTGTCAAACCCCATATTCTTTAATTATCTAAACAAGCATAATAACATGACAACACTGCAAACACAATCGAAATCATTATAAAACACACATTAACGAAACACGAACTCAAACAAAACTACATTTTCATAAATATATTAATCCCTAGACAAAAACTCGTTTAACTCATGGCCATAGTCGGTTATACAATTAAAAATGAGCTAAACATGCTCAAACAACAATCCTAAGTTAAGAAATAAAGAAAGAAACAAGAGAAACTTAGCCTAGTCTGAAGATTTGTCGCTAAAAACGTTTCGAGATCGCTCCCCCTTCTTTATAACGTGATCTTCTCCTTAGGATTTGAATGAGCACTCCCAAAACCTCTTTCTAAAATATACTAACCCTAATGGTGCTATAATGGCTGGAGAATAGGAGAGGAAAAGGTATAAATAGGGAAAATATCTAAAAAAATATCTAAAATCTGGTGCAGAGTGACCGCCTAAGCGGTGGGTATGTCGGTTTGAATGATCGCCTAGGCGACAGCTTGATCACCTAGGCGGTGGAACAGTGAACCAAGTCTCTACATTCTGACCGCCTAGGTGGTAAAACTGTAGTGAGTTTAGGCTTGGCTTTGTACTTTGACCGCCGCGGCGGTGGTTTGGTCGCTGCGGCGGTGGCTGCAGGTTCTGAATTTCAGTTTTTTTGCTCTTTTTCCACCGTTCTTCCATCGTCTTTAATTCGATGTGATCGTTTTTTATCCGTTCTCATACCGTTTCACCTCAAACACCTAATTTATACAAAAACACATAAAAACATATTAAAACGTACTAAACATACTCGAAAACTAACAATGTTCGGATTGAAAATAGATAGGTAATTTACACCTATCAAATACCCTAAACTCGGAATTTTGTTAGCCTTAAGCAAAAAACCTATGCAATAAAATAAAATATGACAACTAAAAACTAAAAATGAAAAAACACGAAAAACAAATATGTGCAAGTTTTGAGTATCATCTACCGGCTAAACGAATTATCCCTCATCGGCCCCCAATCCTATCAAGTTCAAGCATAAAAACACACAATCTAGTGTTCTAGAATTTTAAAATTTATAATAGTAAGTGCCATTATAGATCCTGTCAAAGTGTGTGTGCTTAAAACTCAAATATATAACTATCCGTTAATCGGATTGGATTATCCACCATATAAGCGTACGATAATAAAAACCCGAGGGTATAGGGAATCCATATGCTTGACCCAGGATCTATTCTCCGCTAATGTAGGCTCGGAGGTTCAAAAAGATCAATAGGTCTTGGTTCGGTTTTGGAATAATGGCCACGGGTATATCGAAAATACAAAACAGGTTAATCGTTATTAACGTGACGATACCCGAGGCACATGCTTGGCTCTTTCTTGCTCTCGAAACCCCATAGATATAATTGAAACAACCCTGAACATAAATTTAAGAACTTTGTACTCATAAAAAATAAACGAAAAATAAAAACCGTATGTACACTTGATTCTTTTTTCTTTTTTTTTTCTTTTCAACGAACACACCCCCAAACTTATTCGATTGTTATAATTGAAGAGGTGTGTGAAATAAAAATGAAAAACGACAAGTGAGTACTCAAATACCAAACCAATATAAAGTTCGCCCTAACCCAACCGCTCACTTCAAGTAGCATTTGCAATCTACTAGCTTGATTCTCTCATATTGTGCCTTCAGTTTAGCGATGTAGGTTTGAAAAGAAGTTTTATCGGTTATGGTATTAGTTAAATGTTCCGAATTGAAACGGCTATTAGGCTTCGACAGGGTAACAAGGGATAATGATATATCAAGGTAAGTTTAAAAGGCTCAAGTGACAAATAACTGCCTAAATCATAACTCCTGAACAACCTCGCCTAGGATTTCGCCTCGAATTTCCCCCAAATCAAGTTCTAAAAACCCTAATGTCATGAATTTAGGTGATAGATAATCATTTTCAAATCAATTAGACGGTTATATAATGAGTTTACGTGCTTATGCAAGTAGGATCTATAATAACTATTACTAAAACATAACGTTGAGCACACAGAACATACATGCATAAGCTTTACGCTCGACCTCAATAAATAACCAAGAGACAAACTCATTATTAGGTAATGGCCCAGATGAAGTCAAAACTCAGCACATGCACAAAAACTACCCTAAACAAACATGAACACGTAAAAATAGTAAAACATAAACTACAACTAAAACATATACTAAACATACTAACCAATCACCACCAACTTAACACAGGCAATGCCCAAAACTACCCGTCAGCGATCCCAATGATAATATATAGCATGATATTGAAGACGAAGGTTTAAAACACGTACCTGGGAGGCAAAGGAATCTCGCCTCCGAATCAAATCGGCGGAGATGGATCAAACTTATTTTTTCTTAAGTTGCCTCCCAAGAAGCACTTGGTTTAAGGTTGCCAGCCTGACACACCGAAGTGCTCATCAAAGAGGGCATTCCGCCCATAAAAATAGTCGTACAACACCACATGCGGGTCTTGGTTCAGTACGCCCTCAAGACTGGCGAGATGTGGCAATGTATAGTTCGAGCCTTCAACAGGATGCTCCACCAACTCATGTACTTGGTGGGCATGGAAAAATGTTGCTAGCGGTGGAGAGGAACAAGTGAACCACAACAGATTCTCATAAATATGATCGTCTTAGATCGATGGTGGCGTCACCAGCTGGAATTCGAACGGTGAAAATTCACAACAATTAATGTGAGAATCTCCATTGATCTCACTCAAGTACTGCCCGCTTATCTCCAGCTCCTCACGATGGCTTTCACTGAATGTGGCTATTGAATCTCCGGGTGCCACCGTATTTGACTCAGCCTCAATCAAGCAGATTAGTTGATCGATTTGCGTCTGAAAAGACGTTACGATCGCATTGATTTCAGTGCAAATCATCTTAATGTTGTCGAGATGATCCTCGTGCTCATTTAGCCGGTCATTTGTCTCCCTACAAAACGCCTGTGTTTTCCTAATGAAATCAGCGAGTATTTTCTCCAAGCTGGGAGAAGACTCAACGTATTGGTTCGGGGTGTCAACCATGGCGGCGTAGAATTGAAACTCTAATAATCAAAGGCCGCCATGTCTTCCAACATCCAATAGGCTTCGTCCGCGGTTAGTTGGTCGAACGAGGTGGTACCATTTTCTCTTTCAACCCACATTCTAGTTGCGGCTTGTAACCCATCGAGGAAGTTCAGTAGTTGACACTCCCTCGAGAATTCGTGATTTAGAAATCGGAGTAGCAAATTCTTGTAACGATCCCAAGCACAGTAATATGGCTTGGAATCCTGTTGAAAGAAACGCAAGAGTACCTGTCGATCTAACATCTTCAAGCACCCCGCAGAAAAACAAAAACTACAAATGAAAAAGTTATAAACAAAATAAATACCTAAAATAAAATTCGGTCATTTACTCACAATCTCAATAATAAACAAAAAACACAATCCCCGGCAACGGCGCCAAAAACTTGGTGACCGTAATTACATGTCGCCACTTTCACCGCAAAAGTATGAGTCAAGTTTTAGTATAGGTAGGGAGAGTAAGGGTATCATGTTCACAGGGATTGGTTGTGATTATTATAGAGTACCGTAATTGTCATGACCTAATTTCATCTAGGCTAAAACAAATATAAATAAAATTAATATAAACTAATACTAAGTTATTAAATTAACTATACTAATACTAATATGAGATGTTTAGGGAAAGTATTGCCGAGGGATTAACTTTATTTACAAAAACATGCTTGGTCTCATTTTAGTTTACATTAATGGCATTCTGGTATCCGAAAATCTCGATTTGTAAACTCACTCCCCACCTCTTCCGAGTGTAAGACGAGTGAATACATGACTTCGTGTCAATGAAGAAGTCTTCCTTAACGTCTTAACGATGCTAGGTCACATGAGTCTAGCCCCAACGTCATTGATTGCACAGTTTCTAACGCCCTCCCAGGTCGTTAGATTGTCATGTTCTGTTTACCCTAGTCCAAATTCGAGGTTACCTCTCCCGAGTGTCAAACCCCGTATTCTCTAATTATCTAAACAAGCATAATAACATGACAACACTGCAAACACAATTGAAATTATTATAAAATACACATTAACGAAACACAAACTCAAACAAAACTACATTTTCATAAATATATTAATCCCTAGACAAAAACCTATTTAGATCATGGACATGGCCGGTTATATAATTAAAAATAAGCTAAACATGCTCAAACAACAATCCTAAGTTAATAAATAAGGAAAGGAATGAGAGAAACTTAGCCTAGTCCGAATATTTGCCGCTAAAAACGTTTCGAGATCGCTCCCCCTTCTTTGCAACATGATCTTCTCCTTAGGATTTGAATTAGTATTCCCAAAACCTCTCTCTAAAATATACTAACCCTAATGGTGCTCTAATGGCCGGAGAAGAAGAGAGGAAGGGGAATAAATAGGAAAAATAACTAAAATCTGGTGCAGAGTGACCGCCTAGGCGGTGGGTATGTCGGTTTAAATGATCGCCTAAGCGACGGCTTGATCGCCTAGGCGGTGGAACAATGAACCAAGTCTCTGTATTCTGACCGCCTAGACGGTGAAACTACAATGAGTTTAGGCTTGGCTCTGTACTTTAACTGCCGCGGCGGTGGTTTGGTCACCACGACGGTGACTGCAGGTTCTGAATTTCAGCTTCTTTGCCCTTTTTCCACCGTCTTTGATCCGATGTGATCATTTTTTATCCGTTTTCATCCCGTTTCACCTCAAACACCTGATTTATACAAAAACACATAAAAACATATTAAAACATACTAAACATACTCGAAAACTAACAATGTTCGGATTGGAAATAGATAGGTAATTTACACCTATCATACGGCTTTTTAATGAATTTGGATCACAGGATAGAATCCATAAAGGTTATATTGTTACTGGCAGCTATCGTGAGAATTTGAGACGTTGTGTATGGTTGGTTTGGTGATGGCGTCAGATATCCTTACACGGAATTTGGTTATGGGTAATTTGTCAAATTTTCCTTGCTTCCATCGCTCTACTCTTATGTCGTTTATCTTTTCTACTTATTTATACTGAAATGTTAGTCATGAAATAACATAACATATAAACAATCAGAAGTTAGAGTTCTCTAAACAGGGTCTACATAGTCAAGTATATTATCCATTTTTAGAAGTTCTTTCTTCCTTCAAAGTACAAACTTAGACTTGGTCACTTATCGAAGGCTTCAAGATCTCTAGCAGCTTCCAACCCGTCTTCCTTTGTATCCCAAAGTTGACAGAATTATCAGTCAAATTCTCCAATTTAGTCAGCCCAGTTGTATTATTTTGGTCTTTAAACGAATCCAAAATCCTCAGATAAATAAAGGTTTGGTCAAAATCTGATACCTCATGTTGTTTTGTTTTTTATTGTTTGCATTTTTCATTTTTGGCCTTAGTGCCCTTTCGAGTTTTCACTAAGGTCGGCTACTACATTTTTGCACCTCAGCACCCTTTCAGGTTTTCACTAGGTTAATAGTTTTGTATCTTGCTATGATCCTTACTTTTTTGTCCCGCTCTTTCGGGTTTTCACTATGTTCTCAAGTCGTACTAATTTTATACCCTTTTTTGCCCTCACTTCCTTCCGATTATAAGTCTAGGTTTATCTTTTCTATGGGTAGAACTTCTTTACCGCATTAGCATTAATGGGCTCTGGGAACTCTTCTCCATCCATTTCTTGAAGTATTAAGGCCCCATACCCTAATATTTTTTTAAAAAACGAACGGTCTTTTCCAGTTTGGTGCGAATTTTCCCTTAGCTTCATCTTGGAATGGGAAGATCTTTTTTAGTTCCAATTTACCCATAGTATAGATTCTCGGATAAACCTTCATGTTGTAAGCTCTAGCCATTCCCTTTCGATAGCATTGTCCGTGGCATATAGTAGCGAGTCTCTTTTTGTCTATCAGGTATAGTTGGTCAAGTTTTTGTTGTTGACCTTATCTAACTCAGCTTCCACTAGATCCTAGGAGAGATAATTTCTACCTCTACTAGGATTATGCCTTGTGTTCCATATACTAATGAATATGGCATAGCTCCGGTTGATGTTCTGACTGATGTTCGATAGGCCATCAAGGAAAATGGAAGCATCTCATCCCATTCCTTGTGGTTATCTATCATTTTCCTTAGGATAGTCTCAATGTTCTTGTTGGCAGCTTCTACTGCTCCATTCATTTTCGGCCGGTAGGGCACGAAATTCTTGTGTTCTACCTTGAATTGAGTACAAATGGCTTTCATCATACATTCTTTCAGGTTTTGGGCATTATCAAAGATCAAGGCTTGAGTTACTTCGTAATGCAACAAGATATTCTCCTTAAAGAACCTCGTTACGGTACTCTGGGTGACATGAGTAAGCGAAATCGGCTCCACCTACTTAGTGAAGGAGTCTATAACCACTATGATGAATTGGCGTCCTCTTGGTACCATCAGCGTTATTGGACCTATGGCATCTCTAACATCTTCTCATGAAGTTTATGCAATCGCCTTCCATGGTTAACCAAAAGTAGCCAGTTCGTAGGATCTTCTAGAACAAGATGAATTCCCTCATGTGTGGTCTGCACACTCCACTATGAATCTCTTTCATGAGTTGTATTGCTTCTCGGGCGCCCACACACCTTAAGAGACCCATATCTGGTGATCTCTTATATAGGGTATTATCGCTGAGAAAGAATTGGCCAGCTGGTCTTCCCAAGGTTCTCCTACTCAGGCTATCGACTCATTCAGGATATTCTTGATTTCTTAAGAACCTTAGGATATCTACGTACCAAGGTTCTTCATCCTCTTCAGACTCTACCTGGTTGTAATGAGATGGTTATCGGTATATCTTGATGGTTACGGGAATCTCTTCATCTTCGTCTTCGATCATTGATATCATGGATGCTAACATTGCAAGGGCATCAGCGAAATCATTCTTAAGCCGTGGTACATGTTTGAAGTCGATCTTTAAGAATGCTTCACAAAGGTCGAGTAAGTAGTTGTTGTACTGGATTAGTTTGGCATCTTTCGTCATGTACTTATCGGTGATCTGGTTTATGATTAACTCTGAGTCCCTGTACACTATCAGTTCTTTGATTTTCAAGTTTTTGGCCAACTCTAAACCCATCATACAAGCTACATACTCAGTGGTGTTGTTGGTGTTGGTAAACTTTAGCTTAGCCGTGACTGGAAAGTGTTGACCTTGTGGAAATATTAGGAAAGAATCGATGTTGGCCCCTTTCGAGTTGCTAGCTCTATCAAAGTACATTTGCCATATCTGCTCATCCTTATCGCTAATTAGTAATGCAATAGGTTTGTAGGGAAACTCAGTATCCATGGACCTTTCGTTAGCTCTTGGGTTATCAGCAAGTTGGTCGGCGATTACTTGGCCTTTGACTGCTTTTTGAGTCGCATATACAATGTCGAGCTCAGTCAGCAGCATTTACCACATGGATATTCTTCCGATGAGCACAGGATTTTCAAATATGTACTTGACAGGATCCATTTTAGCTATTAATCAAGTAGTGAAGTACAACGGATAGTGACGCAACCTTTTAGCAGTCTAGGCTAACGTGCAACAAGTTTTCTCTAGTTCTAAGTATTTTTCTTCGTATGAGATGAATCTTTTGTTGACATAGTAGATGGTTTGTTCCTTCTTTCCTAAACTATCATGCTGTCCCAATATTGCACCAATAGAAGTTTCCAAGATGGTGAGGTACAGGAACAACGGTTTTCTTTGTTGGGGTGGTACCAAGATATGAGGGTTTAATAGATAGGCTTTGACTTTCTCCAAGTCATCCTGGCATTCTTTGTTCCATTTCCCATTTGATTCTTTTCTCAGTAGTTCAAAGATCAGTTTACAAGTTGCTGTCAGTTGCGAAAAAAAACGGGTGATAAAATTCACTTTCCCAAGAAAACCACAAATTTCTTTTTTTTGTTCTAGGTGCCAGTATTTCAACTATGACTTTTATCTTGGTAGCATCAATTTCGATCCCTCATCGATTAACTATGAATCCAAGTAGCTTACCAGACACAACTCCAAATGCACACTTAGCCTGGTTGAGTTTTAGCTGGAATTTCCGGAGGCGATTGAACATTTTCTTCAAGTGCTCTAAATGGTCTTCGTCTTATCTTGATTTCACTATCATGTTATCCACATATACCTCCATTTCTTTGTGGATCATGTTGTGGAACAAGGTTGTTATGGTTCTCTGATAAGTTACTCTAGTGTTCTTAAGTTTGAATGGCATGGATCGATAACAGAATACCCCCAAGGTGTTATAAAGGTGGCCATATGCTTATCTTGCACATCAACTAGGATCTGGTTGTACCCGTAGAATCCATCCACAAAGGATGAGATCCTACACCTAACAGTATTGTCCAGGATGATGTGGATATTTGGTAGTGGGAAGTTATCCTTCGGACTTGCCCTGTTGAGGCCTCTATACTCAACTCAAACTTGGATTCTTCTGTCTGTCTTAGGTACTGGCACTATGTTACTCAACCACTCGTAGTAAGTACAGACTTCGATGAGGCAAGCTTTGAACTGCTTCACGATCGCTTTCTTAACTTTCTGGCTGATATCAGGTCGCATCTTTTGGAGCTTCTACTTGCTTGGTCTAACTCTTCTCTTGATAAGAAACTTGCACATCATGATGTCGGTTGATAGTCCTACCATATCATCATAAGACCAAACGAAAACATCCTGATATTCCTTTAACAGGGATATCAGGTCTTCTTTCTCTTGGCTAGTGGTCGACTTCCCAATCTTCATTTCCCTTGGATTTTTTGGATCTCCTAGGTTCATTGTTTTGGTCTCGTCTTGACTTGTGATAAGTCGTTCCTCAAATCTCTCTAAGGCTCTACTTACCTCCTCAGTGTTCTTGGGAATAGGATTATCTTCCGTATCGATTTCCAATAACTCCCAATTTATTTCCTTGTCTAGATAGTACTGGTTAGGAGGAGGTAGTTCATTATTATATAAATTATATTCAAGTTTGTTTAGGCACCTGTAAAGTAAACACAAAAGTCTAATTTTAAATATGTTATTATCTTAGCATGTCTAGTATTGCAGTACAAAAAGAGAAATTCAAAAAGTCAAAAGGAGCCTAGAGATAGTATAATCTCTACCATGTAGTGGCTAGTCAGATAAGAGATGTTATGGATGTTTGTTTATTAACAAGGTTCTCGTCGCATTGCGATTAGACGAGCTTTCCAATTGCTAAGGCTACTAGGTGGCTCTAATTCTCTTACGTCATTCCCTTCCTCGTTGATCATGCAAACTTACTCCTCTAACCATGCTGTTGGTAGGTTAAGCTTGGTTCGATAAGGGATTATCACGAAGTTCGATTTATCTTTCTTCTCTTCTTTATCAGCTTGGATTGTGCTAGTGGTGAACAAAAAGTTGACTCGAACATGAGGTATTATCCCCAGCTCTCCATTCTTCCTTGGTTGTTTGTTGGATCCCATGTTTAAGCTTGCATCGAATCCCAGTCTGTAGGTGTCTAACTTTTGTCTGATCCCTAATAGGGATCACAATCTTGCTTTGCCTTTGTCAATGTCTATCTTCGGGCTAAAGTTCATGATGTTCATATGGGTAGCTAACAATAAGTTAGTGGTAGACTTCCTTCTCGAATATATGAAATACTAGTAATATCAAATACCCGGAAAGAAGCTACTTGGTTGGCATTATCAACTATTATTACCGGTTCAGCAAGGGTTTGGTAGATGGCATGATCTTCTTTAGCATAGATGATGATAATACTATCCTCAAAGATAAACTTTATTTTTTGGTGAAGTGATGAGAGAACTACCCCAGCTGAGTGTATCCAGGGCCTTCCGAGGAGCAAGTTTTAGGCAATCGATATGTCTAAGACATACAGGTCTACTTGAAAAGTGATCGGGCCTATAACGATTGATAGCGTAATTTCTCCTATAGACTTTCTCTTCTCACTGTCGAAGGCTCTGATGATGATAGTAGTGTTTTGGATTTGGTCCTTATTTACCCCTATTTTCTTCAACGTACTCAGAGGACATATGTTGAGTGCGGACCCGTTGTCTGCCAAAACTCTAGAGAGGATGAAGTTTTGATAATGCACTGATATGTTAAGAGGTTTGATATGCCCAATTCCTTCAGAGGGCATCTCATCGTCAGTAAAGGTTATGAGATTGGCACTGAGGATGCTCTCCACTATATTAGTAAAGTGATTCTATGATATGGAACTTGGTACATGTGCCTCATTAAGGACTTTCAGCAGTGCATTACGATATACTTTGGAGGTCACTAGCAATGATAGGATCAAAGTATGTGATGGTGCTTTGCTCAATTGCTCGACAACCTTATACTTACTATTCTTAACTGCCTTCAAGAACTCTAACACTTCTTCCTCAGTGACAGTCTTCTTAGGATACCCTTGGGTTCTTTGTCTAATACTTGCAAGTCTAGGCCGACAAAGATTCTCCAACTCCGTGTAATTCTTTAAATCTCTCTTACTTGGTCTTTTATCCTCACGATATTGGTTTTAATTGTCGTAGAGTAATTCCAAGGCACTTCTTTCAAGTCTTTTATCGGTTCTTGCTTTCATTTTTTGAAGGTTAGCGCGATTTTTGGTCGAATTAGTATCAGGTTCGGGAGTACTTGCGGTTGTATGGTGAATGAGAAACTTCTAATCCCCATGCGTAGTTAAAGTTTAACTTCATGAAACCACAGTCAAACATGTTAATTCAGGAATTATCCTGGACTGGATAGCTTGGTTGTCTACCTAGGGTGCTAGAATTTTCCTTGGTTAGGGGGATTATTCTGCCACCAAGTTTTCGAGGTTTAGTTAGATTTGTCATCTTTCTCGTCCTTACTTGGGTAATTGAGATCAAATCTTTTCTTAGACGGGAGCAACACTATATTTCTCGGAGCTTCATTCTTGAGTGGTTGATACACGTTCAAGACCTTGTCAATTACAACGGCTATATCGGAGACATTCTTGTTCAACGTATCAATTTCTCCCTACATCTGGTCTAGTTCTTTTCACCCTTGAAAGGTTCCTCTTTCTCCACCTATTAGTTCTGGACTCTCATCTATCATAGGTCTCTTACCCTTATTATCTTCTTCATCGAATTTACTTCCCCAACCGGTAAGAGAAATAGGTTTATCATTCATTCTTAAAAATGAGACAGACATATCTATCCAATAGGCTTTAGGGCAATTTCTAGCTTCTACCCATACTGCTCCGAGTGGTTTGGGATCAATTTTCCATATTCCAGTATAGTCACTCGAATCAGTATCCCAAGCTCGCTTGACCATGTTGACAGTTGGAGCTGAGTTACCATGTTTGGGTAACGGGTTTTGCTGATAATTAGACTGACATGTCTCCCTCTCTTTTGGGAAACATATTACCTTGGCTTCTATCAGATCTTGTATTTTGTGTTTTAAAGAGATGCAGTTATCAGTAAGGTGACCAGGTGTTCCACAATGATAAGTGCAGAACTAGTTTGGGTTGTAGTATGGGTTATTGATGTTTGGTCATTTTAGGGGTACAGGTTCAAGCATTTTGTTTTTAACACATTACTCGAAGATTCAAGAAAGGGTTATAGGGAGATGGGTAAACTGCCTTGGTTCTCTATAGGGTGAATTGGGTCTATAATTTTGTTGGTAGTTGGATGTGTTTGGAGGCCGTGGCGGAGCTTTATAAGGGGGTTGATATGGGTAAGGGTTATATGCTGGAGCTAGAAAATGAGCCAATTGAGGCGGTAGTGTCAACTGAGGTGGTGGTGCTAGCTGAGGTGGAGGTGCAAATAGAGGTAGTGGTGTAATTTAAGGTGGTTGCTTTTGGAAGATTTGATTCTCAAACTTGGGGGGATTAGACTGCTAAGATTTATATGAAGGTTAGAAGTTCTACTTGTTTTTTTTCCCTGGTCTACCATTGCTACTTCAGGGTCTTTCTTCTTACGTGCTACTAGTCCAAACATATTTTTTTATATATCCCCCTCCCTGAAGGATCATGTTAGAAAATGGGCCATCCAATGTGTTTAGTAAAGGCCCATTAGTAAGGGTGGTGCTGAGCCTGGACAAATATTTGGACCATCTCAGCCTCTTTCATTGGTGGCACTACTTGTGCAACTCTATTCCTCTATCGAATAGCATATTCCCTAAAACTTTCTTCACTATTCCTAATTAAGGTTCGAAGAGAAATCTTATCTGGTAACACTTTCTGATTATAGCCGTACTACTCACAGAAGACCTTAATTATGTTAAGGAACATCTTCACTTTCGAATGTTCTATTGTCGGGTACCAATGAGCGGCAGGTCCGTCTAACGATTGTTGGAAGAGTTGAACAACTATTTTCTCGTTGTGGATATACACCCCCATCTCATTCTTATACTTCTGGATGTGCCAATCTGGAGACCCTGATCCATCGTATTTCGTGAATGTAGGCATGACAAAGTTGTCAAGAAACTTTACTTGAGATATAGAAGACAGGTTATCATATTGAGCATTGGTTCTCGATTCTCTCTTCTTTACTTCCTGGAGTTCTCTTTCCATTTGCAATAGTTTATCTATCAATAGGGATGTCTTCTCAAATTGTTCTTTTACTTTTGTTTTGAATTGGTCGCTAGTTTCTAGTATAACTGGGCTAAAATTTGGTTTAGCTAAGGTGGTACTTGGGTTTGGGTCAATCACAGTTGAAGTGACTTGTGGCTGAGGTTCAACAAGGATTATTTCTCCTGTAACCGGGCTAGGGCCTCAGGAAACTGGAGGGCTGCTGTTTGGTTAATGGTTCCATTGGGTTCAGGGTTTGAACAGTGGTTACAAAGTTCTACTAAGAATGGTAAAATTGCTGCAGAAGTTCAGAAATCGGACCCACGGACTGTTTCAACACACCCGTATCTTCTTTTAGTTGGAGTACCCTGATAGGTTCACACGGCCGTTCCTCTATATCCTCCATTAGGATAGGCTGTCGTGCTTGCGACCGAGTGTAAACTGGCGAACAGGAAATGGGTGTTTTCTTACGTAGAGCAATTTTTCCTACTTAGACGATGGTTGTGTCAGTATTTTACTTAAATAGGTGTTTGTGGTTTGACTATTACTTAGTTTGGGATGAGATTTCCAATAGTTCCAAATGTTATAATTTGCAACCATATCGAATTTTGTTATGACTACTCCATAGACAGAGTGTACTTTGCTAATAATTACAGACTCGATTTGACACTTTTATTTGGTTTCAATGGAAATCTCATATCGATTTTTAGTCAATGTCGACCTCAAACTGAAGCAAGACCTGAATCCGAACAAAATATAGTTTCCGAGTCTAATAAAACCTCGTATAGTCTTAATAAGGATTATCTTTATTCTTTTCCATGACTTGTTCAACAGTTAATTTATTCAGATACAATTAGAGACTATGAGCAGGCTTATAGATAAAGATGAATGAAAATTCTTATTTGGCTATTCCGTTCTTTATTAGTCCTAGAGGTACTTCATTTTGTAAGATTTTAGGGTAATGTTATACTGACAGCAAAATTAAATGTATTTTTCCAACATTGTGTCCTAAGTGAATCAGGGTTTTGGTGTTCCTCTACCCTAGGCTTACTATATACGGTTTTGGATTTTCCTCTAGCGTATCCTTAAAAGCTCGGTTCCCAAATTTTCAAACCTCTGTCATCTTTCTCAGGGGAACATTCATCTTTGGTTGGTGGTCCGAGTGAAAAAAAAAATTCGTAGCCGGATCCCAGGGGATGCAACCCCTAACCTTGCTTCTTTTAACTTCTCTTTCTAACTTAAGGGTTTTTAGGGCTTAGATCAGCATCATGACCTCGATGACTTTAACCCCTACTGTTGGCCTCTCTATCCCTAATAGGGTTACGACTTGGGTTTTTCATCAATGTTATACAATGCAAAGTGAGTTCTCGTGCATTGGAGAAAGTGTACAATAATGTAAATGTAGAAATGTAAAGACAATATTTAAATGCAGTAATTAAATCCAGTAAAGTAAATACAGTAAATAAAGAAAGTAAATATGTATGCATGCTAATATATACACATGAAATGATATGCTTAGTATTGTTTTGCTATTATTATTGTTGTTATTGTTATTGTTATGTTTTTGGTAGAGAATTGTTTATGCTTGAAATTAAAGATATAATGCTTGGATGTTATTAAACAATGAATATGGATTTAGACTCCAACTAGGCCTGACTCTCTTATGAAGTCCCCAGTGGAGTCGCCAGCTAACGTACCCTGGATTTCGATAGCGGAAGAAGTAGATAATTGGGAAGATGATGAAAACAAGTTTCATTCCTTCATCTCTAGGTCGTCCAAATCCATTCGTTTTAAAAATTGGTTTTCAAGGGTTATTTTAGGTATCGGTTTTGAAAAACTTATTGGGCCAATATTTTTGTTAAAAACGGAGTTGCCACCTAACACAGGGTTATATGATGTGCTAGGTACTAGAGATATTCCTTAAGTTCGGGAGTCAGTTATGCTTGGGGAATGTTTTATGTATCTCAAGACACCCTTCTGTAAATGGTACCTTGGTCTAAATAGATATTCACTGTTAAACACATCCAAGCAATTTTCTTTAATTACATAAACAAAAATAATCCCCTTTTTTAAAAGTTTGTTGTCTTTTTATGGTATTTTGTATGATATAATATAAATGAGGTAAATACTATAGCTAATACTAGTCAGCAACACCCAATAACAGTTTATATACTGACAGATATGTAAATATGCAAGTTATACTAAATGAAATGCAAACTCACTAAATTGTTTGGATATGCGACTAAACCCGTACGTGGGTTACCTACGTATCTCGAATGAGAATCAGGTCTTTATACAGTTCGTTTATGTTAGGTTAAAACTAAATGGTTTATGTTATTAAAGGTGCGACAGATAGGTGTAATTTATCTATATATTCCCAAGCCGGTTTTGATAGTTTTCGAGTATTTTTATAGCATTTTATTATATTTTAATACGATTTTATTTATTTTATTATAAATTAGGTATTTGGGGTGAAAAGGGACTAAAACGGTCCATAAATGAGTAAGGCGATGGAAGAACGGTGGAGAAAAAGAGCAAAAAGGCTAAATTATGAACCTGCATCCACCGTTACAGCAGTGAAAATACAGAGAGTTGCTGAAAGCTCCACCACTGCAGCAGTCAGGCCACCGTTGCAGTGATCAAAATGCAGAGAGCTCCACTGCTGCAGTGGTCACTCGCCAGAATCTTACCAACCTCTCCATCGTTGCAGCGGTGATCCCATCGCTACAGCGGTCATGCGCCTGACATTTTAAGATATTTTATGATATTTTAAGATATTTTGAAGCCTATAAATATCGTCCCTCTTCTCCCCAAACAGAAAAAAGATGTTTTTGAGAGTCTTGAGAGCTCCTAGGCTGATCGACCAAGAGAAGATCACCGCACGAAGAAAAGAAAACGTTCTCGGAGTGGTTTTAGCATTGATTCTTCGGATAACAGCTAGTCTCCTCGTTTCTCGCTTTTTCTCTTAGATTTGGTTGATTGTTTCGTATATGTTTAGCGTATATTTTGTTGTATATTTGGTTAGGGCCATGTATAGCTAAACATATATTGTCTAGGGCTTGATGTAATTCACGAAAACATTGTTTATATAAAATCTATATTTCGTTAATGGTTGTTCATGTTTATCTGATTGTATTTAGCATTTTATTACAATCTTAATATGCTTGTTATGGTATTAGGATTGATTTTGAGAATACGGAGTTTAACACTCAAGAAAGGTAACCCCGAATTCGGACTAGAGTTTAAACACAACGCGACGATCTAATAACCCAGGAGGGAGTTAAAAAGTGTTTAATCCATGATGTTGGGGCGAGACTCATGTGACCAAGTGTCGTATAGATGCTCGAGGGGGATTTCGGCGTTGACGCGAAGTCACATATTCATTCACTTTACACTCGGGAGAGGTAGTGAATGAGATTTTGATACCGAGATTGTCGGATAGGATGAACGCCGTTAATGTAAACTAGATTGAAACGAACACATTTAAGTGAATGAAGTTAATCCCTAGGCAATAAATTCTCATAAACGTCATACTAATATATTAGTATAATTAGTTTAATTAACTTAGTTTAGTATATTATTAATATAAAAACCTATTTTTTATCGCTTAAATAAAGTTAGGTTATGATAATTACGTTACTCAATGATAATCTACACCAATCCTTGTGGATACGACAACCTCTACTCCTCTTATATTAAAACTTGACCCGTACACTTGTGGTGAAAGTAGCGATGAATTTACGCGCTACCAGCGACCTAACCCTTATGGGTTTCCTACATACTTTGGGTGGTTACCAAAGATCAGATTAAACATAGTTCATCCTTGTCTCGTCAAAAAACTGGATTCATTATTAGAGGTGCGACCGAACCCTTATGGGCTACCTACGTACTTTAGGTGGTTACCAAAGATCAGGTCGAACGTAGTTCAGTCTTGTTACATTTGAAAAAGTTGGGTTGGTTTAGTTTAAAGCTATTTTGTTCAATTTGTTTTGGTTGATTATCAGTTAATTTTGGTTGTGAACAAACCTGAATCACAACCTTATAACAACCCTTTGATTTTGTCAAGAAGTTTAAACAAACTCCTTTGCTTTGGTTAGTTTAGTGTTTGTGTGTGAGTTGTTAGTTAAAAGTGAAAAGAAATACCATATATTTATGCCAGTCGTACTCGTAACTTAGAAAAACGAGAAGGTTTCTGAAGAAGAATCATACATATTCCTGAAGGAATAGAGGCCCTCCCTTTATCCCGAGTTCTTAGCCACAAGGGTCTGTCGATGTAGTATATAAGTATATGTGTGTGTGTGTGTGTGTGTGTAACTAAAAAAAGAAAAGAAATACGATGTTCTTGGGGAAATTGTGTAGACTATGCACAACTCATGGTGTGATAGAAATTTTGTTTGAATCCTCACGTGTTCTTAACATGTTGTTAGATGATTTGATATTTTTGAATGTCTTAGCATGTTCTTGAATATTTTTTAATGTTCTTGAGATGCTCTAAATGGTTTTGTATGATTTGACCCTAGTTTGGTTGTTATAGTTAAGATTAGGTGTTTGTTTGATGTTCTAGACAAAATCAAAAGTTTGTTTGGTTGTCTTATGGGTTTTATGTATTATGTACATGGAATTAAGTGTATTATTTACATGATCCTGCTATATACAAAGCAATATACACAAGATTTGGTCGTCATAAATGCATACAAGGTGCATTGTATCTAGTCCTTGGGTGTCACTTTGCATTTAATGCAAAGTGATGAGTCACGACGTGGAGGGCACTCCTACAGTTAGATTAGGATAGAATCGGGTTAATTTTCCTTGTAACCGTCGGTTGGTTTCCAAGTTGCCTAGTTACCCTTATATATTTTTGTGAAAATATATGCATCCTTTGAACCTAACCATGCCATGTCATCCCAAGCATTTAATGCTTGATGGGATGTGCATTTCTTGGAGGCTACTCATCCAATTTGGTTTCAGTAATGGGTCATTACGGTTCAAGACTTTCGGTTGGTTTCTAAGATATTTAGCTTAAAATATCTAGATACCTTGAATATGGTTTTGACATGTCATCCAAAGCATTTAATGCTTGATGGGATGAGCATTTAATTCTCATTGAATGCCTTACTTAGGTAACGAACCGAATCAGTTTAGTTTTGATAACGGTTGGTTGTACCCTAAGTGTCTTTGTTCCCTTCCTTAGCCATTTGGTAGAAAAATTCTAGGAAGGCTCCTTGATTATTACAAGACTTCATTTGTGGGCCTTAAATGATGGCTAGGCCCCTTGATTGCTTGAGCCTAGGGTGGTTTGTTAAGACTACTTGGATTTGGTGAAAATCCAAGTCAAATCCAATTCTTAAATCACCTTGTGATTTAGGGCTTTGTCATGATCTTTCCAAGCCTTGTTTAAGGTGTCTTGGATTGTTTCTAGTAGTGTTTGATGTAATATTCATAAATGAAATGGATTTTTTAGGGGTTAAATTTGATAAGATTCAGGGGTTGTAAATGTTTCAAGGTCAGGGTGGGTAACTGAGTTAATTGTTTGAAATGTCATATAATTTAAGAGTAGTGATTAAGATTTATCTACTAAAGATGATTTAATGAAAATCAAACTTTAGCAAAGTCATGTTAGACCTCCTTAAATTATGGGAATTTCGAGGTTGACCCGAAACTTTTACTTAGTTGTATTTTGTTAAATTCATCATTTTTGTCATGATCTCAGGTAGAAATTCATTCCCTTTAAACTCAGGCTTAAAGTTTATCTAAACTTATACTTGATCCGACACTAATTAGGCGGGGCAAAATGCAGTGTCTACACTCGACCCGATACTGTTCAGGTGAAGGTTCTTTAATCGATTGTGAATATGGGTGTTCATTGGTTTGGTAGGGGAGAAAAATAACCCACTCGCCACTCGACCCGATACTGTTCAGGTGAAGGTTCTTTAATCGATTTTGGGCTTCAAATCGGTATTGTGTAGGTTTATTAGATTACAGTCGGGTGGTCTATTGGTTTGGTAGCACAGAATTTCCCCATCATTATATCAAATCACCAAATAAAAACCCTAATTGAAACAAAATTTAAAAATCCTAATCAATACAGAAATCAAATCAATGATCAAAAAACTAAACGACGAACTCAAAGAACAAATTCAAGAAGTTAAGAACTCACCGTCGGTTCGTAGATTGTTACTGTGACGAACGTATGAGAGAGGCTATGTTTCTGAGATGAAACGTCGACAGAGAGAGAAGATTATATGAATTGAAAAAGGCAGCTAAGCGAAGCAACAAATGAATAGGAAAAACTGTGTTTCAGAGATGAAGCACCAACAGAGAGAGAATATTAGATGAAGGCTATTGCTTGACTAAACGAATAGGAGAAGCTGTCGGAGATTAAGCGTCGACGAAGAGAGAATATTAGATGAATTAAAGAAGGTAGTCAAGTAAAGGCTTTGTTTCGGAGATGAAGCGCCGACACAGAGAATAGAGAAGACAAATGAATGAGCAATATTACTTAGAAACCCTAGAAAATTGGTATTTATTTGGTGTGGTCCGGTCCCGTTGGGGGTGCATCAGATGGGTGACATAGGTAACCGTTATTTGATCCGAGAATGAAAAATCCCATCGGGTTTCACCCGAGCCGACCGGACAGAAGCAAAAAAAAACTTGTTTGCGGGTGTGGGTGAGGCGGGTCTGGCTCGTAAGTCGAGTTTGGCGGGTCCCTTGTATACCCTCTACTCAAGAAAGGTTGAAATATTGGAGTCTCCATGTTCACAATACAGCCACAAGCTTCCCAAAAGGTAGTAGCCATAGAGCCTAAAACCGTGCTAGTGTTTGAATCACCAAAGCAAGAGCTAGTAAAAAATTGGAAATAAGTGCCATGGAATTACTCCACCACCATAAAAATAAACGTACTAAAAACAACATAAGGTCAAGTGGGAGTCTATTACTGAACAAAAAGTACAAGACTTCCTGAAAGTTGTGAAAAACACAGATATCTGATCATCGAACAACTAAGCAAAGTGCCCACACAAATATCGATGTTATCACTACGGATGGCCTCGGAGGTCCACCAAAATGTGCTTATGAAATTCCACAATGAGGCTCATATAAAAAGCTCTATACCAAAGGATCGCTTCACTAACATAATAAAGAATATTCTCAATACCAACCTTGTAACCTTCATCGATGATGAAATATCCTCAGTTGGAACCGGGCACATCAAATCACTCAACATATCAGTGTAATACAAGGACTTCATCCTATCTCGGGTACTCGTAGGCAATGGCTTGGCATTAAACATATGCCCACACTCAAGAAGTTAGGGATATATGAAAAACGGATCAGAGCTACTGCTACCATTATTTGGGCCTTCAACAGTGAGAAAAGAGAATTAATAGGGGAGATCACGCTGCCTATTAACATAGGCCCAGTCACATTCCAAGTTGATCTACATGTGCTAGACATACCAGCAGCCTACAACCCTTCTCTTTGGCCAACCCTGGATCCACTCGTTTGGACCAATTTTGTCATCACTGCATTAGAAGATGAAATTTGTTTTCGAGGACATCATTGTAACCACACATGCCGAGGATGACCACGCCATCTACTAATCCTCAACTGCTCTAATAGTAGTAGCAAAACAAACTAAATTGGCGGCTTCATTCTAAGCCTTCGACATCGCCAATGCTAAGTACTTCTGCAACCAGTACCTGGGTTATCAGTCAGTACAACAATTATAGCCACTCACCTACATTTCATGGAATTAGACCTAGCAAAGTGTCTTGGAAAGCATAAAACAACAAAATAAGCCCGTTTAACATCAATGAGAAGCTAGATACCAATGGGGTAGGGTACATTCCAAATGAAAAAGAAAGTATGGCCACCAAATTTTAAAAAAATGAGAGTCCATGGTGATTCTTCACATCCAGATCACCTTTCTGTTGTTGCTAGTGTCGTCCAATTTAAGAAAAGAGAAAAAAAAAAAAAAAAGCCTAAGTTTATGCTGATCCCAAAGCATGTCAATCCTAGCTTGTTGATGTTAACACAAAAAGGATTAGTTTGTGGGATTCTGGGAGGGAAGGAAAGTGAAGGAAAGACTATCAAAAGGATGGAGTCTATAGAAAAACTCGACGACAAGGAAGTGTACTCGATCCCAGTGCATTGGGGACTTTGGTAATCCAAAAGTTTTAATATCTTCTCCCGTCTGACTAACCATTAGACGATTAAGACTATCCCTACTATATGTTTTTGTTTATGTAATTTCTTTTGATGTAAGAAATGTATGATTATTTTAAGAAATGTCATATTTAAAATTAGATTTTACGTTTTCTTTTCAGTGCCCAAGTACATCCGTATGTAATTCATATAATAACGAAAATCACTTACTTGAAGAGTATAATCTTGATAGGTAAGTAAATTGGGAGTCAATGGAAATCGAAACAGAAGATGGCCCCACTCCTAAGAACATTGATGAAATTTGAAAAGCCCTAGAAAAATTTGAAGATTAACCGATTCCCAGCCAAGACGAGACAAAAATAGTGAATTTAGGAGACACAAAAATTCGAAAGAGACGAAGATTGAAAAATCACCGACTAGCCAAGAAAAAGAAAATCTGATAACCCTATTAAGAGAATACCAAGACGTGTTCTCTTGGTCTTATGACGACATGGTAGAATTGGCGACCGATATTGTTACACACAAGATGCCCATCAAAGAAGAGATCAAACCAATCAAGCAAAAGCTTAGAAAAATTAAGGCCATGTATTAGCCTGTAAGTCAAGGAAGAAATCATGAAGCAGTTCGAGACATACCTCATTGAAGTCTGGACATATTGCGAATGGCTGAACAACATAGTTCTGGTTCCCAAGCAAGAAGGCAAGGTCAGAGTCTAGGTAGATTATCGAGGCCTCAATAGGGCTAGTTCGAAAGATGACTTCCCGTTGCCCAATATCCACATTATCCTGGACAATACCGCTAGGTGCAAAATCTTTTCTTTTGTAGATGGGTTTTGTGGATACAATCAAATCCTGGTCGACGAGAAGGATAAACATAAGACTGCATTCATCATGCCATGGGGCGGATTTTGTTACTGAGCCGTGACCTTTGGACGCAAAAATGCTAGGGCACCTTATCAAAGGGCTCTGACAATTCTCTTTCAAGACATGATAAAAAAAGAAATAGAAGTCTACGTGGACGACATGATCGTTAAATCCAGAGAAGACGAAGACTATCTGGAGCACTTGAAGAAGATGTTTGACCGTCTTCGAAAAATCTAATTAAAGCTGAACATATGTGCATTCAAGGTAGCATCAGGAGAGCTATTATGTTTTATGGTAAACCGTTGCAACTTCGAAATTGACCCGGCCAAGATCAAATCCATAATCGAAATGCCAGGACCAAGAACAAAAAAAGAGATCCACAATTTTATTGGGAGAGTAAATTTTATCGCTAGATTTATCTTTCAATTAACGGCGGCTTGCGAACCGATCTTAAATTTAGTAATAATTTTTATTTATTAATTTTTTTTAACAACCGTACATTTAGACACAGTTGATATGCTACTTACAGTTTTTTCCCATCCAATCCGAGGGAAAAAAACTCCGGTTGAGACACCTCCCTCCATTTCACCCATAGGCTTCCCCCATTCAAACGTCTACCTTGACGAGAGAAAAACCCAACGAGCTGATTTCTCTCGCAACGGATGACTTTTTGACGTGCCCCGCGAATTTTTGGCAAGAATTGTAGAGTTATTCCAGATCCCACCCCCCTTCTCCTCGACCCTACTCTATCTCTACAAAATTGCTACACAAATTCTCAACTTGTCGACGGAAAGAAGACTCTGAAACGCAAAACGGGGACGGAGACAGAAGAAGGAGAAACAGATTCAGCCATTAATTTACATGGCGTCGCCTTCGAATAAATTGGGACTTTCCTTGTTCTGTCTTCTATTGGCATCATTCGTGGCAGCCAACGACGTTTCGCATCGGGACCCAGCGGACCCGAGTATTTCTACCGGCTGCAATAATCCTTATCGTTTAGTAAATACTTATCATTTCTTTCTTATTTTTCCTTTCAAGTTTAACATTTGTTTCTCTAAACGAATCTCTGTTTTCCTTGATTTTCTTTATGTTGAACAATAATTGCTCAGTATTATATCCCCTAAAAAATGCTTTTGATTGGGGTTAAAGGCTGAAGATATTTAGAGACAAGCTCATGCCTGTAAGTAGGCATTCCTACCCCAATTGTTACGGAACCTGTCTCAGTTGAAACTAGATTAAGATAAAAGATCTAACATTTTCCAAGTTGGAAAGCATTGTGGACGCAAATTAAAATTTTGAAAAATTGATGAAGTTAGAAGAAAAATGCAGCATTTCCAGTAAAAGAAATTCTATTTTAGAATTGCTGTGGACGCTTTCATTTTGAAAAATTAAGTGTTTTGTATTGTTTAATCACACTTTTATCAATGTTTGAGTCTTTGAGATTTTTTTTTTGTCAAGAGAGGTTTAGACTTACCGGTTAAAGCTCTGAGTTGCTACTATAATGGATGAACTGCTAGTTTGGACAAGAGCAGTAGGAGTTAAATATTGGTGCCAAGTAGGACCTAAATATCGGTTCGGTGCTCCCGGTGAAGTGTCTATGCTTGCCGGTCATGTTTTTTGTGATAGTAAAATTGTTATATTTCCCATTAAGATATATAATGATGAGGATTTCTAGACGTCATGTACGAGAAGACATGTGGCTCTTTGTGAGAAGATCAACACGCTGGTCATCAATCGACTTGTAGGGGAGACAAATAGTACCATGCAGATAATGATGAAAACAAGATGACGATCAATCTAGTTATGTTTTCGTCAATCTAGTTATGTTTTCACGAAATAGTGGAGTGGGCTTAGACTGGATGACTCAAAGATCAGAGAAGCCACTAAAGCCAAACAATCTCAGCAGTAGTGTTACCGGTTGATACTCTGACTTGGTGCTCAAATGAGAGACAATTGTTTGCTTCGTACTCTTCTATGAGAATAAGGAGTTACCTAGAAAGATGAGTTACGTAGTCTAAGAGAGCCATTATTGGAACAAAGTTTGACATTAAGGGCATAACAATCTTGTCATAAGAGAGATGATCGATTCTAAGGTTGCCTGAAGAGTATTTAATTTGGGAAAGAACATAGCCACACATACTATGACCAATTTCAATGCCAATGAAGTAGCAAAGAAATCCTAGATATGTTATCTAAAGTCTTGGGATAAGATTGTTTGGCAGCTGAAATGCCATGAATATTGTTTTGTGCAAAGATTATATCATCCACTTAGAGCAAGACAAAGGCATAACTGATATTACTCTGACGAATGAAGACAAGACAAAGTCATTGGCACTGTGCAGACAACCAAATGTGATGGCGGTGGATTAAAGCTTATCAAACCAAGTTGGGAGTGCTTGCTTTAGACCAAGAGAGAACAATCAAGATAACATACATGTCTTTCAACATATGGAAGATCATGAGGTGGTTGCATACCGTTAAGAAAGTCATTCATGATGTCCATCTGATGGATAGACCGATCACGATTGGAAACAACAAAAACAATAATGGGATAGGTGTCACGCGGGCAATGAGTACAACCGTATCCTCATAATCAAGCTAATATTGTGAGTGTAAGCTTTCACCACTACACCGAGCGTTAGTATCGCTTAGTAGACGCATCATCATGATTATTTAGTGTATGGATCTACTTGGAGCTGATCACACACTTTCGTAAGGTAAGAGGTGAGTTTCCAAGTAGCAAGGCAATGGCTTTTGTATCCTCTGGTGGACAAAATTCAACCAGATATCTTATTTCCCTTGTTCAGTGAGGGCCACTTTCACAGCCTTAGACCATTGTATATAATTTCTCCCATTCAACTTGTGGGTGGTTAATGGCGGAAGCACAACAGAAAACATAATGGAACTGGAAACTAAAACGAGCGAACTTAGGGATATAACAAAAAATCCTGTCAACCAACAAATGAGAGACAAAATAACTGTAACATGAGCAAGTTAAACCAATGGAAAAGAGAAACAAACCAACATGATAAAACAAAATTAAACAATGAAAAGTGTCTTCTTTTTTTTTTGTTTTTTGTGAGAACTTATAAAAAAGTGTCTGAGAAAGATTGGACGAGAGACAACATGGCTGGAAGCGGTCAGATATGGCCCGACGAGGCTGCTGGTGGCAGATATGGGGTGAAGAGTTCAGGCGGTGGTAGAGGTGAGTAGATTGGAGCTCGACGAGGTTCTGCAAGTCTGCTCAGAGTTGGGATGGAGGTGATTTTGATGATCGTTGATGATGGGATGAAGATGGCGACGGCAACTAGGGTTTTGAACGGGGATCTGGTCCGCAGCATTAAACCGATTTTTTTTTGGGTTTTCTTTTCTGCAGTGAGGGCAAAAGAAAGAAAGAAAAAGAATACAACATTTTGAAGAGTAGATATTATGGGATTAATGTCCCAACGGGACATGCTCTTGATCGAGGAAACATGACTTGAGTGATAAAATATGGAATGTAAACTGAAGCCCTAATGTAAAGACAATGACTATATCATGCTTCTAACAGGTACCATTGCTTTTGAGAAGATCAACAAATGCATGTTTTGGATATTCACCATCAGATTCTGATCAAACGATCTTTGTGTGTTCTGGAAAAAGGGAAAGGATTTTAGCATCGAAATCAATAAATTAGGTAAACATCAGATTTATCATGCATGATATAGATGCACGTAATTCAAGAATAGTCATCAACAAATGAAGCATAATATTTGGCACGGCTATGAGATGGTGAAAACGAAGTTCAGGCATCACTATGAATCAAATCAAAGGGTGGATTGAATTATGCAAATTAACAGAATAATGTAAAGAATGTTGTTTTCCAAGCTTACAATGTTCACAGTTAAATTTGCACAAATCTGTGATATGTCCTAAAACAAGAATGCAAATGTTTTAATGGAGAAAAGAATCCCTGGCCAATAGTGCCATGGAGACAGAGGTACTTGCGGCAAAGGGTATGATGAACGGTGGAAGTTGGAGGTCCTCAATGCAATAAAAAAAAGGCCAAAATCTATGCCTGGTCCCACATTCCTTTGTGGGAGGTGGGGCTTCTAGCCCTGTTGTAATATGAAAGGTTGTGATTGAAAACCAAATAGTTCTTTATTTGATTCTTGCAAGTCACTTAACAGCCCCATCCCCCACCTGTTGGGGGTAGTTTAGTTCATATCTTGTGAATAAAAAAAATATACTGGTGGTCCCCCTTTTCTCTTCTTTGTTTCCACCACACTCTGACCCTATTACTGGATGTCTGCTTTAGAAAGCATGACATTGTTGGCCAAATAAACCAATTTAACATTTTTTAAGAATGGAATGGAAGTATAAAACCTATTATTATTTTTTGATATTAAGTTCTTTTGCATTTTTCTTCAGTGCTTAAGTTCTTTTGCATTTTTCTTCAATGCTGAGGATATTTGGAAATAAATATATCAGCATGTTTATCATATGATGTTCTATTGGTTTCATTTTTCTTTACAGGTTAAGATTAAGAAGTGGGTTGATGGCGTTGAGGGTGAAGAATTGGATGGGCTAGCTTCTGCTTTTGGTACTATATTGCCCACCCATGCTAAGAGTGCTCCTAGATTGCCTGCTGCTTTCCCCAAACCCTTAAATTGCTGTTCCAGCTCCTCTGCAAAGGTTTTGCTTCTAGTCATGCACGATTATGGGGAATTTGTGCCAATACTACTAATATCTTCTTAAACCTAGCATGGGAATTTGCGCCAATACTTAATAGTTATATCCTCTTAAATCTAGCATGTTGTTTGGAAATATGGTGGTTCTTTTGTGCACATGTAATGCACTAGTGTTTTAGGTGAATTTGATCACTAAGAAGTTCCGCGAGTAATACTTTTTGTGAATAATAATAATTGCATTGCTTTGAAATGTATTTTAATACTAGTAGTTAATATTAATAGTTCTATTGCTTTGAAATGCGTTTCTTGAACCAACAAATCTTTAGTGCCTTCTATTTTTAGAACAGTTTTATGAGAACATAGTTTCTGAATATAGATTTCTGTGATCGGAAATTTGTTTGGGTAGATGCTGACAAATATTTTAAAGAGTCAATTAAAATTAGGAAATAGTTTTGCGGTTGCAAACCAATCAGACCTGTAACTAAAGCTCTGTGATAAATACTTCATATCCAAATACCCAAGCCTAATGCATAATGATTCTTCTTATGATTATTTGCAGTTAACTGGCTCTATTGCATTGGGCAGTCGTGGTGATTGCGATTTCATGAGCAAGGCTAAGATTGCTCAATCAGGAGGTGCAGCAGGCCTGATAGTGATAAATAATGAAGAAGGTTGTGATTCTTGATTCATTTTCTCTCTTACGGTACGTATGGATGGAGGGGAGGAAACTGGAGGGGAGGGGGCGGAGGGGAGGAAAGTGGAGGGGAGGGGGAGGAGAGGATTGTCTTTCCTTCGTTGTGTTTGGATGTATAGGAAGAGTTTCATGTTCTATTGTATAATATGACTATTATTCTCTTTATATATGTATATATGTATGGTATATAGGAGAGTAATAGAAGTTAATTTGTAATAAATTAAATTAAATAGGGGTAAACTAGTAAGATTATGGGAAAAGAGAGGATCCACTTTCCTTCCAAATCTTCCCTCCTAAACTCTCCTCTCCTCACCCCCTCTCTTGATCCAAACGAAGTGTTAGATAGCAGAGATCCTGATTTTAGCTTCACCAAGATGATCTGTCTGTGGATAGTATCTGTTTTGTTTTCTAGTGGCATATTCCTGGCCTTTTAACTTCTGTTTTCTTTTCTAGCATCAGTATTGACATGCTATTTCTCTGGTCGCCCCCACTCTTCTTTCTCCGTCCTTCATTTTCAGATCTTATTGAGATGGGTTGCTCAGACAATCGTACTACTGTAAACATTACAATTCCGGTTGTGATGATCACAATGTCGGGAGGAGAGGCTATAAACAAATCTATGGCTGGTGGAGAGCGAGGTAAGCTCTTGTTCTATGATTTTTGACAAACTCGTTCTGCAACAATATTACCATATTTCCTGTACACCAAAAGGTTTGATTTAGGCACTAGAAATAGTTGTGATTAATAATTTATGGCCTGTGGACTATTAGGAGGGCTGAATAGAAGGCAACTGGTTGTAAATTCCTGGCCAGGTTGTAACATGGAATTTGAAAAAAGATTGCATTGAAGTCAAGATCTTTCAGGTCTCTGCATGAAAGACATCTTTCAAATCTTCTTTTCCTAAAATGAACTTAATGGTTTTTAACTCGTAAAAGATGACTACCCTTTTGCATGTACATTGTTAGGAAGGTCCGATGGAGACGAGGTAATAGCAAGGATCATGAGTGGAGATGAGTAGAAGGGTTAAGGGGATATATATACACACACACACACATTGTGTGTACGTATATGTATTCTCGTTTATTAAAATGTTGGATTCGGTGGTGTATATATGATTTTTTTTTTTTGATTCTTTCCATGGTTTTGAATGGCAGGGACTTGTGACTTACAGTTGCTTTTGTGCCTACTTGACTAATGCAGTCCAAAGAGTTGGCTCCTTTTTTGTTGTGTTTCTCTTTACAAGAGTATCACATTCAAATATTGAAAATTTTCTTGTTCGAGTTTCATATTTTCAGTTTGCATCAATCTTTTGTGCCTATTAGTGTATTTCTCATGTATAGATGTGTATACTGTGTTACAAGTTTGGGTGCACTCTCGGACAACCTCACAGCCACTATCTATTTACTCTGCTGCAAAGTTGTATTAAAAGACGAAAGGCGTGACAAACCAAGTACAAAAGAAGGTATGAATGCTCCACCTCCTCTAATGAAGGAGGGACACAGTCCTCGGATAAAAGTCATTTAGCAAATAAATAACAAAGGACTGTTTAAAACAAGGTAAAGGTGAAGAAACACTATTCACAATGCACCTATTCCTCTCCTTCTAATTGCCCAAAAATGGCTAAAGAACTCATACCCCAAACACTCTGGAGCTTCCACCTATCAGGATATCGGCCTGTACAGTATGAATATTTGGGCATGCACCAAAAGTTGTCTACTAATGAAAACATTATAGCCCATAAATCACTAGAAACCAACTAAAATAAAAAGACTTGAGCAACTGTCTTCTCTTTGAAAAACACATGGTACATCTACTAGGCAGATAATCCTCCATCTTTCGTGGATATTATTTTAGGTGTGCAAGGAGCTCCTAGCTGTGGTTCATACAAAAAAGGCTGCCAAAGGGGGCTTCATTCTTAAAGCACCTTTGCACCAAGGTTTTAAATTGGGGTATCGGGTTACGTAACGGTAACGTTCGTGGTGTAACGGTATTGGGAGATCGGCTTATCCATTTCGGCAATTGGCCGTAACGGTCATGATTAAAATCACCAGAAAATCCTCAAGAACTCGATGATTGTAATTCTTCTACTCATTTAACCCTTAATAAATCAATTCTAATAGATATTGTGACATTTAACTATATGTACAACAAAATAAAAATATAACAAAGATGGAAAATATAAATTAGGAATTGTTGTATTGATCAATTTTAAAAGAATAGAAAAGATGCACAACATTTGATGAAAAATATGTTGCACGAACATAATAAAACTATAAAAGATTAAACCAAATATGGGCATAAATTGTTTGCGGGGCTGAAATTAAAATAAAACTTACAGATCTACCCGAAAACGGAGAAATCCCATTGTATTCAAAAATAAATTCTGCTAAAAATGTTTAGATCTAGCCAAAAATGGATTGAAGGGCTTGGATCTAGCCAAAAATGGAGTGGATGAGGGCTAGATAGCCTAGATCTGGCCGAAACTTGGCTGGTTGGGTTGGAGGAGGGATGGAGAAGTGCTGGTGCGAGGAGAAAGGTGAGCAAAAAGAGCTGCATGGACACAGATCTGCAGAATCGGCCGTAACATCCTGTATGGGCTGTTACACTAATGCGTACATTAGTCTTGTTACGGGCCGTTACAGTACCGTTACGGGTGTGAATCGGCCCATAATGGTAACGGAGGGAAAAGTCTTACTCTAGCACAAGAGAAGAAACTTTTTCTTCTAGCATACAGGGGCATTCATGGGAATTTCTTTCACTTATGGACGGATTCGATTGTGTTTTTTTTTTTTCTGTTTTGGGTTAAATTGAACATGAATCCAGCAGAATCCAGGATAATTGAATTTGTTTGTTCATGGGTGGTGAGGTTTCTAAAGAATCTGTTCTTCCAGTTTTAGAAAAAAATTGGATTTACTGACTGCGGAGTGAGAACTATTTTGTGCAATTATTTAGAATACTCAGTATGCCTCTTAACTCCTGAACTAAACTAGAATAACTTTAAACTTGCTATTGAGTAGGACTTGGATTTATGCAGGTATGATAGTATGGGATTCTCGATATAGCTATGTGCACTTCCTTGACATGTCTCACTCAATTGGGGTTGAATGGTTGTTGGTCAAACTGCCAGGATGATATTTGTCAGTTTTCATTTTCTTCATTAAATGTAGTATGCAGTTGTAAGAGTTTTGGCTGTACTGGATCAATGCTATTCGTGCCATTTTTGAGGAAAACTCATATGTGTGTGTTGCGTGCGTGTGTATATTAAGCAAGTGTTTAATATTGTTGGTGCAAGTGTATATTTCAAGCTGATACAATATCTTCTCTTGTTTACAGTGATTATGTATTTCTCTTTTATTGTTTGTCCTTTTACTTGTTTGTTTTTGTTGTAGTTTAGATTGTATGAATTGCATGTGACTAACCATATGCATATGATTGTAGTGGAACTCCTATTGTATTCGCCAGACCGTCCAGTTGTGGACTTCTCAGTGGTCTTTTTGTGGTTGATGGCTGTTGGGACAATTGTATCTGCCTCGCTTTGGTCAGAGTTTACCATGTCTGAACAACATGATGAACGCTATAATGAACTATCACCCAAGGTTCTATACATCCAGCCCTCCATTTTTTCTTTAAGTTCAGAATAACTTCAATTTTTGACACTAGTCTTGTAGACAGCATATGTCTGCCTGTATGCTCATTTTTTTTTGTTTTTGTTTTTTAAATTTCTATTTTTTGGTGGATAATTGTCTTTTGGGGGAGAATAGATGCATGAGGGTTTGTAGCATAAAAACACACACACACACACAAAACCAAAAAAAAAAAAAGAAAGAAAGAAAAAAGAAAAGAAAAGAAATGTGCATACGCATGTCCCCAGCTAGATGAACATTGAGATTGTATGACAAAAAGACTATGCGCTCGTCAAGTTGGAGTTATATCTCTTATGCCCGAATCATGCATAGCTGGAGAAAGGATATATTCTCTAATAACAAGTTAATACATCAGCTGAGTGGTTTATGTTTTATTGTTGGCTGAAACATGCTTCTTTAATAATCTCATTGGAAGTACTGTTGACCTTTGCATTTGTTGTTCCCACATAATATTTATATATAACGACTATGGAAAGAAGCTAGGGTTTAGGAAGTTGATCTGATCTAAGCTTAATCCAAATTGTCTTACTGCTGCAGCCAGACTAATTTTTTGCTCTTTCTTTTTGTGCTCTTCCATGTAACAAAGTCGCAAGGCCTTTTGTTTTATATGGAATAACTTACCTAGTAGGCCCTCTTCAACGATTGAACTGAATTTTCCCACTGTCGTACTTCTGAATTGGTCACAACATGATTAAGTAGAGATAAATGGTGCACTTTTATTGGAGTTGTAAGTGGTATCTTAAAATACCACCAGATTCGTTTGATTTTTGGATTCTGTATGCTTAAGTCTGGTTACTGTCTAATATATGGTCATGGTCCTGTCATGGATAGATACACTTTAGCTGTCACTATGATGTATTTGCTAAAGTAAACGAAAGGCATTAGAGGAATGGGAGCGATATGGTTAGCTCATCCATCAATTTACGTTAGATTTGATTCAAGAGATTAGTAGAAATTGATATTATTGCATGGTCAGGAGTATAAAGTTTCCCATTTCATTCATTGAATTGTAACTCTCTGGCCTGGTTCACTTGGAACGTCGGCAGGTTCTCAACTTGAATATAAATAGAAAGAAATATATTTATGACCGACCTGCTGACACCAAGTAGCCCGCATTTGAAAATTGAGTATTAGCAATTATTTTAATTAATTATATTTATTAGTGTTGTTTTGATTTAAATATTATTCGATTTTGATCAATTATTTTATAGGACTTGATTAGCAGATTATATCTATGGCCAAATTACACTTCGCCCCTGTATCTTTTTCCTTTGCTCCATCGTCTTTGGAGTGTTTCACCTTAAACCCTGTAATTATCATAGCGTTTTTAAATGGTCTGTCTGTTAGATTTGGAAGTTAAAATGGATGGAAACATGTCATGTGAAATGCCACTTAATCATTTTCGAATTCTCTTTCACTTGTCATTATTTTCATTTGTCTTTCATTTATTTTTCCCCCAATCTCTATTTCTCTCTCTTCTTCTGACTTCAAGCGACGCTAGTGCTGCCGCGTCTTAGATAATCGACACCCACCACCGCTAGAGTGACAATCTTATTCCACCACCTCCACACCCACTCCTTCCACCAACTGCTCTAGACATCTCATCTTTTTCTCTCTCCTCCCTGCTCACTCAGGTCTCTCCCTCCACTTTCTCTTCCACTGGGACCCTCCCCTCTGCCCCAACATCTCTTCTCTCAACCTAGCCCACGAACACCCTATAAGCCCTATTCCCCAACCTCCAACAAACAAACTCCCAGTGAACATATCCTAGTATTTCTAACCCCCAACCTCTAATGAACTGATCATTGAAAAATTCTTGCAATAATCTTTGTCTCACCCTCCATCCTATTGCTTCATTCCCAAATCAGATTTGTCAGAGTCACCCTAAACCAGAGGGAAAAAATAATGTTTTCTTTAATTTCTTGCTCTTACTTGGGAGATTCAACTCGTAGGTTGATCAGAAAAACTTAAAAAGTTTAATTCAACCAAACTCAGTACATGTCTCATCAAGCAAATATTAGATCTGAGCAATTCTTTTTCTAAAATTGAAAGTACTGCATCGAAGAAATGGTTGGGCCAAGGTTTGAAATGGTTTGTCCAATAGCTCAGTTTTGGAAAGTTGTAAACCGTAACTTCTTATTGGCTATATTCTTTCCTTTATTGCTAATGCACTGTTCATTCTGTTTCCTACTGCTTTTCTACATAACATTTACATAAAACAGTCAATCAAATCGGTTTCTTATTCTTTTAGTAAGTGTAACTTAGGGAGTTCAATGGAATTGTACCCTTGGGTAGTGTTTGTCAGGTATCATTATGGAATTGTGGCTCTATTTTCTTGATTGCTTGCTAATCAGAGTTGTGATTGACATGCTTCTCAACTGGTGAACATAAGTGCTATGACCACGGTCTGTCTTTTGCATAAATTCTGTCCAAAATAAGTAAATTGAGGAACCACCTCAATCGCTCTTGATGCTCCTAACAGATAAAGTTGGATTAAATGCTGTCTCATTTGTGAATTGAGGGAGAAGACCCACTGATTGACCATGTGGAAGAAGGATAAGGAAGCTTGTTGATTTATGTTTACCATCGTGGACCTTTTTACTCCTGTTTTTTGGGATAAATATTGCCGATGTTGTATATTTTCTAATTCTACTTTTCTCACTTGAATTTAGTTTCTTATATTTCTTTCAATCTTAAATAATATGCGATATCTATTTTTTGAAGTGGTGTAATGGATTGAGTGATGGATAAATGTAATAATCTGAAAATCTGTTGTTTCGTCTTCTATGTTAGGAATCCTCCAATGCTGGAACAAACAAGGACAAGGACGATAAGGAAGTTGTTTTTATTAACTCAAAGAGTGCTGTAGTTTTTGTCATATCGGCATCCACTTTTCTGGTGCTACTTTATTTCTTTATGTCCTCTTGGGTAGTGTGGATGCTGATTGTGGTTTTCTGCATTGGTGGTATCCAGGTATTGCTGTTAATTTTGATTTCTATATTTATTTTTGTTGTAAATATTTAAGTTCTAAGATGATGATTGTCTACCCTAAGGAACATATGAATTCCAGCTGTTAAGTTTGATAGAGGGAGAAAAGTGTAAACAAAATGTCGTAGAGAGAAACTTCTAAAGAGAGGCTAACACTGAATTTCAGAGATAGAAGTGCCAGTGAAATTTCTGTAAGAAGCTGATAGTGAGATTCGAGAGATGGAAAAAATATAGAGAGAGAAACTTGTACCTATACCTAGAGATGGAAAGTTTCTATCCTGTCTAATGTTTAGCTTTGGCTCTTAGATGATGACAAAACCATAGGTCCCGCCTGATCCTTTCCTGCTGGGGTACACAACGCACTTCACCTTTCGTTCATGTGGCAGCTCTCAGACCTTTACCAACTTCTCCACCTGGCTGTGTGATTGTATTTCTTGCCTTCTAGATTCTCCCATGTTCGTGGCATGGTCGTCTCCCATGATCTAGAATACTACATCATTCTCATCTACAAGCTGGTTTCATTTTCGTATGCAAGCAGGAGTTTGTGTATTTAATTTATTTTAGTACAAACTAGTTTTTATTACTCTCCTACATATATACATATTTATAAACCGTATAATAGTTATATTATACAATGGAAAATGAATCCCTCCCGATACATTCAAACACTAAAAGGCGGGTGTTGGGTCTCTCAAAGAAATCAAAGGCGGGCTTTACGGGGCCTTATTGGATGAGGTTGGCTTGAAAACTTGTAAACCAGACAACTTGGGAAGCCCCGTCGTTCTCCCATCCATAAATGGACCATTTATTACGGAGACACGAGACAAATCTAGAAAGCATTTTTTTTGCAAGTGCTCTCGAGGCTTTGCGAAGACAGCGGGGAAGTCGTTATACCATTCGTGCAAGTCGCTACTATGCGACAAGGAATTTGAACTCACCTAAGGGGAGACTAAACTCGACTTCATCTTCTGCCTCAATTCACTCAAAAGTCCTTGACTCTCATTCCTTTTGAGGAATCTGCCCAAGGAAAGCCGCGGTAGAAGTTTGGGTGAGCCTTGAAAGAGAGTTATGTGGTAAGCTAAATCATACTTGAGACACCCGGACAAACTTTGGCATGACACCCCTCACCATACATAGATAATAGCATGTCGCACTTGGCCGCTTTCAGGGGGAGTGGGATGGCAGGGAAGGTTATTTCTTTACTTCTTTTTGTTAGGACTAACCAATGAGCGATTGAAAGATCCGAACCTTCTTCTTTGGAGCTTAAAAGGACATGGACAGAACATATAAAGATTTGCACAGTCGCTCATAGATAGGGGCAATAGCTGGAAGGGACGAATGAGGGCAAAGCCCTATCTACGAATGCTATGGGCCAATAGTGGTAGTCTTAGCTTTTCCTGTTATTGAATTGACTACAAACCCTGTGTTAGCTTAGTCCATTTTCGCTTTTGTTTCATCAGAGTAAATGGCTTTTGTTGAATTGGCCGAGAGTTCAATATAATATAACAAAGGAAAGACAATCCTCTCTCCTCTGCCCTCTCCTCCCTTCTCCCCCTCTCCTTCCCTCCATCCAGACAAACCATAAACTTTAAAACATGCCTGTGAGATCCATCATCTTGCCTCCAACATTATTTATGATGGGGAGACTTCTTGGGGGGAGAATAGTTCGATTGAATTGGTGGCTGTCGGTGACCCATTTTCTTTTTGTATGGGGATGGATGATGGACTTCTATCTTTGAATGTTGATTGCCTTAATGATCCGGATAAATGGGTCATGATGCTAGAAGCTCTTAAATGTTGGGGGGTTGGCCTTGTTTGTCTTCATGGAACTAAGCTGAGCTCAATGACTATTAGTTGGCTAGCAGTCTATGGAGAGGGAACTATATTTATTGGTGTTCTCTGGACGCTATTGGGATGATCGGCAATATCATCATTCTCTTGGAATCAAGGGTGATTAGTAGACTTGATGATTGGTCAATTCTGCATCGCATGCAATTTCAAATCCTAGGAGGATGGCTTGGAATATGGTTTTTACTGGGATCTATGGACCATCTAATGGTGGTGGGAGGTCTAAGTTCAGGGATGAACTGTGGCTTGTCTTTTTGAGATTGGGGCAAAACATGCATGGGAGGAGATTTCAATGTCACCCGCTTCCTGCATGAGAAAATTTGATGCCTGTTCTTCGGCAACCATGGGTCATAACGGAGTTCTCGGCATTTGATTCGTGAGCTGGACCTCATTGATCTTCCTCCTGCTTGATAATTTTGCCTGGAGCAATGGTAGAGATGAATTCTGCTTATCGATAGTCGATAATCTTTCTATTTTCACCAACTATAAGGAGCATTTTCCCGGATGTCGTTCAACATGTTTGTCCAGGCAAAAATTTGAGCACTTTCTTATTGACTGTGGGGGCTTGAAAAGAAGTAATAGGCTGTTCTGATTTGATAATATGTCGCTAAAGTGGATGGCTTTTCAGACCTTGTTGGCAACACATGGATGAGTTATTCAGATACAGGCACTTGCAGCTTCATCCTCACCAAAATACTTACTTTACTTGAGCAGGATCTGAAAAAAACAGAACATGGATACTTTTAGGAAACTCGAGGTGCCTAAAAGTCTGGCTCCTAGAGTAGATTAAGGCCTTAGATATCAAGGATCATTGGTGTCTTTTTTCCGCTCCGGAGAGAGCTGACTGAGAAGGCAAGAAAGGGAAATAGAGTAAGATTCTCCTTCTCAGAGAGGCAAAAATCAAGGAATCTTTGACTTAAGGAGGGGAACATGACTAGTAGATACTTTCATAGGATGGTTGTTGCTCGTAAGCCTTGGGAATCTGATTTCCTTCCCCCCCCCCCCCCAAAAAAAAAAACCAAAAAAAAAAAAAAAAAAAACTGCGCTTCGAGGGTGGATGACATTAGGAAAAAGTTTGTCAACTTGGATAAAAATCTGGTGGCGTTTGGTAACCGTTTCGTGCTCATCCCATGCTGTGGGATGGGATGGGGATGAGATGAGATGAGAATTTTGTTTTCTTCTTGGGAATAGAATTGCATTTGGTAACGATAATTTTTTTTTTTATCCAGGAACAGAATCGCGTTTGGTAACAAATTTTATCGAAGAAATCAAGAATGAATATCCACAATCAAGAAATCATCATGCATTCAAACCCTAAATTTCAATCGAAATCAAAATCCTAAAATCCAATCGAAATCGAAATCCTAAAATCCAATTGAAATCGAAATTGAAATCAAAACCATTTCGACAATCGAAATCTGATTTGGGTTTCGAAATGGAAATCGAATTCCAAAATCGATTTCGAATTGGAAATCGAAATCCGATTTCGAAATAGAAATCAAACATTTATTCGATTTGAATTTCGAAATCGAAACCCTATAAGCACCGGACGACGACGACGACGAAGGAGGCTGGACGAGGAGGAAGACAGACGGAGGTCTGATTTCGAACCAAAGGAGGACGACGATGAAGGTGACGCGAATGACAACGACGATCAAAGGTGAAGGTGATGAACACGGTTGATGGAGGTGATGAACACGGTTGATCTCTCTTTTTCTTTTCCTCTTTTTTTTTTTTTTTTTTTTTTTTTTTTTTTTTAAATGTTCGGCTGTTTTTTTTGGTTGGGAATGAGATGGGAAATCTTGGGCACAATTTTTTTTTGTTTCTCAAGCCAATATAAAAAAGTGGGCACAATTCCGGGATGGGAATGGAATGGGAATGAAAACAAAAAAATGGGATGGATTACCAAACGCTATGCTCAAAACTTGATCCAAAAAAAGTGGGAATGGGATGGGAATAGTTGGGATGGGAATGGTTACCAAATGGGGCCTAAATTCCGATTTCATTCCTCACTTGCCGGGCTTGGAAGACCTTTTCTTTAGGGCACCTTGAAACTTCAATTCTCCGAGGAGGAAATTGTTTTTGCTCACAAGTTGTGTGAAGGGACAAATCCTTGGGTCTGAATGGCTTCTTTATGTTAATTCCACCATTGCTTCAAGGTGTTCAGGGACATGCCCAATTTTCATGAAAATCTGCTTCTGCATTTGCTTCCCTGTAAGTAAACTGCATTGTTCCCGTTGCACCAATTTGTAAATCTGGGAAACCAAAAGTAACAGCCTCCAAGCAATCCGGCATTTCTTCTCATTCATCTGAATCACCTCTTCAGAATCCAATTGCACCAAGACCTGCTCTATATCATTCTCACAACACTAAAGCAGCCCCCATACACTGCCTATGTTGTGCCACAGTTTTTGAACATATGCCATAACTATCAGCAAACACATTCAACATCCTCCCCTCCGTTTAGATGGAGGGGAGGAAAGTGGATCGGAGGGGAGGAGAGGGAGATTGTCTTTCCTTTTTGTTTTTGGATGAAAGGGGAAAGATTGTTTTTTCATTGTGTAATATGACTATTATACCCCTTATATCTCTACGTATGCAGGAGATTAATGACAGGTGGTTGGTAATAAATAAAATTAAATAAGGTTAAAATAATAAAATTAAGGAAAGATTGGAAGGAAAGAATAAATCCTTCCGATTTGGAAGGATTGAGTTTCCTTCCTAATCAATCCTCCCCTCCACATAAACACAGTAAGGGGGGCCCACCCCTCCCCTTGCTTCCCCTCCCCCCTTTTTCCCTCAATCCAAACGAACCGCTAAAATCTCTCACACTACCACCACTACATGCTAGTCCAGGATCCCCTCTGGCTGCCCCATCTGTGTTAAGCATCAAGTAAGGTTGTCTAGGATGATGCCACACAACAAGCTGTGGCCTGTGTGCCCTCATCCTACTTGAACTTAATTTCAACCACTCAATCAGATAAAGGTCCTCAGTGGAAGGGAATTGCACTGCTGAATGGTTAACATCTCGAATATAGTTGGCATTTCTGGGTAGATGACGTAGCTGCACCTGTGATCCTTCACAGTATTTGTGATTCATGAATTGTGACGAAAGAGAGCTG
Source organism: Eucommia ulmoides (assembly GCA_016647705.1). Classification (NCBI taxonomy): domain Eukaryota; kingdom Viridiplantae; phylum Streptophyta; class Magnoliopsida; order Garryales; family Eucommiaceae; genus Eucommia; species Eucommia ulmoides. Next base: position 14,725,820 of record CM028327.1, on the reverse strand, counting down.
CCTTCCCGAAACTACCACCATAGCTTGCAAGGAAGAGAAGCAGCAACATCATATGCTTATTCGTGAGTCCCCGTCCACCTTCTGATTCTGGTTTCCACACTCAAGACCAAGCCTTCCAATGTAGCTTCTTCTCACTGTCAAATCTAGCCCAGAACAAATCTTCAAACATCTTTTCCAGCTCTTGGAAAACAGTTTCTGGAGGCTGCATTAAAAAAAGCAAGTATAAAGGCATACTCTGTGAAACATGTTTTATCAGAGTCACCCTTCTCCAAGCAGACAACCACTTTGAAGTCTAATTGCTCAATTTATGTCTATTTTGTCAGCATATCTGAGAAAAAAAAAAACCCTCTTTCTTCAACAAAACAAAGGCACTCCAAATACAAGATAGGCTATTTTTCAATTTTAAATTCATTACACTGAGCGATGATATGTTTTCTCACAGGAGAGCACTTTATTAACATATACTGAACTCTTAGCTTTGTTCACCATCTGGCCAGAAACCCTTTCATTCTGAGGAAGAAACCTACTTAGCAACTGAAGGCTGGTCTTCCTACCATTGCAAAATATAATCGCATCATCTGCAAAAGCAAGGTGAGAGATAACAGGGAAATTGGGAGGGTGAGAGAAGGCCAAACTCCTTTTTTCACCATAAAAATTTCTCAATCCTCTGGTAAGAACTTCAGCACCCAAAATCAATAAAGCAGGGGACAAAAGATCTAATTTCTTTAAGCCTCTAAATGATCCCACAAGGTTTACCATTAATCAGCCCTGAGAAATAGGCATATGAGGTACATCTGCATGTTCTATGTTTAAACTGCCCTAAAAAACCAAACTTCCTTGACACTTGTAGCAAAAATCCAATCTAAGGTATCATAGGCTTTTGCTATGTCCAATTTTATAATCACATGACCCCTACGTTCTTGTGATTAATCCTCTCAAGTCTCGATCATCTTCTGAGCAAGCATAACGTTGTCATGGATTACCCTCCCCTTAACAAAAGCAGTTTGTTCAACAGAGAGGCAATACATTAGCTAATCTACTATAACCAAAATTACATAAGCTAATTGGCTTCATTTAAGAACACATGGTGGGGTTTGTTGCCTTGGGAATTAGAGCAACACAAGTGCTTGCCAAACCTTTAGGCAGCACCTCTCCTGCAAAGGAGCTTCTAACAACAACCACCACATCTTGTTTCACAATAACCCAGCATTTCTGGGGGGGGAAAAAAACAGCCGGCAAATCCATCCATCTGATATCGTAGCCTTCTCAGGGTTCATATAAATAGCAACAGCTTTCACTTCTTCCTCCAAGGGGAAAGCATCTAAAGTCTCTTGGTCTTTCTCAGTATGACAGAGAGAATATCTTCATCCCCTCTAGCCCAAGTGCCTTCAGTTTTCAGTTGCTGCCTGAAAGACTGAACCACTAAATTCCATAGCTCCTGCTCATCTGTCACCCAGTCACCCTCTTCATTTTTCAGTTTATGTATGTCTACTTTTTGCCTTTTTACTACAACAGAAGAATGGAGATACTTTGTGTTCTGGTCCCCCTCAAGATGCGACTTCACACCTGCCCTGCCTTCTGCTGCCTAAATTTCTGTTCTTGGTCAAGCATTAGCTTCAAGCCTCAGCCAAATGCAATGCTGCCCTGTTGGTGTCCGACCAATTTCCTGCAGATTCACCTCATATTTCAATATATGATCTTCTGCGTCCTTAACCTTTCGAAACACAGTCCCGAATTTCTCCTTATTCCACACCTTAGGAATAGTATTTAGCCTTTTCAATTTTCTTGCTAACACAACCCAAGTGGTACCACCAAGGTATTGACTCCAATTCTCTTTTACTAAAAGAATCATGCTGAGTCCAGAACTCCAGATATATAAAAATCTGAAAGGCCTAGCCATCCCATCCAGCTTAGACCTAATCTTAAAATGAGTGGATTATAACCAGACTCTGCTCCACATAGATGATCCACTGCTTTGATGTCCAACGGAATAAAGAAAACAACAGGCTCCACTTTATGTTGTCTTGGGGGTTTGAAAGCAATCAATGATATTGCTGAGCTTGAAGATAGATTTTTTGCGAATGCTTTCTTCTCAAAAGATGGAGGTTTATGTGTCGATGGTTATCCATGGTTTTTAATGGCCGGCTGGTGGCTACTGCCGCCACCTGGCTTGTTGAAGCGGCTGCTGCTGTGCAAAAAACCCTGCTTAGCAACTCAAGGAATGCTCTGAAGCTCTCGGAGTGGCTAATGGGGTCCTATTTATCTCTGGACTTAATCTCATTACTTCAACTACGGTTTTGGTTAATTTACCCATAGCATAGCATATTGAATTCCAAAATGTGGGTTTTTGTGAATGCAAATTTGGCTTTGTGGTTGCTTGCAAGGGCTACTTGCCTGCCTGTTTACCTTCTTGAGTCACATTGTTTTCCTTTAAGAGTTGTATTCTCTTTTGTTATTTTATAATGGAATTGATACTAATTGATCATATTGGTTGACGTTTACACTTGCTTACTGGAAGTTGTTGTTGTAATCAGGGAATTCATACTTGTTTAGTATCTCTAATAGCAAGGTATGCTTGAGTTTTTTATGTGTGAACATCAACCAACATACTGTTTCAATAATGGATAGATTTGTTACAAGCTCTGAGCGTTGTTTCCTTTGTTTGTTTGAGCAGCAAATGCAAAAGCTGTGGGCATAAAAAAGTGAATATACCCCTTTTTGGGGAGCTTTCCATCCTTTCGCTTGTCATCTTCTTCATTTGCTTGGCATTTGCCATTTTATGGGCTGCAAATCGGAAGGCATCATATTCTTGGATTGGCCAAGATATTCTTGTAAGCTTCATCTTAACGCCTTTTACTTTCCATGGCAAATTTGTCATATCATACACTTTCTGACATCGTCTTACATTGCTACCACAATGGTGGTTGTAAATTGGACAAGTTCTTTGATGTTAAACAATGATCCACATAAGACTTTATTTAATGAAACATATCATACCATTGTGCTTTCCATATTTATGTTAATATCCTTCTTATATGTGCATAGATGAATATGTTTATGTACATTAGGCACACAGTCATGCTGATTCTGCTAAGCATTGATATCAAACTGATGTGGAGAAAGAAAACAAGAAAAGGAGATAACTAGTAATCTTTGATCAAGATACTTTGGGGGCTTATGGGCCTCGCTTAGGGCTAAATTAAGTTTGGCACTATTTGATAACATTTTCTAAGTACTTTATATAATTAAAAGGTTAATTGAGCAAGAAAGTACTTTTCCTTAAAAGTATAAGTAAAAGCTAAACGTTTGCTTATAATGTAGAGAGTATATCTTTAGTGGTATACATATATAGGATCTCTTAATGCAAAAGAATTTCTTACAGGGTTGAAAAATTTTGGTTAGGTTGGGTCCTGTCCATCAATCTCTTAAAATATCAAAATCAAGAACATGAAAAACAACTATTTTTTGCTTTTAAAAAAACTACTGTCATTTGGAAAACCCATAGGGACATTCTCTCCCATTTTGAAAATATCCTGGACACCCCGTGTCATTTGAAACCCAACAATGACACTCTAAAAGTACGTCGGAGCTCTGGCGAGTTAATAATTTCATACATTATTGGGCCAATTTACCCCTCTATTGTTAAAACCTTTAAACTACTAAAAAGAATTAAAATAAAATATTCAAACAATTACTTCAAATTCATGCGACAACAAGAAATTCCCACCAATTTTATAGGAAAAATTCTTCAATGGATTTTTTCATAAACTGAAAGTGAAACAAATATTTTTAATGCTTATGAAAGCATTTTTCTTTTCTTACACAAGCTAAAAAAATTAGATTCTGTTCAATAATTTTTTTTGGACAAAGGGCTTTAGGGAGACGAAGTTAAGAAACAAAAAATACTTTAGAAACAACATCGAGAAAAGATTGTTTCTGCAAAGAATATAAATTTTAAAACAGGAAAATAAAAAAAGGGACATGAAAAATCAAATCAAGAAATTGAGGTATAATGTGGAAAATTGATAAATTTGAAAATTTGTTTGAAATGCTCTAAATTAATTTGCATGTATTTTTATTTTTCATTGTTTGCGAAAATAAAATTCTGGTGAAAATTTCTCTGGGTGCGTCAAACAATTGAAAATAAAAAGAAAGCAATGGAAAATAGCAATCTATAAGATTAATTAACATGTAAAATGTTATCGAACCACGGCCAGTTTGGCCACTCAGACTGGTGAACCAGATCATTCTCCGGTCTGGTTTAATCATTAGATTCGTTTTGCAATGAATTGGATCACCTTTGAAAATCAGTCTTTATTTTTGTTAAACGCATATGGGTTGGACCAGTAGGTGGAGTGGTGCTTCTTCAAAATAAATCATGAACTACATGTGTGAGGATTGAACACACGAACTGAAGCAAATAGTAACAACTCTTGGTTAGTTATTGTGTTTTTTTGTTTATTCAACTACAATATCTGTTCAAATATATTTTTAAATAATATTTCATAGCAAGTGGTCCAACTAATTTGCTTAGCGGTTGGATCATTGGTCCATCATCCGCCATTGACCGGGTTAATGTCCAATCTTTGTCAATAACATTGGGTGCATATGTAACTTCGGGGAGATTGTTACTATCATGTTGTGATTTTTGGGATATGTTTCATGCGAATATTAGTGATATTATGTTCACTCTTTACTCTTTTTAGCTTGTTGATAATTTGACTTAGCGTTTGCAATATTTTATTATTAGTACTCCTTGTCTTTCTCCCACCCCCCACAAAAAAAAAAAAAAGAATAAAAATGTGCTCAATAATCGAACAGTACTTTGTTGTGTTCAGGGTATTGGTCTGATGATAACAGCCTTGCAGATTGCACAGTTACCCAATATAAAGGTAGCTGAGTAAATATTATATTATCCATTCGTTGCTAAAATTTTCATATGTCAAAGAGTTTGTTGTTTATTTTCAGGTTGCTACAGTACTGCTGTGCTGTGCATTTCTCTACGACATCTTTTGGGTTTTCCTATCGCCTTTGATATTCCATGACAGTGTCATGATTACAGTAAGTATTTATTTCATTGAATATATAAGTTTTGCATGTGTTCCCTAGGTCTGGTTTTGCATCTGAGTTGTCAAACTCTTGGCCTTGTCAACCTGTTTCAAATGTTGTTTTTTCTTTTCTTTTCAATTCGAGTTACAATGTTATCTATGCTTCTCATATTCTTCGTTATAGTCCTTGGAAACATTTTAATAAGATTTAGAAAATTGTCCAAGACATTTGAAAGATGATTCTCTTATATTACAATATTCACATTTGGTACTATTTTGCTTAGCTCGACTACCGAGTTACTGACATTCTTGACCATAATGCTCATAACCTTCGCACCTCACATTATAGTTGTGTCCTTAGAAACTGTTATACTGTTGTAGTAGCAAAGGTTGTGGAAATGAGGTTTACATAGACATAACATAACGGCTTTGGGCACTAGAGGTATAATATATTTTTACTCTTTCACAACCACCAAATTTTATGTATGCATGTTCTAATTCAAAATTTGAACTAGTTTTTTAATCTTTTCAATGACTTCTTTTGAATGATGAACATGATCAGTTAATCTTATAGTATTTTTGTCAAGGTTAACTTAACAAATTTTTCACTACTTAGCAATATATGAGGTACTATTTGAACTGCCTGGTTTATTGATTTGTGTTGAAATATTATATTTATGCTTTGTTTTTTTATTTTTGGTATTGTAATTGTGGGGCTTTGTTAGCCCATTTATTTCGGTGATATTCTTCCTGCTCCTGTGGTTATATAATTAGGGGAATATAACAAATTTAGTATGTAAAAAAATTATCACTTATATTTTTTCTTTTTCTCCTATAACCTTTTTGGTATCTAGAGCCAAGTTTTTTCTTCCCACTCAAATCCTAAAAGCAGCCGCACCACCAATAGCCCCGAAACCCTAGCCAAGCCGCCACTGCCAACCAGTCTTCGCATAGCCGTGAAATCGTTAAAATGCTAACCCTAGCCCAGTTGCGAACTCGCGAAACCCTAACCCTAGCTCAGCAGTTGCCGCCGCTGCCCCACCGCAACCGGACCGCTACCCACCCTGTCTTCGCACAACCATGAACTTGTGAATCCCTAACCCTAGCCCAACCGCAAATTCACGAAACCCTAACCTTAGCCCAGCAGCCGCCGCTGCACCAGCACGACTAGATCGTGACCCACCATCTTTGCATAGTCGCGAACCAAATTGCGAAACCCTAACCCTAGTCTAATCGTTGCCAGATCTTGGCAATCCTCCTTCGCGAACTAGATCACATTTAGCCTAGTTTCACAAACCAACTCTAGCAACTTTGGGAACCACTTTCAGCTCTCTTCACAAACCCAACCCGTTCAAGGCTGCCGTCCAGCTCCTTTCTTGTGCTACTGATAACTGCACGTTGTGGGTTGTCCATTGCTGCAAGTTGCGGATAGTTTGTCATCCGTAAATCTCTACTGCTTGTCACCGTTGTTCTTCATCCATTAGTGTTCCGGATGTCTTAAATACACGGCCGTTTCTTCTCTTTATTGTATGGTTGGGTAATTGTGTATCTGGTTACACTCCTCGCTTGTAACTTCTTTTTCCGGAGCCTGGTCAATTTTTCGGTAGCATCTGTCCGATTGTTTTACTACTACAATCTCGTCTCTCTGTACTTATGGCATCCGAAAAAAAAGATTTCGTTCTTGGTCCGGCTTATCTTTCCCAAGTTCAAGTTCAAATTGCTCACCTCCAAGTTCAGTTAACCAATTTGGTATCGTCTTCCGGCCCCCGTGACTGCTCTTGCCTCAGGTACTCCTACTGCACTTCATGATAAGTTTGGTCGTCCTACTTAGATTTTGGATTCCAAGGCTAACAATCACATGACTGGTGAACTTTCTACCTTTACCTTCCCTAGCTCGTTTGTCAATCAATCTGTGTGCATCGCAGATGGTACCTCTATCTCAATCCGTTGCCAGGGAGATGCATGTTTGTCCCCCCAATATTACCCTTCACTCTATTTACAAATGTCTCTAAATTTGTTTATAATCTTCTATCTGTAAGTCATGTTGCTAGGAATTTTAATTGTGCCATTGTTTTCTTACTTGACCGTTGCTTCTTGTAGGCCTTGACTTCGAGGAAGATTTCTGACAGGAGATATGAACACGATGGTCTCTATTACTTTGGGAATCCTCTATCTCCAGACATGTCACCTTCTAGTATGCACGCCTCTACATTACCTGTTTTTGATTTATTTATCTGTTCGTTAAACAATTTAGACTTGTGGTATGCTCGTCTAGGACATGCGAATTTTCAGTATTTATGTTGATTGTTTCCCTCTATTTGGAAAGCCTACAAGGATTTTAAATTTTAATGTGTAGTCTGTGAACTATCTAAACACACACTTACTTCTTACATTCCTCGCATGCACCGTGCATCCCAAGCCTTTGATCTTATCCACTTTGATATTTGGGGACCCTCTCCTGTTATAGCTATTTCCAAACACCGCTATTATGTCACTTTCTTAATATCCGGTTTGATAACGGACGGGAATACTTATCTGATGACTTTCGAGCTGAGCTAAGTAAACAAGTTATCCTTTAATAACTTACCTGTCCCTACACCCCTGAATAGAATGGTGTGGTAGAATGTAAGAACCGTCACCTCATGTTTGTAGTTCATTGTCTCTTACGGGGAATGAATGTTCCTAAATTTTTCTAGCACATGACAGTTCTTACTGCTGCTTATTTCATTAATCACACCACGAGTCATGTTCTTATAGGCAAAACCCCTCTTCATATGTTGCAACACTCTCACCATGTTTCCTATCTTACCTCATGTCTTTGGATGTACGTGTTTTGTCCAGAATCAGAGCCCACCTAGAACCAAGTTAGATGATAAATCTATTCGGTAAATTTTTCTCGGCTATTCCACCATGTCCAAAGGATATAGGTGCTATGATCCAGTCACTCGTCATATTTATCATTCTCTCGATGTTACGTTCTTCGAAACTGTCCCCTATTTTTTAGGTATTATACCTTCTCCACCTATTAAGGTAACCACTACTGCAGATGATGCCTCTCATCCACGTCGTATTCTTGTCTTTGATATATCTTCACCACCTGCATCGCCCTTCCCACCCAACCCCTCACCTGCATCGTTATGGGTTTACTCTCGCCGTACTGGTGTTTCACATCCTCTGTCAACTTCTTCTTCGGAATCAGGTATTTCTCCATCTCCCGTAATTTCTGACCCCGTTCCCCCTCGTTACCCTACTCGGGATCGTCATTCACCCTCTTGCTACCTCCTATCCTATTCTACTAATCATTCGATTTCCTAGTATTTGTCTTTTTAGGATCTCTCGCATCAATACAAATGCTTCCTTGCACTGATTGATTAAGTTATCATTCCCCACTCAATACATTAGGCCCTCCAAAATCCAAAGTGGGTAGCCGCTATGGAAGTGGAAATGGATGCTCTACAGGAGAATCAGACTTAGGAATTGGTTGACTTGTCGCCAGGTGAACGGCCAGTTGGTTACAAGTGGGTCTTCAATTTCAAATTTCTCGCGGACGGATTCATTGATCGATATAAAGCTCGTCTTGTCGCTATGGGCTATACACAAATCTTGGGCAAAGACTTTGGAGCCATCTTTGCCCTTTTTGCTAAGTTGACTTTTGTTCATCTTCTTATTTCCTTGACTGCCTCTTATGGCTGGCGTCTGCACCAGTTAGATGTCAGAACGCCTTCTCAATGGCAACCTAACTAAGACTATTTATATGGAGCTTCCACTGTGATTTTGTACTCAGGGAGAGTATTTGGGCAAAGTCTGTGGACTCCGAAAAACCCTCTATGGACTTAAGTAGTCTCTCTGTGCATGGTTCAAATGATTCAGCAGCTATCCTTACTATGGGGTTTTTACCCAGTGTCACTTAGATTATACCTGCTTCATCCGTCACCAACACCAGGGATAATTCATCATTATCTCAGTCTATGTGGAGGACATTATTATAACAGGGGACGACGTGCCTGGGATTAAGCAAGTAAAAAAGGATCTCAGACAAATTTTTGACATCATGGATTTGGGCCCTCTTCGCTACTTTCTTGGTATTGAGGTTGCTCGGTCTCGGCAAGGGCATATTTCTATCCTAGCAGAAATATGCCCTTAATCTTTTTTAGGACACTAGGATGCTTGGATATTGACCCTGTCACACCCCCCATCGCCCGAGGTCGGAGGTGACACCGACTTGATGTCACCTGGCTAGTCAACAAATATATATATATATATATATATATATATATATATATATATATAGGATGCTTGGATATTGACCCTGTCACACCCCCCATCGCCCGGGGTCGGAGGTGACACCGACTTGATGTCACCTGGCTAGTCAACAAATATATATATATATATATATATATATATATATTTGTTGACTAGCCAGGTGACGTCAAGACGTGACCTCGGGCGATGGGGGCCCGGGGAGGAGAAAAGAGGGAGTACATACAACTTGAGCCTTGATATTTTACATGTGACATGAATTAATCTGCATGCACACAAGGCAGTGCATGTGTGAGAGAGAGAAATGTGCGCGCGTTTGTGAGAGAGAGATGGATCAACTTATGCGCCCACAAGTGTGTGTGCCTGTATGCATGAGAAATATAGAGATAGCTTGATTTGTGCATGCACGCATGTGTGACTGTATGTTAATAATGAAAAATTTATATTAGGTCTTCATAATATAAAAATATATTTCAAAAATTGGTATATATATATTAACTTTGGTACCTATTAGATTTTGTACACTTAGTGAGCGTTGTGTTAATCGTGGACCATAGAGTTTGTCGTTGAATTAAAAATATGAATTTAAAAGTATTTGGTTTACCGTCTTCTATATAAATTGTTAAATTATATTTTCGTATTAAATTATTGAAAAAAGTGTTGATGAAAATTGACAATTTTATGATGTTAAATGGATCAAGTAAAATTTTAAAGGTGGAAAATGATTTTTATTATTTTGCTATGTCATAGTTGTCTTCTCGTCAGGAAGGTCAGTTCTGCGAGATGTGGATATATGTTGTTACCTGTCAGGCAAATCCTGCAGGTGGATATTTGTTATTACCTGTCAGATAAGTCCTGCAGGGTGGATATATTATATATGTTGTTACCTATCAGGCAAGTCCTGTAGAGTGGATATATTATATATATTATTACCTATTAGGCAAGTCATGTAGGGTGGATATTTGTTGTTACCTGTCAGGTAAGTCCTGCAGAGTGGATATATTATATATGTTGTTACCTGTTAGGCAAGTCTTGTAGGGTGGATATGATAACTTCTGATCGTGAGGTAAAACGATACTATGGTTGGCAAAGAAGTATGTTATTTTATTATATACAAGTGAGTTGACCGGTTGATTTAAGTTCGGTTGTTGTGTTATGATGATATTTTTGTTGAGATTTGAATACTGACCAATGTGGCTGTATTTTATTGGAAAATGAATTTTGATAAAAATACTTGATCTATAAAATGTTTTATATTACGAATACAGTACACCTATAAAAATAACTCAGATAGGTATTGGTCCGCTAGTAATGCTAGATAGGGTCGGAGTGTGGTACGACTATCATGAGAACTGAAATACTTGACAATAGAAATACTTTTTCTCTTATTTATATAATCCGAATATCTGTAGTTCAACTTTATCTTGATTTTGATGTGAGGTTGCCGTCATAATTTTCATATCTAGTTGCAATATTTTTATATATGTTTATATGACAGAATTGTGAATAATTTGGTATCCTTAGGTGTAATGTTCTGGTAAAAAATTATGCCATGCAAATTAGAGGATTAAAACGATTTTTTTTTTCGTTTCTATTTATTAATAAAAAATTGGTTGTTTACTTATATTGGAAGTCGATGATAATATTTTTTTCGAGCTTATAAAAAGTTAAATTGGGATTCATTATTATTATGTTTGTAACAATCAGAGTGCGCAGCGGAATGATTTATAAATATAAGATTTTAAAATATAATTAATAAAACCCTGCGATCTTGAGCTATTTCTAAAAACGAAATTTATTTAAGGGGTAGATTGTAACATTCCGAAAATTTATATTTGGAGATTGTTTTGCAAATTTACTATATAAATAATATTTGACAATTTTTGGAGTTAAATATTAGTTTAACTTGACTTTTAAAAGTTTTGGGATTATTGTATTATTTAAAAAGTACTTTTAAGAATTTTGGGATAAAATTAATATTTTCTTTATTTTAAAGGGGTATTATGTAAAAAAAAAAAATTAAATAAGTTGTGGTGAGTTTTGTTTCCTCCCAAGGAAGGAAACAAAATGGTCACCACATGTATATATAAGAATATATAATTATATATTACAAAAGTTGACACAATTGACACTTGTATTGGTATTGAGATAAATAGTTGATTAATCTTTGTTATATATATAGATATGCACATGTATATAGGGGAGATGTTTTGATATATTTGGAGGCCGTGGGTTTTTTTTTTTTTTTTGCGAGAAGAATAAAAGATCAAAAAGAAAAATAATTGTTTTAATTTATATGGTGGCGAATTCCTGTTTCGGATTTTTCTGGTAGGATCTTAACTCTTTTAATATATATATTTAATTTCTCTACTATGAGATTTACGTTATTATTGTTGTTGAATTTTAACTGTTAATTTTCATGAAATAATGATGATTAGGTGAAAATTATGTGAGAATCATGCTAATATGTTTTATTTGTTATATTAATTAAATGCACGTATTAGAGGGGTTGGAACTCTACTGAACGCTGGCTCACCTCACAGTTTTGATTGTAAGACCGGTGAAAACGAGACGGCGATAGAAATTTTAATTGAATTTCTACTAAATTCGTAATAACTGTATTTGTGTATTATTATTTACTGTTGTGAAATTGAATCGATGAATTCGATAAGTATAATTATCATATTGTCAAAAATTGGTCGCCGAAACGTTGTAAATTTTATTGGATTTTTAAAAATAAAATATTGGTTACATAGTGTTAACGTTAATTCTCCAAAGGGAGAAACCGTGTGGCGGCCTTGGGAAACCGGATCATTACAGACCCGCTTCCACTTCTATAGATTCAAACCTTAAGTTAACTGCAAACTCGAGAGAATTATATTCAAATCCATCGGTATATCAGCGACTTGTGGGTTGCCTCATCAATTTGACTAATACAAGATCAAATCTTACATATGCTGTCAGTGTTGTGAGCCAATTTATGCACTCAGCTCGTACACTACACCTGGATGCTATCTACCATATCCTTCGGTACCTCAAAACATCCTCTGGTCTTTTTTGTGACAAGAACACAAAATGATTCGCCTACTTTACAGATGCTGACTATGTAGGATCGAAGGACAATAGACGTTTGACCTCTGGTCTTGCATTTTTCATAGAAGACACCTAATCTCGTGGAAGAGTAAGAAATAATCCGTAGTCTCTCAATCTTTTGCTGAAGCTAAGTATCGCGCCATGGCTTAGGGAACGTATGAACTTTTTTGGCTTTGTTCCTTCTTGACCGAGCAGGAACTTCCTGTGAGAAACTCATCTAAGTTGTTCTGTGACAACAAGTCCGTCATAATGCTATCATCGGGCTCAATTCTCCATAAAAGGATGAAACACATCACAGTGGATATCCACTTCATTCGTGAGAAAGTTCGATTAGGAATCATTACACCTACCTTCGTCCCATCTTCTGAACAAGCTGCTGATATGTTCACCAAGTTCACGGGACTATATCTTCTTCAATCAACTATTGGCAAGTCCATCCTGTGCGTGAGGAGGCGTATTGAATCCCATTGATGTTGGGCCCCACGATATCCGTTCGCAGTGGTTTTTCAAAAACCACCCTGCGCGTGAAGGGGCTTGTTGAATCCCACATCGCTTATGTTATCTGATCCTGAACTATATATAAAGCCTAGGGCAATCCTCATCTTACAAGGCGTCTTCTGAGAGTTAGTTAGGCCCAATGGATTTCTCCATGGTATCGAGCCAGGCGTTTATTTGAAGTTGGGCGTATTGAATCCCACATCAATGATGGGCCTTGATATCCATTTGTAGTGGTTTGTCAAAGTCCATCCTGCGCATGAGTGTGTTGAATCCCATTGATGTTGGGCCCCCGATATCTGTTTGCACTGGTTTGTCAAAGTCTACCTCGCGTGTGAGGGAGTGTGTTGAATTCCACAATGCTTGTGTTACCTGATCCTGAGCTATATATAAAGTCTAGGGCAATCCTCATCTTACAAGTCATCTTCTGAGAGTGAGTTAGGCTCAATGGGTTGCTATAGTTTGCAAGCAAAAAACGCTATATGTAAAGTCTTGGGCAATCCTCATCTTACAAGGTGTCTTCTGAGAATGAGTTAGGCCCAATGAGTTGCTACAGGTTGCAAGCGAAAAGCTTCAATAGTTAAACGTCAAGTTTGCAAACATGCAAAATCTTATTTATATTAATGGATTTAATTACTTAAATATCTTGGCCGGTGCTCATTGGTGCGTTCACACTCCACATGCGCGCAGACATGCACACACCAATGCATATGGACTTTGCAGCATGGGAAGAGAAGGGTGACTTTTACATACTTTCCTGTAAAAATGAACCATCCGCATACTATTTTGTTTATAATATTGTGTATCAATTAAAAAAGTTCAGTCGATGGTGAACCTTGGGTACAAAGGTAATATTGCTTTATTGTGTCCTAGAGCCACAGGTTTAAATTTTGGAAACGATCTCTTTGTATGCAGGGGTAAGGATGCATACAACTAACCCTCCCCAGACCCCACAATGGAGGCCAACATTCATACATTGGACTGCCATCTTTAATATTTTTTTTTTCTGTATCAAACAGAGAATCCATAATATGAAATCAAATTTTTTTTATTAGAGGTTGATAGCTGGAGTGTTTGCTTTGGAAATTAATTCATTTAACCTTTTCAATGGACAATATATATCTTAAATTTTGCAATTGATTTTATTTTTCCATTCATTCCCCCCCCCCTGCACATTTATTCTCTTTCTGTATCTCTCTCTCTCTCTTGTGTAGCAATTGAAAAAGCTGTGTTGTAAGAAACAGAGAATCCATAAGGTTTTAGGAATTAAAAAAGTTCTGTCATGTAACAAACAAAGACAATCCATAATATGAAATCTAATGTGTTGATTAGAAGTTGATAGCTGGAGTGTTTGATTTAGGAAATTAATATATTTAACCTTTTCGATAAACAATATAATTCTTGAATTTTGCAATTCAATTTTTATTATTTTCCATCCATTTTGGCCCACCTTTTTATTCTCTCTCTCTCTCTTAATTCTCAACTTACCATGAGTCTTGATATACAATTGATTGGATTGGTTGTGTCTGTCTTTGTCAGTAAATGTGTGCTTGTATACTTCTTCCTGGTAGTGTGTCTATGTAGATATATGCTGGACATGACATTTACTTTTCCAAGCATGTTGTTTGCCTAGTCTTTGATGGACTCCTATATAATTCTTGATGGTAACATTTGATTAGTAACTTGAGTAGCTAATGATCTTAAGTTTTATTTGTTCCTGAGATGGATTTTATTCTTTTGTAGGTAGCTCGTGGGGACAATAGTGGCGGGGAATCAATCCCAATGCTTTTGAGAGTTCCTCGAACTTTTGACCCTTGGCATGGTTATGATATGATTGGCTTTGGTGACATTCTATTCCCTGGATTGCTGATAACATTTGCTTATAGGTATCTTTTTCTGATCTCTTTCATGATAGATGTGTAACTCTTTTTCCTTAAAATTTGTGAACTTGCAAGCATAATCCAAGATGAAACTCCAGAAATGGGCATTTATACGCCTTCATAATTAATTCAATGTGGTATTTCTTGCCCTAACGAACGCCTATTTTGTGGTCTGTTATGAGGTAAAAATCTTAGAATTGATAGTTTTAAATTTAGAAATAGGATGACCAGTACATGAGCGCTTACCCTTTTAGACAACAATGTGCATGTCCAAATCAGGAGTGGGTAGATGAACTGAAGAAGAATCTGAGGACACTGGGACAATGGGCGCAATTGCAAAAGCAACCTTTAGGCAACGAGAATGTAGAGCTAGAAAATTAAGGGGTGGACTCAAAGAAGGTAACATTTGCACACACAAATGAGCGACGTAACGATGGATTATAACAATGATAACCCTTTTGTGTATGAGAATAACTGAGGAAGACACATTTTAAGGCACGTGGATCTAACTTGTCCTTACAAGGAGTTAATTGATGAACAAAACAGACGTATCAAAAGATAAGGGGAAACGAGAAAAAATAATAGAATGGGGAACCTTGCCATTTAAGGTAGACACGACATCCTATTGATTAAGAAGCAAGATGAAAGAATTGCATTGCCCCAAAAGTGTTTGGGAACATTCATCTCAAAAAATATAGTACATGCCACTTCTCGGAGACATCGATTCTTATACTCAAATACGTCATTTTGCTACAATGTGCGAGGGAAAGAAGGCCGATGCAGGATACTAAAGTTTGACATAAAAGAAGTAAAGGGTTGAGAAAAATATTCTCAAATATTATCACTTCAAAGTATACGCACTACTGCATTAAATTGAATTTTAATTGCAACACAAAAGGCACAAAGTATGCAGAATTATTCAGAATGATGTTTCATTAAATAAAGTCATGTAACTCTTGCAAAATCATCCACAAATGTAACAAAATACTGAAATCCAAATGTAGAAGCGACTCGAGAAAGACCCCATATATTTGAATGAACTAAACTAAAATGACCCGATACTTGAACATGAGCTGGGGAAGCAAATAAACTACAATAATGCTTACCCAACTAGCTAGACTCACAATCTAAGGAAGACAAATGACGTAAGCTGAGGACAAGCAACTTGAGATTTGCAAGGCATGGCTAACCTATGCAACGATAAATCTGGAGGGCAGATACAACAACAAGACATGCAATGGTTGGGATAGCAGGACTCTCTTCGTGATCGTCAAAGTAGTAAAGGCCATTTGCCTCATGGCATATGCCAATCGTCTTCTGTGTCCTCAAATCCTATATAATGACAAAATAAAAAAAAGAGAAATAAAACAATTAAGATGTTTAGTAAGCTTATTGACTGACATTAAATTAAATGAAAAAAAAGCAATATACAAAACATAGGATAAAGAGAAGGAAAGTAAGGGTTCCATGGTAGCGATGCCACGAGGAACCATCAACAATAGTAACAGGAGATAATGAAGGAGATGATTGAATGTCTATAAATAGGAAGAGGTGGCTAACATGTGGTGAGTGGCAGCAGAGTCTATAACCCATGGTGTAGAGGGGAAGGAAGAAAGGAAAGACATGCAGTAGAGGTGCCTCATTGAGCTAGAGAAGCAATGGGGGTAGATGCCTACTGGGATGCCTTAAACTGAAGGAACTTAGCATACTAGGCCGAGACATCATACATCCGAGTAAGATTGTTCGCAAATAACAATCAAACAAACTCCTACAACTCTTTGTAGGTCTCCACGTGGCTACACATGTCTGCAATCTGAGCTTCCATAGAGTTCCATAACTGAGACAAAATCTAAGCATCTGATTGGGTCTACTCTTCAACATTCTTGGTACCCTCCGAAGGAGGAGAACCACTAAGATGATGCAATTTCCCTTGTCCAGTGGGGACTACTTTGACAGCCTTAGACCATTGAAGATAGTTACTCCCACACAACTTTTGAGCGGTTAATACTGGAGGTGTTGTCGAATACATAACTTAAAAAAAAAGGTACCTACAATGAACTATCCGTGAAATTATAATGGGAGATAGACTAACTATGATGAAACATGGGACAAGGGAAACAAACAAACATGTAGAATAGTAAACTCTAAAGAAAGACCTTTTTTACTATTTTTTAAAATGAAGTGAATGGGAGAACTTGGCTTTTGTTATTAAGCCATTGTCGGAGGGTTGGGGTTGACGGAGGATACACAATTGGGGTCGCTAGTGGTGGTCAGAGCATGACAATGATAGAGGTGGTGTCGGATCTGGACGGAGGCGACGGTGTAGGCGTCAGTCTTGACGAAGGTTATAGATCTGGACGAAGACTTCGTAGCCGACGTCAGATGTGGACGATGGTGGCAATAGAAGCGTTGGAGCTAAATGGCGACAACGTTTGAGGAGCTGGATTCGGAATGAGTTGGCGACTACGTTTCTGTACTTTTCTTTTTATTCGTACAGGAGAAAAAAAAGGAAGGGGAAAAATAAGTTAAAATGATGAATCAAAGAACATATCTTATGGAGATTAATGTCTCATCGGAAGCTGCTCTTAATACCGTGTTATAGTTAAGAGAATGACAAAAGAAGAATGGGTTGGCTTGACAATTGTGTCAGCTTCTTCCTCTATTTATGATAGAAATTAAAAAACAATACAAAAACCTTATAATACAGGAATGACATAAATTCTCATTAACAATTTTTAATTAGATTGAAGCAGGTGAGCAACTTAGAGGTTAAACAATCACCACAACAAAAATGTTAATGGAGAAGCATAAAGGTAACACAAAGATTTTATGTGAAAAAACCGCAAGAGTAAAAAATCATGGCTTTGCTTGCGGCACTAGTCATTCCACTAGCAAGAAAGATGCATGTAGGTAGACACAACTCAACGTGACACTTCTAGTTTTACGTTGCTAATTGCTCCACCTAGGAGATTCTTAAGCTCTGCATTGTTTCCCTCGCGTACCCATGCTTGGTTTAACTCCAATCCACGGAACCTCCTCAACTTGATCTCCTTCCTCGACGGATTCGAATCATTATGTAGATCCTTAATCTCATCTTTGAAACAACTACTACTTTCCAGGCGATGTTGTGCTTCACGTAACTCACAACATTTGATCTCCGTTCGAAAGCGGGCAATTAAGAGTGACAAGTATTATGCAAGTGATTGGGTGTTGGTTGTTTTCAAAAACACCTTGAATGAATTTCGCTTTGAAGATCCAAAATATACATGTTTGTTTGAAGGAAAAAGTTCTATGAAACAAGAAAGATTTTCAATGAAGTGCCAACTCTAATATTTTCCACCCGAAACGAAGAAGATTAAGGGTTGCTTTTACAAAAAAGTCTTCAAACTTTGGAACTATCCCCTAGCCCTGATATCTCAAAAGGAAATAGTCTTGGTCAAACTCCCTTAATGTGAGTCTTGCCGCCACAATTGTTTAGACGCCCGTTCTTGTCTTTCGAACTGTCAAACTCCAGTGCCTTTGGCATTCGGACGACAATTACCTGCATTCGGATGCTAGGGCTTCTAGTCGTTCAACCTTTCAAATGGTTAGTACGACCATTTGGACGTGTGTTTTTGAAAAACCTAATTTTAGGCAATTTTACTTTTTAGAAACTTTTAAGGTCGTGCTAGTGGTGTGATGGATGCCTCTTCGGACTTATGTTCTGAACATTGAATGATGAATCAACTGATGACGGACATTCTGCGTTAAGATTTGCAAAGAAACATACACACCTAAAGCCCAACTCACAACGAAAAACAAATTATAGACTCATGGTCACCCAATTTAGCCAACACTAAAAATATGGGCCTTACGCGCAGTTCTCACCGTTTGCTCTTTAATTAATCGAATGCCATCTTCTATCTTGCATGGGAACAACCCTCAGTCCTTCTTTTCCTTGGGATCTTTTATTTGTCTTAACTCAAATTTTTTGTTGTGTTTTTTTTTTCATCAACTTGCACCCGGTAGAGACCCTTGTTCGATGAAATGTGTAGTCTTGGGGTATTCTCAAACTCAGAAGGGATTTAGTTGTTTCCCTCCATTGTTACGATGCTTCTTTGTGTGTGTCGATGTTACTTTCTTTGAGTCTACGCCTTCCTATTTTGAGAGACATACTTCTGTTGAACTTGACATTGTCCTCGCTTTACCGGTACCTATTGTCATTCCTACCACCCTTGTCATTTGTCTCGTCCTAACTTGCAAGGTTTATACTTGTCAAAATGGGATGGTTGTTCCACTAGCCTTAGTTATTTCATCAATCCCTCCATTGTTCTCTTATCCGAATCCATATGTTCCTAGTTCGTCCGATTTAGACAATCCCTATTGTCGTCCGAAAGGGTAATCGTTCTCGCACTTAATATCCTATGTACGTTTATCACCTTCGATTATTCTTTTATTGTTTCTTTGTGCTATGTTTCTCTCCCTAAGGTTATTTTTAAAAGCCCTTTCTCATATTTGCTGAAAGACTACAATGGGTACATCCAATCGAAGTTCATGCAGATGACACCATTGATTAACTCCAGGCTTGCTTAGTTGCCAAAGGCCACATGCATTTCCGCCTGTTGAGAAGCTCGTATCGATTAGCGTGTTTGTTTCTCATGTAGCAACTTTCTATTGGTTTTTCCACCAACTCAACATCAAGAATACATTCTTGAACTTTCTTGAGGAAGTGTACATGGAGGAAACTCCAGGATTTCTTGCTTGCTTGAGGAGGTGTACATGGGGTAATCTGAAGGTTTTGTTGCTGAGGGGGTGACGTGCTTGGTATGGTGTACGAAAAAATCCATGGTCTCAACCAATCAACTTGAGCATGGTTTAAGAGATTTGGTGACTTTTGATCACTAGGTTTTATCTTCAACGATGCGGATTCGATCATTTTGTGTATTATAGGAATGCTACATTGTGGAGAATATTTTTGATTTTGTATGTGAATGATATTGATGGTGAGTCTTGGAATTAATGGTATGGTTGCTGCATTGTAACGTGGAGGTTCTAAGTTCAAAATTTGAAAACCTCTCTGTATGGAGGAGTAAGGTTGCGTACTTCTGACCATCCTCAGACCCTACAATGGCAGGAGTTTTGGTGCATTGGGATGCCTTTTTTTTATGTGGACGATATTGTGATCATTCTAGCGTATTTAAGAACTCAACCCTTTTCTGTATGACAAGTTTCAGATTAATGACTTGAGTCGATTAAAATATTTTTTGGGTATTAAAGTTGCTTGATCTAGGCACGACATTTATCTCTCTCAAAGAAAATATGTTCTTGATTTGTTGAGTGAAACAAATATATTAGAATGCAAACCAGTTGACTTAAGACGGAATTACAACCAAATGTGGTGAATTATTGATACATTCAGGCAATACCGATGTTTAGTTGTACAGCTTAATTACTTGACAATTACTCAACAAAACATCTCATTTGTTGTGTGTGCTGTCAATCTT
This sequence comes from Eucommia ulmoides, assembly GCA_016647705.1. Lineage (NCBI taxonomy): Eukaryota > Viridiplantae > Streptophyta > Magnoliopsida > Garryales > Eucommiaceae > Eucommia > Eucommia ulmoides. Next base: position 14,705,561 of record CM028327.1, on the reverse strand, counting down.
TTCTTAGACCACCCACAGACCAGTCACTGAGAAGCCGTTATTCGCATTCTCAGCTACTTGAAAGGTGCAATTGTTTGTGGTCTATTACATCAAAGTTGATGTCATATTCTCATTGAAGAATATACCGATGTCTATTGGGTCTGGGACTTTGTCAAATAGATATTACATTACAAGTTGTTGGGTAGTATAATGAATTAATGTTGCGTCTTGCAAAAGTGAGAAACAAATAATAGTTGCTCGATCAAGTGCAGAATCTGAGTATAAAGTTATGACACAAACTGCACGTGTGTTGATTTGGTTAAAACATCTACAGAGGAACTTGGCTTTGGGCATTCTCGTCGTATGAATTTATTTAGTGTCTGATAATCAAACAACTCTTCACATTGCTTCCAATCCAATATTTCTTGAGAGGATGGAGCATATCGTAATAGATTCTTATCGCCACTTTATCCGACAAAAGTTGTTACAGAATTGATTTAAACATCATACATGACTTCAGTTGATCGATTAGCCGATTTGTTCACTAACCATGAGATGGCTCAAGGGTAATATACATTTATTACAAGGCCAGAGCATACGGTATATGTTCTCTAGTTTGAGGGAGAGTGTAAAAGGGCATTTTAGTCATTCACTGGTTTTAGGGTTTCTTTTCCTATTCTCTTTTTGCTTTAACGAAAACAATAAAACCTAACAACAGTGGGTGCTTGATTCAACAAGATAAGTGGAATGGTATATTGATTTTTGAATTCTGACATGTAAGAGCCCTCTTTTTACACCCATTTAGCAGATTGAACTATCAGACACTATTTCGGCAAAGCTTGCTTCTAGAACTTTGTTTCCACTTGCCACTACAGTAACGAATTTTCCCTTTCTTGGAACTCTCTTTCCCCATTTATGTACACTGCTGTTCAATGCAGCCACTTTCCTATATTCAACATGGAACATTTGTTATAGATTTTATTCCATTGAATTACTGTGGCACAAAGATGTGGCATTAAGAATGCTCCAAATGACAGATGCATTTCTAAAGGACATAGAACTCTATAATTTTTGGTTTTTAAGTCAAATGTTTGGGCAGCCTGTTATGAGAAGGTACTGATTGGGTGCTGACCGGATTACCGAGGCAAGAGCTTTGAACATTGTACAAGATCTAACATTCACTTAAGAAAATTTAAGGATTTAGTGAAATTTTAGTGACTTGTGAATCAGCGAGAACTGTTCTTCAGGAATGCATTCTCCTTGGCTAACTTGCTATTTAACTGTTGACAGATGTCTTGTGCTTGGTGGTTATGATTTTTTTGAATTAATTATTGCACTGTGTTGCCAGATAACCAGTATAATGTCAAGTCAGTGAAACATTCCCTACCATTGCTGGTAAAAGCAATGCTTCTTCCAAAAGAACTACCATTGGTGTTAGTCTCTGGTTGGGAAGGAAGCATAATACCATCTTTTTTCTTTTTTATTTTTTGTCTCAACTCACAACCAATTTTCCTGAGGTTCCACTTTTAGGCTTGAGTGAGGGGCTTTTAGGGTACTTGAATTGCTAGCTGATAATTGATAGGAGAGCTTTCTATGTGATTCTTCAGTTCTCGAATGCTACCAAATTTTAATCACAGTAGAGATACACTATGGCTTGTTTCACTTTTCCTTATGAGCACAACAATCATTTGTCTTTTTCTAATTTGATCTTCCGTGTCACTCTTACAGTAATTGACTTTTATTCTCACAGATTTGATAAAGAAAATAAGAAGGGTGTGCTAAATGGATACTTTCTATGGTTGACCATCGGCTATGGTTTTGGTGAGTACTTGCCTTGTGTTTTGTTCCACTCAATTGTGTGCTTTATGATATTGATTTTTACTACCATAAATTAGAACTTGATGGAACTTGTGCTAAGAATTGAAATGCGATCATGCTTCCTTGGACATTTGTACATTCATCTTGCCTGGCACGGCCCATGTCTTTTTCAACTTCGTATTGGATGTGCAAGTTTCATGTATTCTAATCCAATGACTTCGTGATGTGGAAAACGATTTTTGATATCTCTTATTAAAGCACTTTGGTTTTCCAAAAATGATAGATTTCAATGTGTAATATAAATACTCTTATAAAGCTCAATGTGAAATCTTCAATCGTTTTAACTGGAATCAATTTTATATACTTTATCATATAGATTTATAGATGTGATCAATATAAGTAGCTTCTAGATGTACAAGTGTGCATATAAACTAAATTAATCATATCACCAAACATGGATATACATAAAGTGTCTAGACAAATAAGATGGAGCATGTAGAGCATGATCTAGACTTTCTCAATTAAGCACATCATAAGCATGTTCCAAGATTTAAACAATTAAGCGCAAGTAAAGTGTATTGGAACAAACTCCCCAGATATAGTAGTAATGATTAGGGCGTGTTGCATCTTCTGGGAGGATCAATTTTCCTCCTTTTCAATTTCCTCATGACTTTAGAGCATCGCAACATTCGGCTTGAAAGATGTACTCTAGGTTTTAGCACTTATAGGATCACACTCTTGTATTTGTATTGTTTTCCCACACTATATCAACTATATCACTCATTTAAGATGCAAGAGGTATCTCTAGAGGATGGTGTGCATATGTCAATTAAGTTTAGACCCTCATCCTTGTCAAATTCGTGCAACTAAGTGTGGCTTATATAGGAATGGTCAATGTAGTGACTGTTACACAAATCTATGATTAAAAGGCTGTTAATCTGTTACAATTAATTAATTGAAATCATCTACAACATTCTGATTTGATTAATTTGGGCAAGAACCTGTTGGGAGACAAGGTGCATCAAGAAAGACAGAAATTTAGGGTTCAAGAAATGGAAACATTTAAACATCCGATTTGCCCATTAATTTTGATCCATAATTCGTAATTCTTGATTCAATTGATAGGAAATATATTCAATTAAAGTTAGCATCATCAAGAATTAATTTGGTGTTCAAAACAAGGTCGAATTTGATTTTTTGCTCAATATGTACAAATAGATCTTTTAAATCGGTTGACCAGTTTAGCTAATCAGTTGACCGATGTTCTTGACAGGCTGTTTTGGCAATCCTACTAGTGTGTTCGGTCAACTGGGTGGGGTGATGGTTGACTGATTGTTCAGACTATATTAGATTTGGATCTACTGTCGTAATCGGTTGGCTGTCATTCATATATAGGTTGACTGCTTGAGGTTATTTCGTAGTGATGTAGCTTACTGGTGGCATTGGCTGACCGGATATAGATTTCAGTTGGCCGGCTAAGGTTGTTTGTTCTAGATTTTAGGCTACCGTTATGATCGGTTGAATTCAAGCCAGCAAAGGACTGAGGTAGGGGACGGGAAAGGTAAAGGGAATGGGTTGTTGTTGCTGTGTAAGAGAGCTTTCCTATCAATGATCTTTCTCGGTGCATAAGCGAGGCTTAGTGTTCAAAGAAGCGCATAAGCCAGTAGACCTTGAATAGTGGCTTGAGTGGCGAAGGCCCTTTCCTTCGCATAAGGGCTCCGGTGTAGCCAAGCTTACTGCTTAGCCTATCTGCTAGAGCCAAGCTTCGACCGCGACTGCTCATTGCTTCTGGCCGCCTCATTCCGTCACTTGCAATCCAAGTCAGCACCGGCATCTCTTGATTCCTCGCTGCCCTCTCCAAAATCTACTCTTTGATCAGTGATTCACCAATCACTAGAGCCATGGATCCCTTAAGCATAAAACTTCAGATTGTAAGGCGTTTCCACTACATTATCTAAACTGGAATTAGATCTTGTAAGATTTGGCAAATATCAAAAAGAAGAAATGCTTGAATCTGTCAATTACATTATTATATAAAACTATTGATTGAAAGTATATACACATACATATTTCTATGTATCATTAATATTCTCCGAATTAATACACAACTTTTTCTTTGACCAGTTGTAACTCATTATTTTTAAGCCTAATTTTCAATTTATTCTTTGTCAACCTCAAGCATCTTTTTGACTTAAATCCAATTTTGATCATCTTAGACACTTTGACACATATTTTCAACAATAAAGAATGCCACATAATAATGCGAGTGTGTGTGTTTCCCAGAGGCTTATCTCAATACTACTCAAGTTTGAGAGGGTCATTACTTTAAGACTCGATCTTTCTTGTGGTGTAGCTTCTTGATCTTCTTCTGTAACGAGTCTTCTGGCTTTCCTCCTTCATCATCCATCTTGATGGCCTTTTTTTCAATGTCGAGTTATCTCAGTCTTCTTGCTCCTTCCATCCTGTTGCTCCTTGTTTCTCTCATGAGTTTATGCCTTGGTGCTTCGGCTTTCCTGCAAGATCACTTACTCGAGAACGCTCTCACGATTAGTACATTTTTAGTTTAATCAACATATTCGATCACATATTTATTCCCGAATGATCACATGTACATAAACATTGTATATCTAATGAATCTCTGGTAATCACATGTTTCACATATGCATGAATAGTAATAATGTAATATCTTATCTATGACATAGATTGGTATGGCGTAATTGCATAGTCACATAAGATATAGGCATATAGACATATGAGCAAGTGTAAGAAATAAGAATGATACTACTCAATCTATTACGTTTTTTTTTCAGAACCTCGACGCAACGAGGAGATCTTTATTGTTAAATGCAAAGAATACAAAATTCTGAAACGAATCAAACAACTAAATAAAATAACGCAAATGCAAAAAATTCAAACAGTAAAATATGACTTGAGAAATTCTTTTGATTTTCCAAATCTTAGGGAAACAAAGCCTATCCAATTTTAAGCATCCACGAACAGTAGCTTGACAGTATGATTCAGATCAGAAGGGCTAATTTTCTCCAGTACTTCCTAACTTAGCTAGCAAGTCAGCAACCATGCTAGCGCTTCCCTGTAACAGTGTTAAATAGAAGCATGAACCTTTGAAGTCAAATCCTTTATATTCTTAATCAGTGATGTTAATCTCCAAGACTCTGTGGATCTCTCAGCAAACATCTCGATTAGCAGGGCATTGTTGGTGACTATATCCACTGAGACCAACTCGAACTCAACACAGTACTGAAGCACTTTATAAAGTGTTGTTGTCTTTGCAAGCAAGCTAGATCTAAACCCAAGAAATTGAGCGAAACCAAACAAAATGTCCTATTACATTGATATCCATAACTTGACGTCATCAAAATCTAATATCTCAACAGTTTCTTTTTTCTTGCATTTCGAATTGAGAGTGGCTTGTCAAGCTTGACTGTTGACAAAAGTGTTCATTGGGCCCTTAGCTTTTGGTTGAGATGTAACATCACCGCTCTTGCTTTTGAAATCCACTGGATCATGATAATTTTCACTTTCACACTTGCATATCTCTTGAAACACTAATTTTTTTGCATTTTAACTTTCTGTGAATCCTTCATTGACTTCTTACATTCCTCCATAACATTTTCAAGAACTATAGGGCATGCTTTCATCCCTTTATGTGTCCTAGTCATATGGTGTTTGAGCCTATTAATGGTGCCACTATTCTGTTGATTACAAAAATCGACACCCATCATTTATCTCTCCTTTAACTTGGATTGCGTACTTTAAAGCAAATTCCTTCTTCGGTTCTTCCTCTATTTCTTCAGGTTCAACTTCAGACATATTATCCATGAGATTGGAAAGGGTCTAAATTCATCAATAAATTGTGATTTAAAATTATCAGACAATCAAAATTGATTTTCTGTAAAGTGTAAACAAAAAGAAAAATCAAGTTATCATTATTAAATATTAATAATAACAGAGAAATAAAAAGAGATTCAAACTTGGGAAAAAATAGAAAAATAAAAAACAGAGAAATTCATTGAAAAAATAAAAAATAAAAATAACAGAGAAAACTCAGAGTAATAAACAAAGTTTAAGAGAAAAAAAAAAGAAAAAAAAAGAGAAATTTAGAGAAAAACAGAAAAATAACAGAAGAGTAAATGGAGAAATTCAGAGGAAAAAAAAATGAAAAATAATGTAATAAACCTAGATTAAGAAGAAAAAAAGCAGGAAAAAAAAAAAAAAGAGGAATTGGACAATCAGGGGAAATTGATTGATATACACTTAGCGTCTTAGACAAAGGACTAAAAGCACATGCTAATAACGAAAAAATCACGAGACACAAAGTACAGGAAAGTGACGGTTGGTAAAGGTCTACAAGGACACCATTGGACTGTTTCAAATTTCCAAATACTAAACTGTTGATGCAAGAGGTCCAAGACAAATAAATAGAGAAATAACTGAGACAAATAAACAAAGAATAGAAGAGGAAATAGAACAGAAAACGGTAGAAGAGGAAATACAAGTATCTGGTGCTGCTCTGTTTCAAAAACAGAAATCAGAGGACCTTTGAAGCTGTTGGTTCTGGTTAAAATCGCAGGTTGAAATCGGACGCAACATTTGGAAAATTGAAGTGTTTTGGAGAATTAGAGAAGAATTGGAGCAATTCTGAATTGGAGTGTTTTAAATTCTGAATTGTTTTTCAAGGAAACTTGAGGGAAAAAAAGAACAATTAGGATCTCTCCGCCTATGGCTTCATGCATCATGTTTATTAGTACTGTTCAAGGAAATTATTTATTAAAATGTTGGTACCACTTCATATTAGTACTGTGCAAGGAACGTATTTCTTCCAATGGTGGTACCACGTCATATCGATAACCACTCTACAATAGACCCACCACGTAGGTTAATGAACTGTACACGGTTAAATTACTGTCAATTGTCCATAATGGAATAACTGCCATGTGGGTTTCACCCTGTGGATTTGTGATTTGCTATTGCATGGTGATCGCCATGAATAATGATATGGTGACATACTATCATTTCACTGAATTTTATCTTGTGTTTTTTACCTGGATGAATGGCGTAACATGCAGTTTTTCCTTTGGTTCACATCATCACGTTTGGAAAGTATTGCAGTCTTATGGATTCTATCGAGGCTAAATTAGGCATCTAGATCCTCATAACTCAAAAAAAAAATGGTGAAGTGAAGGACATTGTATTTATACCTTGCCAGTTATTATGCCATTTTTTGGGGTCATTTATTATGCTCCCTAGTTGTTTGTGTTGAATCCCACATTGCTTGTGTTACTTGATCCTGAGCTATATATAAAGCCTAGGGAAATCCTTATCTCATAAGGCTTCTTTGGGCTTGAGTTAGGCCCCATTGGATTTCTGTATGGTATTAAAGGCATGACTCTTTGTCTTAAGTTGGGTGTATTGAATCCCACATCGATGTTGGGTCTCTCGATATTTGTTCATAGTGGTTTGTCAAAAAGTCCACCTTGCGCGCGTGAGGGGGTGTGGGAACATCAATGTTGAGCCCTTCCCTCGATATCTGTTCACCGTGTTTGTCAAAGTTCACCTTGCGCGTGACGGGATGTTGAATCCCACATCGCTTATGTTACCTGATCCTGAACTATATATAAAGCTTAGGGTAATCCTTATCTTATAAGATGTCTTTCGGGAGTGAGTTAGGCACCTTGGGTTTCTACAGATTCTTTCTTTTTATTTATTTTTTTATATGTTTTCTCACTTCTTGGATTTTCTTGTTGACACTAATGGAGGGAACTTAATGCTTGGGGGAAAGGGGAGGTTGTGCAGTGGTGGGGGTGGGGGGTGTTTTTTTTGAACGACACTAATCACCTTACATTTGCAGGCCTCCTCTTCACTTACCTGGGTTTGTATCTAATGGATGGTCATGGTCAGCCCGCTCTGCTCTACCTTGTTCCGTGTACATTAGGTACGAATCATATCACTCTTGCCTTTAGCAACTTTGTTTCATATTTTTCCAGTTTAATTGTATTTTCTTCCTCTTTTTCACTGGGTGCCTCAGGGGTTTGTGTTCTATTGGGGTTGGTGCGAGGTGAATTGAAACAGCTCTGGAGTTGCGGCGAAGAGTCTCCATCGTCTGAAGAAACATCTGGAGAAGCTTGATGCATCAAATAATTCGATGGAATAGTGCTGCTGATCGACACATTTGCTATGTACAAAAGGTCTTATTATTTTTTACGTACATTGCCTCATGTTCAGTGGAAGGTTTCAAGAGATTGATTGATCGTTTACTATTTCTGATTACTTTTTCCTTTTTGGTTTTCTTTATATGTGATCTTAACCGGAGGTTACATGTTTGAACATGGCTTAAATTGTATCATGTAAGTTATTATTTTAACCTTATTTCCCCTCTGCGGCTATGGTAGCCCTAAATAAGAGTATGATGTTTATTTGTTGTATATTTTTATCTTATTTTGGATTTTGCGAGTATCCTAGTCTATTTGGTTAGTTTGGTAGGTACCAACTATGAAGTACATATACTTGTTGGAGGGTTGCAATACGCGTGCCAGATATGTATAGGAGACAGACACGACAAAGTACTTGTTGGAGTGTCCTGAAGAGGTTTAAATTCAAATTCAATAGTGGACAAGGCTACAACATGGATACACGAATGATATGCTTGATGCATGCATGTCGGCGGTAATACTCAATTTTTTAAATGAGGTTGTGAAATGTAAATATAATTTTTTAGGGAACCTCACGGGAGCAAAGATAGCTTTATTAATGACCGAAAGGGTAAAGTATTGGGGTCAAGGCCAAACTGAGAAATAATACAAAAATAGAGGGGGACATAAAGTCTTACCTTTATACCAAAATAAATAAATAAAGAAGGAATAATTTCGTATGTTACGTTGAAGCTATTCCAACATTATGCTAAACGAGGAAGGAATTACCCTAATGACTGGATAATCAATGGAATAAAGAAAAACTATCGAACCTAAATATGAAATAATAAATAATAAATAATACATTAAAGTTAAACACAAAAGAATAAACAAAATTGACACGAATGCAATTAATTTCTAGCATCTCTTATTCTAGCCTTATCTAGGTTGATGATATCTTTGAGTTTTCAAGGGAATCAATACTCAAATTTGCAGGGAAATCGTTCGCTTCATTTGGTCAGAAAATGCGATAAACATGTTCAAAAGAGCTTGAGCTTCAGCTAACATGTTTGAACATATTGGGAACTGAACATTATAAACAAACACAAAAATTCCTTGAGAGTTATAAACAATCGTTCTACCCACCTGAACTTCTTGGACTCCCATTGGATGCCCCATCATCAGCATTAACGTAAAACTTGAAACATGGGGACTCTAGAATACTATTGTAGCAATTGGAATCTGATCCTTCAAAACATTAATCCCAAAAAAATCGAGCAGCCAACCGTCCAACAATTTAGGAGTAAAATATAACTCTAATTCGGTAAATTGCCAACATTAGAATCCCATAGGTAATATTAGCAACATTAGGCCTTGTCCCATCAAATTTGGCACCACACCTTGACTTTCAAGCTCCCAAATTAAACTGGGAACTAAGAGTAACCTTGTTTTGAACAGTAGATAATTAGTTACTCCTCCACCAATTAATCAAAAGCTGGTTAAGGGAAGTTGCAATGGCAGACTTACCGAGCTTAGCAGCAAAAAATAGTCCATACCCGCTGAGCAATCTCTCCATAAAGCATGACATTCTTTGATTTTTCCAAGTGATGATGACCATGGCAACACCCTAAATAGAAGCAAGAGCAACACCTTTCCTTTTTTTGTAATTACAAATGATAATGGTTAACTTAAATGCTGAATTTTAATTGTTGAATTTATTAAGTATTGAATATATTAAGTTTTTTTTTTTTTTTTTTTTTTTTTTTTTTTTGTAATATTTTTAATTTCAAAAAAAATAAAAATATCTTCATACAAATATTTGTTCCTAAAATAATTTTTACAATTTTTTTTTTTTTTTTTTAAATATTCTCTCTACGACTTTCTCTCGCTATTTTTTGTCAATTTAGTATTTTCTCCATCTATAATTTTTTTGTGAGATTTTGTATAAAATGTTGGTTATGGATATTCTATGGTATTAAGTGATAAATGCTAAAATATTAAGTGAAATTATATTTTAAGTGATTGTTTAATTTTGTTATCAAACGTACTTAATTTGATAAGTACTTAATACATTCAGATTTATTAAATGTTTAATTGCGTTATCAAACAGGTCGATTAAACATAAAATGTAGAAATTTTAGAGGGCACACAACTTGATTTCGGTATCTGATCAGCCTCCAAGCTATTTTAACAACGAAATAGCCATTACAGTTGGAGTCCATATAATTTGATCCTCATCTATTTGTAGCCCTTCATAAGTCATGATTTTTTTATTTTTTATTTTTTTAACAGCAGTAGGAACCATTTTTTGCAGTAGATCATGATTCATGACCACTCTAAGTCTTTGATCTTAAAATTCTTCGGAGTCTCAGGCACAATCAGAAATGTTTCCAAAGGGATATAATATATCCAACCCTCCCACATAAAGAGATGTCCCCTCTCCCTCGCCAAATTTGAGATGTCCCTATTAAAAAAAAACATGTACTATCCACAAAATTTCTTCGTCTAGATCTTATCCTCATAAAATTTGCCTATAAAGACGAATCTTCTTTAAATTTCTGCCAGCGGAGGAAGAAGCCGCAGGCAGCTACTACTTCGGAAGCGTGGCCGTAGGCACTGCGGTTGGAGCCACCTATTGTTTTGACAATCGGCAACAACCTGCAACATTGCTTGGATTTTTTCATTTTCGATTTTGGATTTTTAAGAAGGTTGGTCAAAGTTTGAGTTTTTCCAAAATAGTTTAGGAAATAAATTTGAATTTTGAAAATTTTGCCTAAATCCGATTTAGTATTTAAAAATAAATAAATAAATTTGACCTCACTTATTCAAAGATTTAAAACTATCATTTTAAATTATTATGAGATAATCATTTATTGATAGTTATTATTATTTAACTATTTAAATTTGATTTTATCCAAATTCAAATAAAAAATTCTTTTTGAAATTTAATTTAATAGATTAGGACTTTAAATTTGAAATCTTGGATAATATCAAAAGATCACATGTTTTCAAATAATATAAGATAATTTTAATAGTTATGGAGTTATATAATTCAAAATTTAATTAGTTTCTATGTTTAATTTTATAAGATAACATTATAGATATGGAATTGAAATTATTTTGATTTAGAATTTTAATTAAAATAGAATTAAAGTAATATTCCTTATAAGATAATGATAGATAATTAGTTTCCTTATGAGACAAAGTAATATTCCTTATTAGATAATGATAGATAATTAGTTTCCTTATTAGATAATGATAGATAATTAGAGAATCAACCTGAACCGTTCTTTATCTTTTGAGACAAAGAATAGTTGAAATTTGTCTAGAAGGTTTAAGTCCATCCTATTGTATTATATAGATGTAAATTTAATGACCATAATTTTCATATATTATGTTCTCTTTTATTTTATTTCTTTAATTTAATTTTCATAAATTTAATGTTTTTGTATTATTAAATTTAATGTACATATATTATTTCTATAATTTTCATAAATTTAATGTTAATAATTTTCATATATTATATTTTCTCTTTTTTATTATTTCTTTAATTTAATTTGTATAAATTTAATATTTCTGTATCATTACTAAGTTTAATGTACATATATTATTTGTATAATATCTGTAAATCTAATGTCCATAATTTGTGTATATTATATTTTCTCTTTTATATTATTTTTCTTCAATTTAATTTTCATAAATGTAAGGTTTTGTATTACTAGTAAATTTAATGTCAATATATTATTTCTATAAATTTATATATATAGAAAAAACGTATTTTCTTTGCTCAATTATACAAAATAATATAAATACTCTCTCCTCAATCAGGCATAAGATATATAAAGTTAAATATAAATACACATTATATATTTATGTTAATTTTTTGGATCAATCTGGACTGTTCTTTTATCTCTGGAAACAAAAAAAAAAAAACTGAAATTTGTCTAGAAGGTTTATGTTCGTCCCGTTTTATTATATAGATATGTTAATTGTGAGATGATCATAGACTCAAACCGTTTGAGCTATGTGATTGGTTTACTTTAATGGTTTTAATTTTTGAGCTGGATGATTTATTCCAATAAAGTTGTATTTTTTTTTTTTTTTTTTATTGAAGTGTTTTCAATGACTTTTATACTTTGCTTCATTTTCTTTTCGTTGTATTTTCCCCCTTGATATCTCTTTCTTCTGCCAAAATATATCATTTTTTATTATAATTTTGTTAGTAATTTAAGAACAAAAAGAAGAGGCCCAACGAAGATAGAGAAAATAAGGATTCCAGAGGTGCATGAGGGGATGACGATCAAGGTGATGAAAACACCGAGAAGAAGATGTGTGAGATGAATCATCTTCAAAAAAATAATTAATTACAATATAATGTAATTAAATCTAGATTTGACCAAATGGCTTGGACCTAGTCAAATTAAAAGTCTAAGATTAGCTTAACCTACTCATATATGTGCTTGGGGTGATCTATTTTTATCCTGTTTTATTAGCCCAAATAGCACGTTTTAGCCCTAAAAGGTTTAGCGCATATAATTGATTCTAATGATAACAACAGGTTGATGTTTCTCATTTAATATGTTTGTTGAGCTTGTGTATGAAACAGTAAAGCATTGCAAAACATTGGATGATCAAAACTTGAGACTCGAAATCCAAAGTCAAGTCGTTCGATGATGAAGATCTTTCAGACATAATTTTTTGTATTATCTAGATAAAGCAACAGTTATACTAGTCTATTTAATATCAACTCATTTACGAATACACACACGACACTACATCAACTAAAATGCATGATTATATGACATTTTTGTGTGTGTAAGTATAATCTTTTCATGTGATATGAATTTTGTGCTCTAAACATGTTATGTCTTAATTAAAATTAAAATTCTTCAAAAACAGTCAACTAAAATAAAAAACGGTCAATTATTCATAAATTAAATGTGCTTAATTTGAAATTCTGCTAGTAACGGTCGTCTAAGGGACCACGGTCGTCTAAGGGACCACGGTCGATTGATTGGTAGAGATAGAGGGTTTATGGGATTTGAGTCATACCAAATCTGTCAATCGGAGGAAAATGTTAATCGACCAGCTCAATCAAGGAGATCAAAACATTGAATTTCGTACTCTTTCGGTTGACCAAATGAAGCGAGACAGTCGACTGACTTGGGAAGGAAATAATTAGGGTTTGAAATATCTCACTTAACAATCGACCTATTCATGGGTCAATCGACTGTTTGGGACTGATCTGTTTAATTATTTAAACATTTTTTGTCAGATCTTTGTTTCATTTTTTATGATTATTTACTTTAAATCATTTTCCAAAATTCTTAAATTATTTATAAATTATTGGGAATGTTTTTTAAAGGATTTTTAGCAAGGAATTTTTTTAAAAAGGATTTTCGATAAAATTTGATTTTGATCACTTGTCTTTTGACCTTTGTTGATCTTTTGGTCTTATTGACTTACCTTGAATGAGGAACACATTTTAAAATGTATTTGGAATGTATATGAGTCTTATTTGAGTCCACATTCATTGAAAATTTTGAATTTTATTCAGTCTTAGTCAATGTAGTTGTTGTGTCAAGTCTTAGGGCATATTTTGTAAGATTGTGAATACATTTGATAGTTGTTGAGTATCTGAAAAATTGCCTAATTAAATATAACGAAAATTATTTGAAAAATAATTAACAAATGTATCTGAAAAATACTCTAAAGCTTGAGAAAATTTTGAGTTGTAATCTTGTGAGAAAGAGAGAATTTCTGAAGAAAATTAATAATTTCTGAATCGCGATTTGTTGTGCTGTGAAATTCAATCAAAATTATCATCTTACCAATATGAAATTGCTACATTTTTGGTGTAAATCTTAGAACACATCTGGTGAGATTGTTTCATTTATGTATTTTATAGATCTGAATATCTTACGTGATTAACTAATTGAAATCTTTACATAAAGTTTTGTGTTTAAAACGATATAATCTTGTGATTCAATTGATTGAAGAAACTCTTAATATAGAGATATAAACGAACATTCATGAATAGCTTGAACTCGGCTCGAAAAAAACTCGTTCGTGCTCATTTATTAAAATAAACAAGCCGAGCTCGAGCTCAAAAAAATGTTCATTCAATAAATGAGTCGAGCCGAGCGTTTTCGCGAGCTGCTTGTTTTTGTTTGCAAACAAATAATACTATTAAATTAAATATATAAACCTTATTTATTTTTTAGGGTTTCTTATTTACGTACTCTCTTTCTTTCATCACGACATCATCCCACTAAGTCACTCAGTCGCCCAACCCTAAAAAGGCTAAACAACCATACTCGATGTTGGAAAGGTTGAAAAAACATATTGAGGTCACTTTCCAAGATGTGGGAATCAAAAGTAATAGTTACCGAAAAAACTAAGGATATCAAGACCTACACTAAAGATGAGCTCATTAGAAATATGACGTATGAGTCATCCATCAAAGGATACGAGGTGGAGTTTAGTACAAGTAAAAAGAAATTACTGGATTGAAAGTACAAAAAGATGATGATGATGATGATGACGACGAAGAGGATAGTCTAAATAGTGACCAAGAACGGAGCATGGCATTCTTAACGAGGAATTTTTGCCAACTAGCATAGAGACCATTTAGAGGCAAACAATTTTTCAACACCATCAACAATGAATGCCTCAACTATCATGAAACAATGCACTTCTAGTCAGATTTTCCTTAACCAAAAAAGAAGAACAATAGGAGGAAAAAATAGAGGTCTCGCAAAAGGAAGAAGAAGTAAAAGAAGGCCAACTGGGATGACTCTATTTCCAATAGCTCAGACAGTTTTAGCTGCGAGGATGAATCCAACGTGCTTGCCTTGATGGGAAACAAGGATGAGGTAAATTTAAAAGTATAATTTATTAAAGACAAATGGCTCTTAGCTAGTGTCTGGTAGTACCATATGGCAAGAGATAAAATAAAATTCTCGCCTTTGACACCTAAAGACAGAGGTCATATGATATTTGAAGACAATGAACTATAACCGGTATATGGTGGCCGCTATTTAAGCGTTGTCACTTTCACCGCAAACGTACAGATCAAGTTTTAGTATAATGGACCTTTCGGTTGGGTATCCTATCCACAGGGATTGATTGAGATTATTATCAAATACCGCAATTATCATAATTTAACTTTATCTAGGTGCTAAAAATGTGAATTTAATTATTTATTACTAATACTAAATTAAAATACTAATTAAGTTAACTATACTATAAATGCTAATTTGAGATTGTTTAGAGGAGTAGATTGCCTAGGGATTAACTTTATTTACTTAAATGCGTTTGGTTTTGTTTTAGTTAACATTAACGGCGTTCGGCGTATCCGACAATCTCAGTTCGTAAACTCCCTCGCCACCTCTCCCGAGTGTAAGACGGGGGAATACGTGACTTTGTGTCAACGCCGAAGTCCCTCTCAACGTCACGTGAGTCTCACCCCAACTTCATCAATTGCACACTTTCTAATGCCCTCTAGGGTCGTTAGATTGTCGTGTTGTGTTTACCCTAATTCGAATCCAGGGTTACCTCTCCCTAGTGTCAAACCCCGTATTCTCAATATATCTAAACTAGCATATAATCATAGAAAATAAGGCAACACAATCGAAATTATAAGGAACAACCATAAACACAAATTTAACTAAAACTATATTTTTAAAAATAATACATTAATCCCTATTATAATCCATATTTAGCTCATGGCCCTAGCCGTTTATACAATGTAAAATGAGCTAAACATGCTCAAACAATAATCCTAAGATAAGAGATAAAGAGAGAAACTAGCCATAATCCGAAGATTTGTAGCTAAGAGTGTTCCAAGATCGTTTCTCCTTCGTTGCTTTGTGTTCTTCTCCTTTGGATTTACTTGAGCTCCCCCAAAAACACTCTTAAAATCATAGGAACCCTAAGGGGTCTCGTATGTCCGAAAGAAGAAGAGGAGAGGAAAAGAGAGGGGTATAAATAAGCAAAATATCCTAAAAAATATCTATTTAGGTCGGTTGGTGATCGCTGCGGTGATGAAGAAAGCGGTGGCTGTGGAAAACATTCTGTTGGTTCACCGCCTAGGCGGTGGTCCTTCAGTAGCTTTTGGTATTTCTCAACATCTTCACCGCCGCGGTGGTGGTCTGGACGCCGTGGCGGTGGGCTTGTTTCACAGTTTTGCCTCCGAACTTGTTTTTTCACCGTTCTTCGACCGCTTTTGGTTCGATCTCATCGTTTTAGCTCCAGTTTCCTATCTTTTTACCCCACAAATCTATTTTAATACAAAAAGATAAAAAAAAAACTAATTAAAACATAATAAAAATAACTATAAAACTACTCTAAAACTAACAAAACCGGTTTGGAAATACGTAAGTAGATCACACTTATCAGGTATACGTGATGTTGGTAATAGCTCTACTATCATTGAAGACGTGTTATTGGTTGATCGACTTCAACATAATTTATTGAGCATTAGTCAATTGTGCGATAATGGCTAGAAAATTGTCTTTAATAATAGGATAAATTATCTTTTACCCCATTTTATTTTGCCTAATTATCATTTTACCTCATTTCACTTAAAAAAAAAAAAAAAAAAAAAAAAGCTACATTTTACCTATCTCTACTTTTGAAAAAGTGAGAAACTAAGTTTTTTCGTTTAAATTATTGGAATATGCTTATAAATAGATAGAATTAAATTTTTCATCTAATTTTTGGATGACATAGACAAAATTGTCCCTTTATATTAATTTTGATTTAATTTTTTAACATAAATAATTTAAAAATAAATTAAAAATAAAATAAAGGGGTAATTTTGTCTATTTCATCCAAAAATTGGATGAAAATTTTAATTCTATCTATTTTTAATCATATTTTTTAATTTAAGCGGAAAAAAAAAAAAAAAAGTTAGTTTATCACTTTGTTTAAAAGTAGAAGTAGATAAAATATAGTTTTTTAAAGTGTAGGGAGTAAAGTGATTATTAGACAAAGTTGAGGGGGTAAAAGAAAATCTACCCTTATAATAATAAGTGCATCATTTGAAATGGATCTGATCGAAAAATTCTACTTGTGACATCTCATTTTCAGAATATCTATAATTTTATGAAGTGGGATCCCAAAACATGTCATGTTTAAGTGCATTATCTGAAAACAATTGGTTATGGCATACACGATTAAAGCGTACTAGTATAGATTTATTGTCTACTCTTCGTAAGAAAAACCTAATTAGAGGTTTATCTAATATTAAATAGGTAAGGACAAAATCTATGATGCGTGCCAATTAGGAAAATAGTTAAAATCTTCTTTTAAAAAGAAGTTGCATATATATATTGTTGGCCCAAAGATCTACCTAAGGGGGGTTAATTAGGTAGTGACAAAAATTTAACCAATAAATTCAAGTACAAGTTATTAACAAGCACAAGTTACTAATTTTCATAATTGGTTACTATCTTGTTAAGTAACAGTAACGAGTTTAACTAAGTGTACATCCAAACAACATAAATATAACAATGCAACACACAACGATTTATTCTGGTTTGGCAACCTACTCTAACCTACATCTACTTCCCCGAGCTTCACAGAGATTTCACAATCCACTAATCCTGATTTTTTTTCCCAAATAGAAACCAAACTCTTACAATCCTAATTCTTTTCACAGACTCAGAATCAACCCTTACAATTCTGATTCTTTTCACAGGCTCATAATCAACCTTTTACACTCTCATACTATTATACTTATCCTTTTCACAGACTTAGAAAAAATCTTATATTTTTACCAGAATAAAGAACCTAACCTAATTCTATTACAGAAAGAATCAAAATATAATCCTTTTAACATGCTAAAGATCAAAGCTAATAATTTTAACAGGCTAAGAATCACCTAATCCTTTCAACAGGGTAAAGATCAAACTTAATCCTTTTAACAGGCTAAGAATCAAACCTATTTTTTTTTCACATGCTAAAGATCAAACTCTAACTATCTTGATTAGACACTATCTCAAATATGTCTAATCCACTCTTTTCACTAATACAAAAAATCAAATTTCTTCTCACATGAACTTCTACTATCTAAAAACAATTATACTCAATTAATGTCCTGAAAACTATGTGATAGAATTTACACGAGAAAACAAATCTGATTTGATTTAATTTAAGCACAAATAATATTAATCAAATTTCACATATAAAAATTATTTTATAAGATTTTCAAGATATTCAATTTTAAAACGATTTTTGTCACATAAAATACTACTCAATTAAGAATATTACTCAGTTAAAGCACAGACAATATTGAGCAAGTAAGCAAGAACAATCTCACTGGAATTTCTTTTCGAAGATTCTAGGAAAGACTCAAATCCCAAAAATAGCAAGATCGATAAATGACCTTTTAATATCCCATATATCATATACTATCAAAATATGTATGTTTCATTTAAAAAATATTTTTAGAAAAGCTCTATTTGGTCCCCAAAACGTTTTCTATTCAAAACTCTTAAAGATATGAAGTAGTTTTACAAATTGAAAAGAATAATTAAATATACGGACCAAATAAATAGAAAATAATTAATATATGATATATAAAAGTAAAAAGATTCAAATCCCTTAAAATATTCATTTAAAATCGTTAAAAACGAGGAGGTTTGGCTAAAAAAAATGAGACAGTGAAAACTTTGACTGCGGATCGTCAGTTGACCGGTTCTACTATAGGTTGACTAACCTTGTGCAACCATCAAAATTGTGACCGTTGTATTGTCCTGGTTGGTTGACAGAATCCTCCAGTAGGTTTTTCTCTTTTTTCGATTTTCAGCCACTGGAATGGTTAGTAGACTGACCCTATCCACCTGTTGACTGAATTGGCCAATAAGTTACCCATTTAGCTTTCTTAAGCTACTATTTTGGTTAGTCGACTGAGCCCTTTCATTGGTTGACCGAATTAACCCAAAAACACGTAATTTTAAGTGTTAAAACCATTTTTTCAATTAGACCCTTAACCAAAAATATTTTTATGACTTCACATTTTACAAAAATCATTTTAGGATCTTAAACTTATCGCTTCTTACTTTAACGCGAATACGATTATTCATTTTCAAGTGTTGTGCATAATCCTAATTCGGGCAGCATTAATAACATAAAGGTAATGAGTTGTTTTCACATAATTGTCTTCAATACTCTGGAAATCTTTATTTCCTTCATTTTGCACCTGTCTTGAATTCGATTGATCACCTCATTCTTTTCGACCACTTTTTGTTCTCATTTCAACCTATGAAACTTTTAATCTAAAATCACTTAATAAAACCATTAGTTTCATAAAATATCAACGTTTAATTGTCTACCAAAATATTAGGTTCAACAATCTCCCCCTTTTTTATGATCACAATTCACTTTTATGTTTTCTCAAAAATAATGTAACCACACTCCCCCTAAATCTAAGGACGGATTTTTTTAACTCATTTAAGGATCGTTATGAGAGACAAAAATATTTATCAAAAATATTTTCAATATAAGCATACAACTTCTCCCCTATATAATTGCAATGCTTAGGAGAACAAATATCTTTTAAAACTTCACACAACTTCTCCCCCTTTGTCATCTCAAAAAGCGTGGACAAAATATCAAAACATTTATTCTAAGCATACATCATTATGCCTATCCATTCCTAAATCCCGAATAATTCATATATCATTCTAGATATAGATGAAAGAATAATACTCAAAATCATTTCAACATTAAAGCACAAGGACATAGAGTATGTCTCAATCATGATAATTTTATGAAGCTAATTGTTATAAGTCTAATGTATGCTTAAACATGGATAATCATATATTGTCATTTTGCTATCTCACAAAAATTCAGCTTCCTATCAGAACAATAATCATTAAAACCAGGAGATGATGAAAGTATGCTGAAAATAATTTACAAGAACATGCATACAACTAAGAAATTAATACCAAAAGAAATTAATCACGTACAAAAGTATCAATAATTTAATAACAGTAAGCACCGTTTGATATACCATATATATTCAGATGATCATGCAGATGGTATCGAAAATAATTGACATGATTTCATAAACCAATATCAATTGTGCAAGCTTATATTCATGGTATCCAAATCATGTTCAATATAAAACATGCTTAATTAACTTAGAATTCAAATCATATAAATGCAGCAATTAAATCATTCTTTGATCATTTAAAGAACCTCAATATGTCAAGTAGATCAATATATCATATATTATAACAAATCAACTTAATTCAATGCATTTGTATAAAAGGTATATTACATAAATAAGAGCATATTATAAAAATGGGCTTTACTAATATGCATATGCAATAATGAACAAGTCATGAAACCCTATTACTGATAACAAAACAATTTAATCAATTTAAATACATAATATGTTTCATATAATTAAATACATGAAGAGTATTAGATATAAGTAGATCATATATAAACATATTGATGCACTGTAAATAAATTTGATTCTCAGAATCACCATGCAATATTTCTAAGACAACAACTAAACACATAATATAGCACATGTCTTAGAAACCATTACTGACTTACCTAATCGGCAGGTCAAATACCTACCTCTTTAACAAATTTAATGAATTAAAATTGATAAGAGTTACCTCATTGTAATTATCAATACCATTCTTGTTATCCTTTGAAATAGTTGTTTGAGTTGGCTTGTCATTCCTGGAGGTAACATGTTGATTTATCTCAACAAAATCTTTGTCCGTCATGAACACTTCTGGTTTAATGGTCTTGTTAAGATTAATGACTATCTCTTTTTCTTTCATTGACACCTCTGGTTGATTAGTCTCGTTATGATCCACTACAACTCTATAAACCAGTTTCTGCTAATTTTATGATTGTAATCTATTCCTATAATAAACATCATTTTGCTTAACAAACTGCACCCATGGCTTTCTTATATCATCCATTTGACGCCTTTGTATATTGTTTCCATTCATCCTCTTTGATCTAGCGAACCTTGCATCTTTCCTTTGCAAATTGTTTCCATTCAATCTTCCATGAAAGAGTACGATATCGATATTAATATTGAGGAGATGCTTTAGGGACTACTCGTTTTTCAAAAAAATTAGTTTCCTCAATACTCTTGAATTTATCCACTACCTCACTAAGCTCTTTTTGCATCTTGTTCAGTGACCGTTTAATGAACTAACATTCACCTGAAGGCCAAAATTATTTTTTTGTATAAATTCAAGATCATTCTTAAGAATATGACAATCATTTTCAACAGAATGAATTTAAACGAGCTCTATCAAGTTTACATCTTGCATTATCCAATTCAATATTTAAAGCATCGTTTAAAGTTTCAATATTTTTTCTTTTAAAATCACTGTGCCGAAAATTCAAAATATTAATTTTCAAAAAAGCCTTTTCTTCTTCAAGAGAGTCAATTCTTTCAAGCAACTTACCAATTTTAGATAGAGCATTTAAAAATTCAGCAGTTTTAAAATATTTTTCTAATTTTTTTTAAAGAGATTTAGTGGTACTAAACTTTTTATTTTCAATAATAGCAATTTTCTGCCCAAGTTTCAAATTCTCTTTGCCAAAAACATATGTGAGAACAATTAATGTCTTAATAGCCTTATTAATTGCCTAATTATCACTAACAGATCCTTTATTATTAGAAAAAGTAGAAGATTCATTCAAAACATTAGGACAATCAGGAGTTTCACATATATTATTAGTATAAACAGGAGGCTCACATAAAACATCAGGGCAAACAGAATATTCACATACAATATTTTTCTCAGTGCACTCCATGTAATCATGTTTAGCTATAATGTTAAGCCAATCAAGCTAAAACCACCTCTGGTACTAATTGTTAGTCAAAATATCTACCCAAGAGGGGGTGAATTTGCTAGTGACAGAAATTTAAACAATTAATTCAAGTACAAGTTATCAATTTTTGTAATTGATTATTATCTTGTATGATCCTAACATGTCGGTCGACCAGACCCCTTGTAGGTTAATCGACCACTTGAAACGGTCTAAATTCTAAACGTTGACAACTTTCATCGGTCGATCGATCCTTTCAGCAGTCGATTGTTCTGGCCCGTACGCATAAGAAATACTAAATTTAAGTGTCGTGAGTGATTCTAATCGAATTGCATTAAGAGCATAAATGTATTATGTTAATTCACCTAGAAATAATAATTAAAAAAAAAAATCTTTAATGCTCCAAAAAATTCTTCAACGTATTCACTTGAAACCATCTTGAATCTTTTATAAAATATTATTTTTGTAAATATTCAACAATCATTATCTTTTACGATTCAATCTTTTTCACATTTGCTCAAACAGAACTCTAATTTGAAATCACTAAATAAACACATTAGTTCTGTAAAATATCAATGTTAAATTGTCTATCAAAACATCTAGGGCCAACAATCTCCCCATTTTTTATGATGACAATTAACTTTGATGTTTTCTCAACAAAATATGTAACCATCCTCCCCCTGAATATGAGGACTAGTTTTTTTAACTCGTTTAAAACCATAATGCAAAAAACTATTTTTCAAAAAATATGCAATATAGATTATAAAACATTATTACTTCCCTTTCTAATTATCCTCATGAATTCATGCAAGGAGAATACACACACACTTCAAAAAATATCATGTAACTTCTCCCCTTTGTCATCACAAAAAGTGGGGACGAAAGATCAAAACAACTATTTTCATCCCTGAATTTTTTTTAAATAATTACTTGTTTCAAAAAAATCTTGTGAAAATTACTCTTAGAAAGGAAATTTTCAAAATCATTTTTTTAAAATTTATCTTTCAACCTCTTTTAGCTTGTAAAAATATTTCTCAATAAACCAAAAAAACTAATTTTAGCCAAGCTAAAACATCAACATTTTCATTTTAAATGTAAAGATCAATTTTAAAAAACACATCATAAGAAATAATATTTATATGAATCATTATTAAGGCAATGAGAGATTAAGTATAAAAGATCAAAACATAATCCAATATCTAAAATATCTAGATCATCTACAAATTTACCACCTACTAATTATAGACTAAAATGTTTCTAGATCAAGTTCTAAGATTAACAATTTTTAACCAATAGAAACGTTATAAGGAGGGGGTAAAGGAGTTTGAACGTGTTGGATGGACCAGCCGAAAATAAAGAATTTAATGATTTTGAATCAAGTCACACATGTAGTTTACCCTGGTCATTTCATTATCAACTTTCCTTGATAATCCCTGAAGCTTCACATCCATTGCTTGCATGAAATGTTGAAAATTGTCAAACTGCTCCATCATTTAATCAATATTTTTACAAATCTTGTCTAACTTCTCAGCTTCTTCTTCATCATCGAGAATAATCACATCCTTGTCATCTTCACTTGTTTCTTCTTGACGATAACCCATTGATTGAACAATATTCATATTGAGAATAGTTGTATCCTTCATATAGTATTTTGCATATTTGTCATTGATTGAAGCAATAAAAGTTTGGAGAAAATAGCATATCACCTCGCCATAAGGAAGAGCACAGAACACAAGACTTAACATTTAATTGATATTGCATGTGTTCAAACATCAAAGATGGGAGATCAATTTTGTCCTCATTTATAACAACATTCAACATATAAGCATCAAAGTCGGTTACCATAGAGAAATGGCTTCCATAAGGAACAATATTCCAAGTAAGGATGTAATGATAAAGATGTTTTTCAAGATCTAATGTTGATGCCCTAAAGTCAACAATTCCCAGTTCCGCACGTGTTTGCACAATATCCATATTTTGTTAAAGCCATGATGGGGAGTTCTTCAGGACAATCGTTCCTCTCTTTAACTTTAGAATAGTGGCGAACTCTTCAAGACACATTTTAATTCTAATTCCATTTACATACGAACAAACTTTATCCCTGATAATGTAAAAATTACAATAGAACAATTTATCTAATGACTAAAATGTGTCTTGTTCTCAACAAGAAACTTACTCCACCCCCAACTTCTTGAATTTCGTCAATATATCAATTCCACCAGATGAAAGATCATTAAAATCAAGAGCCCTAACTCATACCACTTTCCTATTACTATAATCTTTTTGATACTTGACTTTATTTGCAAGACTTAAGAACATTTTATTGTCAAAGGATTTACTAAAACTAACTCTAAGATTTGGTGCCATTACAAATTGTTGGCCCAAAGATTTACCTAATAGGGGAGTGAATTTGGTAATTATAAAAATTTAAGCAATCAATTCAAATTCAATATATCAATTTTACTAATAGATTATTATCTTGTTATGTAGCGGAAATATGTTTAGCTAAGTGCATACCCAAACAAACAGAAAAGAAACAATGCAGTATACAAGAATTTATCTTGATTTAACAAGTTAATCATACCTAGGTCCAGCCCCCCGAGCTCCACAAGGATTTCGCAATCTACTACCCCTTGATTCCTTTACAAGGTAAGAACCAAATCCTTACAATTCTGATTCTTTTCATATGCTTAAAATCAACCTTCACAACTTTGATTCTTTTCACAAGTTCAGAATCAACCTATTAATCTCTCACGCTATTACATTTATTATTTTCGCAGGTTTAGGAAGAACATTTATAATCACTATAATTCTATTACAGGAAAAATTAAAACCTAATCATTTCAAAGGCTAAAGACTAACCTAATCTTTTTCGCAGGTTAAAGGTCAAACTCTATTTTTTTTTCTGGCTAAAGATTAAACCCCAATATTTTTCACAGGCTAAAGATTAAAACCTTGCTACCTTGATTAAACATTGATCCAAATGTGTCGAATTCACTCAAACTCAAAAATACAAAAGATTTACCAATTTCTTCCCACAAGGAGCTTCTACCACCTCAATACGAGTATATTCAATTAATGTCCTGAAATACTAGGTGATAGATTCCATGTGAGACACAAATCTACTTTAAATAATTTCACACATAAATAACAAGTAATCAAATTTCTCAAATAAAAACCTTTTTAAAATATTTTCACAAAATTTGATTTGGAAACGATTTTTTTAAGTAACTTATCCAAGAAACTAATCAAATAATCTCAGAATGTAAAACAAATAGCTTGGAAAGATCTTATCGAAATTCATTGAAAACGATTATGATAGCACAATAGAGAACACAAACCGGTGACCAAAAACACTTAGCATTTCGATCAAGAACTCTTAATAATTTTACATATGAATTTCAGCGAAATAATATCTCTTAGAAGAGCAAAAATTTTGATGTTCTTGATTTATTTTTCTTAATCCCGCAGGTCATTATTAATAGACCTATAACAACTAGTTTTCAAATGTCATGACTTTAAATGATACTCTAAGACCCCATATACCATATATATTCAAAATAAGTATGTTTCACTAACAAAATACTTTTAGAAAAGCTCGTTTTGGCCCTAAAAACTTTTTCTAATCAAAATCCTTGAAAATAGGAAGTATTTTATCAATTTAATTAAGAGAATAAATAAATAAGTAGACCAAATAAATAGAAATCACATGATATCTGATATATTTTAGGAATACATTAAATGCCCTTGAAATACTCACTTGAAATCATCAAAATCAAGGTGATTTAACCAAAAATCAAACCAATCAACATTTTGATTGAACTATCCCTTGAACGGCCAAAATCGCCAGTTGACCGACCATGTACAACAGTCATAATTTTGACAATTGTACTGGTCTCATCGGTTAACCGGCCCTATTGGCCGTTTGACCAATTGAACTATTAGGTTCTTATTTTTTCTTCCTTTGGCTACTGGATTGGTTAATCGACCGACCTCACTTGTCGATTGACCGAATTGATCAGTAAGTACATTTTACTTCCTTAACTCACTATTTTGGTTAGTTGACTAACCCTTTCCTAAGGTGACCGAATTAACCCAAAAATACATCATTTTAAGTGTTAAAACCATTTTTTCAATTAGGCTTTTAACCAAAAATATTTTAATAACATAACTCATCATAAAAACATATTAGAACCCTAAAATTATCACTGCACACATAAGATTAATTTATTTTCAAGTGTCGGGCGTGATCCTAATTCGAGTTGCATTAAGAGTATAAAAGTAAAGAGTTGTTTTCACCTAATTGTCTTCAATGCTCTTCAAATCTTCATTTTGCACCTGTTCTAAATTCTTCAAATCTCCATTTTTCACCCTTTATAAATTCTTCAATAATTCTTCGTTTCAATCAAATCTTTTTCTCATTTCAACATATAGAACTTAAATCTGAAATCACTCAATAAAAATATTAGTTCTATAAAATATCAACGTTTAATTGTCCATCAAAATATTGGGTTCAACAATCCCCCAATCTTTTTTATGATAACAATTAACTTTGATATTTTCTCAAAGTTAATGTAACTACACTTTCCCTAAATCTGAGGACATTTTTTTTTTTTTTTTTTTTTTTTTTTAACTCATTTAAACACCATTAATGAGAAATACTTCAAAAACATAAACATATTTAGAAGAAATTTCTCCCCTTATAGAATTGCAAGAAATTTCTTCCCCTTTATGATTGCAATGCTTAGGCGAACAAATACTTTAAAACATCATAGATATTTCTCCTTCTCTATGATTGCAATGCTTAGACGAACAAATACTTTAAAATATCATACAATTTCTCCTCCTTTGTCATCTCAAAAAGTGGGGGCAAAAATGAAAGACGTTTTAGTCACCTAAAAAAATATTCTTAAAGAAATTTTACTCAATAAACACACATTTTTAAATTTAAAATATCAACCTTCTAAAAATTTAAGTCATTAAATGTTTGAAAAACATTTTTCTCAAAAAGTATATTTTAAGATTTTCAAGTTTGCACATATAATATTTATGTGGATTATTATGAGGAAATAAACGATTAAGCATAAATAAAAATCAACGATTATAGTACAATATCTATCAAGCCTGTATAAATCTAACAAGCACCACATGTCATAAGTTAATTATTACAGACCAAAGTAAGAAATACAACTTGTTCAAATACCATTACACATCACAATAGAGAGAAATAGAAAAATATAATGGGGACCCCGATCCATAAGTGGGTAATACGGACCAAGCGAGCTAGTGGAAGAAAACTGCAAATAGTACCCTCTAAGTTGTCCACTGGAGCTGGGAGATGTCGGCTGGTAATACGAGATTGATGGACCGGATGTTCCTATTTTTGCCTATCCTCCGAATGGTTGTTGTCCTCTAAACGATGACTGACCTCGAAATTTTTGTTGCCCTCCAAATTGTTGTTGTCCTCCGAACTGCAGTTGGTTTTGCATCATCATAAACGTTTGATCCATATTATTTGAAAAACTTCCAAACCCAGCTTCCATCGAGATTCTAAGACCTCTCATCTCATCAAACATTCCAGTTATCCTCCAATCGACCACTTCAGTACATTGTTGAAAATTGTCAAACTGACTTTGAAACTGATCCATTCTGTGATCCAAGCTTTCAAGACTCACTTCTTCTTATTATTTTTCTTTTTCGTCAACCATTCTCTCTCTTTCCTCTCTTCTTTTCTTTACCCGTCTATTTCTAACACGCTCATAACCTATCAAAATTATGTTGTTTGTATTTAACCATGATGAACTAGGCATAACATATGCCTCATCCTCCGTATATTTTTTAATCCCATAATGCAAAAAAATCCTCTAAAGAGCGTCATTGTAAGGTAATACTCTTGAGGATACACTCAACTAATATCTCATGTGCTCAAGCATAACATGCGCTAGATCGATATGTTTGCCTATAAAAATAGCATTCATCAAATAGAGATAAAAATCGGTAACCGTAGCATGGTACCTCCCCTAGGAACAATAGAGTAGTGATTATAGAATTGAGAATATGATTCCCAAGACTTAATGTCCCCACCTTACTCCTAACCAAATTAAAGATCCTGCGGACTTCACTCACAATAAAATTTTCTATAAGTCAAAGGGCATTATTATACAATAAAACATCTCCTCTTTTGATTTTCAAAATATGAGCAAACTCAACAATATCTAAATCTATGTGCACCCCTTTAATGTAAGATTCTATTGACTTATCACTAAAAGTCAAATTATGATAAAAACATTTTATCCCAATGTGACATCCATTGTTTATTTTGGGAAAGAAAATTTTTCCAACCTAATCTCTTAATAACATCCTCAATATTAATATTATTCTTCCTCAAGTTTGTAAAATCCACAGGTTTAGAACATACAAGTTTTCGATTCACCATTTTTTTATTATGTTTTTCCTCATCTTCTTTGGACCAGAAATATATGGCATTAAACTTGGGTTGGCTTCTTTGTTCTTTGCTTAACGCCCATTTTCTTCTCAAGAAAATGTTCATTGATAAATCTAAAAGCTAAACCAACAGAAGAATAACCCTAACAGCATGTTAGGTTGGACAGAATCTGGGCAGAATGGAATTGTCATTTTGCCCTCGATTCTCATTCCATTGTTTGGTTCTCCAATGGAATCATATTTGTGATTCCATTGGAATGAAAATCAAAAAAATAAAATTCTATTTGAAATGGGCTAGAATCATATCCAACCCAATAAAATCAAAACTAAAATTGCAAAAAAGTTCATCACTGATCCAGCCTAATCCAGAAATTAAAAAATAGAAACAGAAAATTGAGAACAGAAATAGAAATTAGAGAACAAAAAATTGAGAACAAAAATAGAAAATTGAGAACATAAACTGAAAAATTAGAGAACGAAAAATTGAGAACAAAAAATTAAAGAATAGAAAATTGAGAACAAAAAATTGATAATAGAAATTGAAAAATGAGAACAAAAGCAAAAAATTGAGAACAAAAACTGAAAATGAGAACAAAAATAGAAAATTAGAAAACACAAAATTGATAACAGAAACTGAAAATTGAGAACGAAAATAGAAATTAGGGAACTGAAACTGAAAATTGAGAACAGAAGCAGAAATTAGAGAACAGAAACAGAAAATTAAATAGAATAGTGAATTATAATAAAATAAGAGAAGAAATGGATTAGTAAAATATAATAAAATTTTATTATAAGGGCATAAAGGGAATTTTATTATATTTCACTATTCCATTCATTCCCTCATTACATATCAACCAAACAAGTGAATGAAATAGTGATTTCATTGACAATTCCATTATATTCCTTCTCTTTCTATTACTTCTTCCATTCTATTCCACTCTCATTCCATTCCGGCTAACCAAATGAGCCATAAATGAAAGATTTAACCAAAAACCTAAGAGTGAGAGAGAGAAAATCGATTTTACTTGTTGAAAAATCACCTAAAATGTGTCAAAATGGCAAGATCCATGCACAAAATCCTTTAATCCAACCCAAATATGAAGAGCCCTAAGAGTTCTTCGATGAGAACTCTTTAGATCTTGAGTGCTTTTTAGAGAGAGAAAATAAAATTTTGGAATGGAATAAAAAAATGGGACTCCTAGGGTTTAAAACCCGTAACGGTCGATTGACTGACTGTCACTGGTCGATTGACCTACTAGTCCCTTAGCCTAAAAAGGTTGTCTGTCAGCCACTATCGATTGACTGACAGTCTTGGTCGGTTAACCAACTAGACCAAGCTTTTCGTCTTTTTGTCTTTTAAACCTCAAGTATTCTCTATTTTGATCCACATTAATAATTAGTTCAAAACATCTTTTTATATCAGTTAAATATCTACTTAATAAAATATTTTTAATATTAATTTTCACACACACACATAAAACAAATAAATCAATTAGAAAAATGTGAAGCATCAGTCTCCTTAACAAAATTAATATATTTAAATTTAAAAAAATTTGACATACCTGGTTCATCCTTAAGAGCAGTTAGTGTGTATACCTTTGATTGATTTTCAATTCTGAACTTGTCCTTCTTTGAATCAGCTAATTTTTCCTTTGACTGACTCATATTCATAATGTCTTCCTTATACGAAGTGGTTTTCTTCTGAATAGTTTAAGTAGCAATCTCATTGCCTTTATATGATGCTATGAGTTGTTTTGTCTTGTTATGATCAACCACAACTTTATACGTCATCTTTTTTTTTTTTATATTGATTCAATGTCGTTCTTTGAGAATAATCATCGATTGATCTCCTAAACTGAACTTGCTGCTTTCTAAGATTCTTGTTGAATCTTTGCATATCATTTTTTAAATCTAAGGTTTTGATGGACAATTAAGTGTTGATATTTTTATGGGACTAATTGTTTACTGAGTAGTTTGAGTTATGGTTCAATGAAATTAAGAAAAATAATTATTGAAGTGGAATCATCAAGGAAAATGTAATGGGTGAAAAATGGAAATGATGAAGACGTGAAGAGTTTTGAATATATTGAAGACAACTAGGTGAAAACAACTATTTACTTATATACCCGAATTAGGATCACGCACGACACTTTAAAATGAAGTAATCTTATATGTGTCATGGTTAATTTATGTGTTTTAAATGTGTTTTTCAATGTGCTAAATATGTGAAATAGTTTTGGTTAATGACCTAAGTAAAAAATTGGTTGGTTTTAATGCTTAAAATGGTAAAGTTTCGGGTCAATTCAGTCAACCGACGAAAGGGGTCATTCGACTAACCAAATAGTGTGTTTTGAAAATAGAATGGGTGACCTACTAATCCATTTAGTCAACCCACAAGAATGATCAGTCAATCGCTGAGAACAATGGCTAAAATTGGATGAATGATGAACCCTCTAGTCCAATCGGTCAACCGACAGACCTGGGTAGTGGTCTGATGGTCATTACGAAGAGGTTCTGTCAACCAACGACATGATGTCGGTCGACCGACGAGTCCAGATAAACTTTTGACAGAGTTTATTTTGGTAAATTCTATCCGTTTTTTATGATTCCAATGTATGTTTTTAAGGAGATTTGAATTAATTTCGTTAATTACTATGTGATATCTGATCCCTAATCATTTGGTCCATGTATTTTTATATTCTTCTGATTAAAGTGATTTAATTCTTCCTATCTCAATGGATTTTGATTTTAAAATGTTTTAAGGACCAAAATGAGATTTTTTAAGAATTTTTTTAAATAAAAAAATATCTACTTTGAATATATATGATATATGAGGTCTTGAGGTGTCATTTAATGACAGATTATTTGAAAACTAGTCATTAGAGATCTAGTTTCAAGTCTATTTGTAGAGAATTGTAGGATTAGTTTTAAACACATCAAGAACAATCAGTTTTGATCTCTCTAAGAGTGAGATTATTTTTGAGATTTTTAAGAGAGATTATTATTCAAGTTCTTGATCTTAAGTGCTCATTGTTTACGTCACCAATTTACGTTGCTTATTGTGAAATCATTTTTGCTTACGGTGAATCCTGGTAATATCCTTCCAAGCTCAATTTATTGCTTTCTAAGATTATTTATAATTCATTACTTGGTTAAGGGATATTAGAAAAATCATTTTTGAACTCAATTCCTGAAAATATTTTAAACAGTTTTTGATTGATTATTTGATTACGTGCTACTTGGGTATTACCCACTTATTTTTATAATCAGATTTATTTTGCTTGACATTGTATCTATCATGTAGTTTTTATTCGGGTCATTAATTGAGTATATTTGTATTGAAGTGATAGAATCTTCTTGTGGGAAGAAACTTGCCCTTTTTTTTTGTGTTTGAGAGTTTGAGCGGATTAGACACGTTTGAGTCGGTATCTAATCAGGGTAGCCAAAATTTTAATCTTTTTCTTATGAAAACAGTTAGGGTTTGATCTTTGTCCTGCAAAAAGCTTAGGTTATCCGCTTCACTTGAAAAGAACTAGGTTTTTATTCTTCCTATAATTAAATTACGTGTAATTATAAAGGTTCGTCCTAAACCTGTGAAAATAATATAGTGGTAGGATGATTCTTAGCTTGTAAAAAGAATCAAGGATTGTAAGGTTAATTCTGAGCCTCTAAAAAGAATCGAGATTGTAAGGGTTTGGTTCTTAACTAGTATATGAATCAAAAATTTAGTGGATTGCGTATCTCCGTAGATCTCGGAGGACTAGACGTAGGTAAGAGTAGCTCGCCGAACTACAATAATTCTTGTGTGTTGCATGGTTTATTTCTTTCTGAATTGTTTGGGTGTACATTTAGATTAAACACATTTCCGCTGTTAATCAAGATAATAATCAATTTAGGATAATTTATGTTTAATAATTAATTCACACACCCCCATGGGTAGCTCTTTGAACCAACAATTCTGATTCATTTTTCTTGGTTCAATAAATCTGGAATTCTTCCTTGTTATATAATGCCCATTTGTTGTTCGAGATTGAACAAATTCACCATTCACACCTACATGAAAGTTTTCTTTTCTAGGTATCCAGTTATTTCTAGATTCAACGGATAACCATGCAATAGTTAACACCATTTCTCAATATGACCAAATTTTTCACAATAATAACATCTATCATTTTTAGCAGGTTTTTTAGAATAATCAATTTTTCGTATTGGAGCACGATATTGATAATCATATTGAGGAACAACTTTAGTGACTATTGGTTTTTTAATGATCTTAGTTTTCTCAATATCCTTAAATTTATATGCAATCCCATTAAGCTCCTTTTGAGTCTTTTAAAGTGACCGTTCCAACGAACTAACATTCACTTGAAGACCAAAATTCATTTTATGCATAAATTCAAGATCATTTTTCAAAATTCGACAATCATTTTCAATAGAATGAGTTTTTGAACGAGCTCTAGCAATTTCATATCTTGTATTATCCAATTCAATTTTTAAACTTTCGTTTAAAGTTCTAATTATTTTCTTTCTAAAATCACTATGCCAAAAATCCGAAACATTATTTTTCAAAATTGCATTTTCTTCTTCATGAGAGTTAATTCTTTTAAGCATCTTAACAATTTCAGATAAAGATTTAAAATTTAGAAGTTTCAAAATATTTGTCTAAGTTCTTATTTTAAGAGATTTAGTGGTACTATACTTTTTATTTTCTAGAATCGCAATTTTGTGCCCAAGTTTCAAATTTTCTCTGCTAAAAACATATGGGAGAGCAATTGATGTCTCAATAGTCTTATCAGCGACCTCATTATCACAAATCATTATCATCCTCACTAACAGATCCTTGATTATCAGAACAAGCAGGAGATTCACTAAAAACATCAAGACAAGTAGAAGATTCATATACAACATTATCCTCAGTGCATTCCATGTGATCGTGTTTAGTTAGGATGTTAAGCTTAATTGAGCTAAAACCAAGTCTAGTACCAATTGTTGGCCTAAAGATCTACTAAAGAAAGAGGTGAATTGGGTAGTTATAAAAATTTAAACAATCAATTCAAATTCACAATATCAAATTACCTAATGGATTATAATCTTGCAAGCAGCGGAGATATGTTTTGCTAAGAGCACACCCAGACAAATAGAAAAGAAATAATGCAGCATACAAGAATTTATCCTAATTCCACAAAGTAATCTTACTTACGTCTAGTCCCTCGAGCACCACACGGAAATCGCAATCCACTACCCCTTGATTCCTTTACTAGGTAGGATCCAAACCCTTAAAATTCGAATTCTTGTAACAGGCTTCAAATCAACTTTAATAATCTTGATTCTTTTTACAGACTCAAAATCAACCTATCATTCTCTCACGCTATAACATTTATCCTTTTTGTCGGCTTAGGAAAAACTTTTACAATTACTCAAATTTTATTACAGGAAGAATTAAAACCTAATCTTTTCAAAGGTTAAAGACTAACCTAATTTTTTTTGTAAGCTAAAAATCAAACCTTAATCCTTTTTCAGGATAAAGATTAAAACCCCAATTTTGTTTCGCAGACTAAAAATTAAAACCTAACTACCATGATTAAACACCGACTCAAACATGTCTAATCCACTCAAACTCTCAAATACAAAAGATATACTAGTTTTTTTCCATAAGGAGTTTCTACCACCTCAATATGATTATACTCAATTAACGTCTCGAAATACTAAGTGATAGATTCTATGTGAGGCACAAATCCGATTTAAATAATTTTATACACAAATAACAAGTAATCAGATTTCTCAAATAAAAACCGTTTTAAAATATTTTCACAAAATTATATTTGAAAATGATTTTTCTCAAATAACTTATCCAAGCAATTAATCAAATAATCTAAGAAAGTAAAACAATAACCTGGAAAGATCTCACCAGAATTTGTCAGAAACGATTACGATAGCACAATGGAGAACACAAATCGATGACCAAAAACCCTTGACGCTTCGATCAAGAACTCTTAATAATCTCATGTATGAATTTCAATGAAAGAATCTATCTTAGATAGAAAATATTTTGATGTTCTTGATTTATTTTTCTTAATCCCACAAGTCATTATTAATAGATCTAAAACTAGACCTATAACGGCTAGTATTCAAGTGTCATGACTCTAAATGACACTATAAGAGCCCATATATCATATATATTCAAAATAAGTATGTTTCATTAAAAAATACTTTTAGAAAATCTTGTTTTGGTCCTTAAAACGTTTCTAATCAAAATCCTTAAGAATATGAAATATTTTATCAATTTAATTAAGTGAATAAATAAATAAATGGATCCAATAAATATGAATCACATAATATATGATATACTTGAGAAACATATTAAATTCCATTGAAATACTCACTTGAAATCGCCAAAACCGAGGTGATTTTACCAAAAATCAAACCAATCAACATTTTGACTAGAATCATCGATTGACTAGCCAAAATCCTCGGTTAACCAACCATGTACAACAATCATAATTTTGACTATTGTAATAGTCTTGTCGGTTGATCGACCCTATTGGTCGGTTGACCGATCGGACCAGTAGGTTTTCATTTTTCTTTCCTTTGGCTACTAGATTGGTTAGTCAACCAACTCAACTTGTCGGTTGACCGAATAGAATAGTAGGTCACTCATTTTACTTCTTTAACTCACTGTTTTAGTTAGTTGACTGACCCATTTCATCAGTTGACTGAATTAACCTGAAAATACATCATTTTAAGTGTTAAAACTATTTTTTCAATTAGGCCTTTAACTAAAAATATTTTAACAACTTAACTCATCATAAAAACATATTACAACACTAAAATTGTCATAGCACACGTAATATTAATTCATTTTCAAGTGTCGTGCATGATCGTAATTCGGGTTGCATTAAGAGTATAAACATGGAGAGTTATTTTTACCTAATTGTCATCAATATCTTCAATCCTCTTCAAATCTTCATTTTGCTCCCGTTATAAATTCTTCAACAATTCATCTTTTCAATCAAATATTTTTCTCATTTCAACATATGGAACTTAAATCTGAAACCACTCAATAAATTATTAGTTACAAAAAATATCAACATTTAATTGTCCATCAAAACATTGAGTTCAACTATTTTGAAATATCAAGAGTATAGAGATGAAAATTTAACCAAGAATACAAGAATTCGAGAGATAGATCTTGATCTTACCGAAATATATAATGAGATTTGGAGAAAGAAACCATAAGATTGTAGAGACTTCTTTAAACCAAGCACTCTTCTTCAAAATTGGTAAAATCCTTATTCAATCATCACAACATTCACTAGATTTATCCTTTTGAATGAGAGTTTGTTGAAAGACTATGATTATGGAGGGTTTTGGCACTTCGAATTTTGGAAAGAATACGAAAGGAAAGGCAAAAATGATGAGAAAAATCCTAAACAAATCATTTATCCCAAAGTTGGTCGGTTGACCGAGTATAGAGGCGGTCAATTGGTTTTTTTTCAAAAATTTGCTCCCTTACTGGCTGTCTATTTTCGATCGACCGGCTAAGCCTGTTTTAACTTTTTTGTTTTACTTAGTCTCATTTATTTCTCAATTTGATCCACGTAAATATTTATTTAAAAATCATTTTATCACATGAAATTAACACACACGATCAATAAATTTAATTAGTAGAAAAATGCGATGCACTTGTCTCCCTAACAAAATTTATAGATTTATACATTAAAAAATTCGACATACCTAACTTATCCTTGGGAGCAAATGGTGTGTGTACCTTATATTGATTTTCAACGTGAGTCTCGATTTCCTTTGAAACAATTAACTGATATTTTAGTTGATTTACCTTGATAATGGCTTCCTTTTGTAAGTCTTTTGAACATTTTCAATAATAATCTATTTTCCTTTATGAGATACTTGTGATTGATTTGTCTTGCTACGATATGCAATAACTTTAAACACCAGCTTCTTCTGATTCTGATTTTGTACTTTTGTTCGGTGATAATCATTGATTTGTCTCCCATACTGAAATTGTGGCTTTTCGAAATTATTCTCTTTAAATCTTTGCACATCATATTGATTCATCATTTTCGGTTTAGCAAACCTTGCATTTTTATTTTGCACATAATTTCCATTCATCTTTATTGGTCTGACAAATCCACCATTCATACCTGTAAAAAAAAATCTTTTTTAGGTATCCTGTTATTTCTGGATCTATTTGGGTAACCATGCAATAAGTAACACTATTTTTCAAGATAACCAAATTTTTCACAATACTAACATCTAAAATTATTCAAATGCGTCTTAGGATAATCAACTTTTCGTGTAGAAGCACGATATTGATATTAAATAACTGCCTTAGGGTCTACTGCTTTTAAAAAACTTTAGTTTTCTCCATATTCTTGAATTTATCAACAGCCTCATCAAGCTCTTTTTGTGTCTTTTCAAGTGACGTTCCAATGAACTAACATTCACCTAAAGAAAAAAAAAATCTTG
Organism: Eucommia ulmoides; assembly: GCA_016647705.1. Taxonomy (NCBI): domain Eukaryota; kingdom Viridiplantae; phylum Streptophyta; class Magnoliopsida; order Garryales; family Eucommiaceae; genus Eucommia; species Eucommia ulmoides. The sequence continues at coordinate 14,668,866 of CM028327.1, read as the reverse complement.
TGCGTAAATTCAAGATCATTTTTTAGAATTCGACAATCATTTTCAACATAATGAATTTTAAAAAAAGCCCTATCAAGTTCACACCTTGTATTATCCAATTCAATATTTAAATTCTCATTTAAAGTTTCAATATTTTTATTTTTTAAAACACTTTGTTGAAGATTTGAAATATCATTTTTCAAAAAAAAAATATTTTCTCCTTCAAGGGACTCAATTTTTTTCAAGAAGGGGGCTTATCTTGGATAGAGCATTCAAAAATTCAGTAGTTTCAAAATATTTGTCTAAATTCTTCTTTTTAAGATATTTTGAAGCACTGAACTTTTGTTTTTAAGAATAGCAATTTTTTGTGCATGCTTTAAATTTTCTTTCCCAAAAACATATTTGAGATCAATTAATTTCTCAATAGCCTCATTATCACTATCTTTATCATTCTCACTAACAAAATCTTGATTATTAGAACAAGTAGAAGATTCACTTAAAACATTAGAATAGGTAGGAGATTCGCATAAAATATTTTCCTCAGTACATTCCACGTGATCGTGTTTAGCTAGCACATTAAGCCTATCAAGCTAAAATTAGTTTTGATACCAATTGTTGGTCCACAGATCTATCTAAGAGATGGTGAATTAGGTAATGATAAAATTTAAACAATTAATTATCAAACACACAAATAACCAATTTCCCTAACTGGTTATTATTTTGTATTACAACATAAACGTATTTAATGAAGTACATAACCAAACAATCATAAATAAAGAAAAAGGCACACAACGATTTATCCAAGTTCGATAAGTTATTCTTACTAACGTCCAGTCCTCAGAGTTCCACAGGATTTTTACAATCCACTAATCGTTGATTCTTTTCCCAGGTAGAAACGAAACCCTTACAATCTTTTACATAGGTAGAAGACTAGCCTAATTATTTTCATAGGTATAAAATCAAACATTTACAATTTTTCCATTTCACAGGCAAAGCAAGAACCCTATCTTTTTACCAGGCTAAAGACTAACCTAATTCTATTTCAAGCAAAATCATAATCATTTTCACAAGCTAAAGATCAAATGTAACTACCCTGATTGGACACCAACTCAAATGTATCTAATCCACTCACACTCACAAATAAAAAAAAATATAAGTTTTTTCCCACAGGAGCTTCTACTACCTCAATACAATGTATACTCAATTAATGTCTTGATACTACATGATAGAACTACATGAGAAAACAAATTTGATTTTATTCAATTTAAGCACATAGATAAAATAAATTAGATTTCACAATTAAAAATCGTTTTATAAGATTTTCAGGATATTCTTCATTGAAAACGATTTTTCACATAAAATACTACTAGCTCAATTTAAGAATATAAATCAATTAAAGCACAAATAATATTGAGCAAAGAATCAAGAAAAATCTCACTGGGATTTATTTTAGAAGATCGTAGGAAATATTCAAACCCGGAAATAGCAAGAACGATGATTTCTACAAAGTAAACTTTTTCAATTGAGTACTCTCAGCAAAATAATTCCCTCTTTATGAATATAGCTAATTTTAACCCTTACTCTTGATTAATATTGAGTTAAAAACGCAGGTTTTATTATATAGATTTAAAACTATGCCTATAACGTCTACTTTTCAAAACATAAGACCATTTAGGACACTTTAGGACCCCATATAAAATACTCTTTCAAATCATATGTATTTGGTTTAAAAATACTCTTTGAAAAGATCAATTTAATTCCTAAAACTTCTTCGTTTCAAAATCCTTAAATATAGAAAGTAGTTTAACCATTTTTATTTTTTTTTACCAATTAAACTCATAGAATCAATTAATATAAGGACTAATAAATAGGATCTTCAAAATATGGGATAGATATATGAAATATACTCAAATCTCCTTAAAATGTAGTTTCTAACATTCAAAACCATAGGATTTGGGTTGAAAATCTCGAAAAGCGAATCAGTCAAATAAGACTTGATCTTGACATGTCGGTCGACTGGACCCCCTATCGGTCAATTGACCCCCTGCAACAGTCTAAATTCTAGCCTTTTAACACATTTCTTTGTTTGACCGATCCCTTCAGCGGTCAACTGTTCTGGGCAGTAGCTCTTCCTCACATTTTTTCACAAGCTACTGATCTTGTTAGTCGACCGAGACTTCCCGTCATTCAACCAAATGGACCCGAAACTTTTTCTTTCATGTTTTAAAATATTTTCTTCAATTTAAAACTTTATAAAAAAAATATTTAGTATCTTAAATTTATCACTTCTTACCAAGGTACGCATAAAAAATACTCAATTTTTGGTGTCGTGCGTAATCCATATCGGATTGCATTAAGAGCATAAAGGTATTGAGTTGTTTTTACCTAGAAATACAAAAAAAAATCTTCAATGCTCCAAAAACATTTCAACGTCTTTGCTTGCAACTTTTTAATCTCTTGTAAAACATTGTCTTTGTAAATCTTCAATGATCATTATCTTTTACGATTCAATCTTTTTCTCATTTGCTCAAACGGAACTTTAATCTGAATTCACTCGATAAACACATTCATTTTGTAAAACATAAACGTTGAATTATCCATCAAAACATCTAGGGTCAACAATATTGTTGGATGTAATCCCTATAGTTAATCTTGTAATCTTACATTTAAGGCTTATATCTATAAAACGTTTCAATCTTAAGTACTAATAAAAGGTATTTATTGATATTACTCTTGTAATTATATCTTTATCATTGTAGACCTTGAATATTGAGTAGAACATCTAACTATTTAATGTGATTAAATAGGAGGAGACCAAAGATATTTGGTAACTCGATATTCTAAAATTGTTCTCAGTCAATATTCTATTATTGAAAAGGGTTTTCAATAATCTAGACTAACTTGATCGGATGTTATCACTTTGAAAATAGTGAGTCTAAATCCATCAGTACGGGATACTGGAACATATGCAAAGAAACTTACTAAGTGGTAGTAAGAAAATGAACGCGATCATCCTTCATATCCTACATGGAAGTTTTGCTCGAGTCCAAACAGGATATCGAAGGTGTGATGTATTATGTGAACTTTTGTACTTAAGGTATTGTATTTTACATGTATGGGTTGGTATACTTTGATAATACTGAACAATTTTCTCTACTCATGGGCTTTCAAAGTTATACATTAGGTATAGTGGAACATACATGGTACTATACGAGTATGTAAGAAAATATATATCACTCTTAGCAAGAAGGAACGTGACCTATGTGATTTGATTTAATATAATTTACGCAAGCCTTTGGTTAGAGAAATGTGATAATTAGGATGAGATTCCAATCAGCTATCACAAGAAATTATATTATCAATCAAATACATATGATTGGACTAGAGTTTTCTGGTTGAACCATATCCTGTTTGGTCCTTTTGGGTACATAGATAGAGAGATCGTGGAGAATACATATCACATTTGAGGGGGTTCTATTAGTTCAAATCCTACCAATTGGACATAACTGTGCTAAGTAATGCATCTCGAATTTTGGAGACAGAGGAATAAGAAAACGGGAAGAAAAGGAAAACAAGGTTTCATTCCTCTCTCTCATAATCCAAACCAAATTCCATTCATTTTTTAAAAACCAATTTCAGGTACTTTTCTAGATGCCAGTATTTGAAAATGTTCTTTGGGTCGGGATTTAGTTTAAAAATGAAGTCGCCACCTAATATTGAGTTAAATGGTGTTCTAGGTCACTGGAATTTTTAGAAAATCATTTTTATTTTTAAAATAACCCAAGTTTTGACCCAAAAGCAGTTGGTCTTTCCCAGATATTTCTTTTACATTCGTGGGATGGTTATGCTATGGAAAAGTGTTAGGTATCCCAAGACACTCGTCCGAAGACGGTACCTAAGTCTAAGTGAATCTTTATGCTTAAACATAGTCCAAGTAACTTCCTTCGATTTTGGTTAACACAATAATTCCCGTTTTTCAAAGTTTTTATCTGTTTATGTATTTTATGTAATGAAATAAGAAAAACTTCATTTATTTAAAGTAGCAATAGATTAAATAAAAATTGTTTATTTGTTTTTAATACCGATCGAACCTGTAAAGATTGCCTACGTATCCCGGTATCCACAACAAGATGTTTTTTATTTATTTCTCTTTTATTTACTTTTTATTTTGTTTTAGATGGGATAAGAACATAAATGGCACCGATGGTAAGTGGATATACACATTTGATTTTGTCAAGAACACTCTAACTGAACTTACTTGCTTTGGCAAGTTTAGTGTAAGGTTAACTTTATTAGTCCAAAAGATAAGAAAATATATAATACACGTGTCCATCATACTTGTAACTAAGAAGACGGAAACATTTCTGAAGAAGGAGCACACTTATCTGCAAAGGAATTACAGTCCTTCCTTTATTCCGACTTTTAGCCATAAGGGTCTCAATAGAGTAATATGTATAAGGTACAGTTCTCCTTGTACCTAAGAAGACGAAAATATTTTTGAAGAAGGTGTACACTTATCCCCGAAGGAATAGAGGTCTCCATTTTATTCCGAATTTTAATCACAAGGGGTCTAAACGTGATAGTATATATAAGGTGCCAATTCATAAGTCTGAGACATGGGCTAGGTCGTGATCTAGGCTATCGCAGTAAAATAAGTGTTAGTTTTTGTAGTTAGTATTTAGTAGTCTTTCATCATAAGTTTGTTTTAGTTTCAGTGAAGTTTCATTTCATGTGTTCTTAACAGAGGCAAAGATGCTATGCACAAATCATAGTGTTCTTGATATGAACTATGATACTTGCACTATGTACATGATCTAAACTTCTATGAACTACCCAAATATACTATATACAAGTAATATAAAGGTATTAAAAAAATCAAAAAAGAGTTTGAGAGAACTAACCTAACTTAAGGGAGTAGTATTTCCCTAAGTGTTTTTTCTCCTTCTTTGTTCTTCTTGGTTCTTCCTGGTTGTTCCTCAATAACTTTTTGAGATCTTGTTCTAAGAATCTCAAGAACACCTCTTTGGGGCCTGTTTGGAAAGATTTGAGTGTGTTTATGGAGTGAAATGCCTACGTGATCCAAAGACCCGAGATAGAAATTCGAGACTAGAGAGAGAAGGGAAATGTCCACGCATGTTTCTGAATGAAAACAGGCTGGTATTATAGGCTAGGGGTACCCTGCACATTAGGGAATGGATAGGTTTTCCCAGCCTACTCCTCATAGTGTGTTTAAACTAGCTAGGACCCTTTAATGTCATTTAACGCTAAGGCTAGTGCCATGTGATGAAGATTTACTTAGATTTCCTAAGTAATCATTAGATTTGCTAATGATTACCAAATCTTGGAAATATCTTGACCATCATTGCTCATTTGAGGCTTTCACATGGGCCATTAAATGCTCATTTAATGCCCTATTTTATGTATTTTGGTTTGGTTTGCTTGGTAAATACTAGTTACTCATGGTAATCTACTTGATTTGGAAAATATCTTCTCCATTAAATGCCATTTAATGCATACATTACATGTAGTCATTAAATTCCATTCAAGTCATTTAATGCATTTACTTGACATTGATTTGAAGGGTATTTAAGGTATTGATGGGATGAAAATTAGTCTAGTTGGCTTTGTAACTGCAGTTACTTTGAAATAACTATATTGGCTTTAAGGTATTTTGGTAAAAATATCTTCTTCATTAAATGCTTACATTGAATGGAGTCATTAATGGTCATTCAAGCATTAAATTCCATGATTTGACATTGAATTGATGGGTCATAAATGCTTTGATGTGATGAAAACCGGTTCGGCTAGTCCTTGTAACCGTTAGTTACTTCCAAGTAACTAAGTTACCATTAAGATATTTTGCTAGGAAAATCTTCACAAGATCGCTTATTAAATTCTCTCATTAATGAGGCACTTAATACATGATTAGACCATGATTTGATGGGTATTGAATGCTTGTTATGATGGAAACCGGTTTGGTTGGTTTCAAACTATGTCTTTAAACACTAGTTACTTTAAGTAAATAGGTTGTCATGGTCGATTTTTGGCTTTAATCAAGGATTTTGGCTTGATGTTTTTGGATATTAGTATTTAAACAAGAAATTTAAAGAAATATTTTTTGTGTCAATTAGATGAAGCCAATGATAGTAAAAGTTTCAGGGGTTAATACAAGAAACAAAAGTCATTGGTGAAATATTCTTAAAATAAAATGGTAGTAACTAATTTAATCATATTAAAAGTGATTTTCATGAAAAATCAACCTTTAATATTGTCATTTTAGTCTCTATTAACTTTTAAAAATTTCGAGATTGACTTGAAACTTTACTTATACCAAATTTAATCAAATTAATAATTTTTATGTTTTCTTATGTTTTTTTGAATTTTTTTGTAGTATCCAATGTAATCTAAGGTGAAAATTGGTTCCCTTTAAACCTCAGTTTAAAGTTTATCTGAACTTGTACTTTAGATTCGATACTTAAATGGGTGGGATAAAATGCGGTGTCTACAGTTGTCTCTCTTTATCATGCGAGTTTACTCGTAATGACAAAGAAGGAGACACGAACATTTTATTCTACAAGACATGAAAAGTAAAGATAGGAAATTTAAATTAAGTAAGAAAAGTCAAGAACGTTTCTAAACATTGCTACATCTATACTAGGAAAGCAGTAAAGTCCTTAGGAAAGAGAATACTTGGGATTTGCTGCGTCATCCTTAGGGTTACAGTAGATTCCTAGGAAAATGAATACTTTGGACCTGCTATATCGCCCATAAGAATACCACATTTCTTTCCAACAGGTAATGAATCTTCTCAAATGAGCCTGAATTACCAGTCCTAGAGAATTTCACCGTATCGTCTTGAGATTGCCGACACATCGCCAACTTCATTGCTTCCTAAGAAAGCGAATACAATGGACTTGTTGTATTATCCATATGAATGCTACATTCTCTCATAACGGGAAAAGAATCTTCTCAAATGAGGCTAAATGATCGGTTCGAGGATTACGCCGTAGCATTTGAAGAATAACGACTCATCGCCATCTCCATAGCTTCCTAGGAAAGCGAATATTTTAGACTTTATGTATCATCCATAGGAATACTACATTCATTCCAAAACAGGTAAGGAATCTTCTCAAAAGAGCTTGAATTATCGGTCCTTAGAGGAATACGCCGTAGTGTTTAGAGAATGACGACTCATCACCATCTCGGGGTTATGACCGTACCCATTTAGGGGTTTTCCTACATATCTTAGGATAGCTAAGATTCTGGTTAAATATAGTTCTAAAAATGGTGTTTTGGGGTCAGTCCAAGAGTAGTACACCTAGATAGTGGTCTCAGGGTAGCCCAGGAACACTTGAAACAAGAAATCTAATTAGTGATCCCAAGATAGCAAGGAGCACCGTATACAGGAAATTAAAATAGTGATCTAAAGATAGCGAGGAATATTATGGATAGGAAATTCGATGATGATCAAAGATAGCGAGGAACATCGTAATAGAAAATTAAAATAGTGATCCAAAGATAGCGAGGAACATTATAGGCAGGAAATTAAAACAGTGATCTAAAGATAGCGAAGAACACTGTGGATAGAAAATTAAAACAATGATCCAAAGATAGCGAGGAACATTATGGACAGGAATTTAAATGATGATCCAAAGATAGCAAGGAACATCATAACAGGAAATTAAAATAGTAATCCAAGATAGCGAGAAACATTGTGGATAGGAAATTAAATGATGATCCAAAAATAACGAGGAACATCATGATGGGTAACTAAAATAGTGATCCAAAGATAGCAAGGAACACTACAGTCAGGAAATTAAAACAGTAATCCAAAGATAGAGAGGAACACTATGGACAGGAATTTAAATTATGATCCAAAGATAGCGAGGAACATCATAACAAAAAATTAAAATAGTGATCCAAAGATAGCGAGGAACACTACAGACGGAAAATTAAAATAGTGATCCAAAGATAGCAAGGAACACTGCAGACAGGAAATTAAACATTTATTTATTTATTTATTTATTCCATCCTTGCTTGACCGAACCCCATCAGGGCGCCTACGTGTCTTAGAATAGCTCAGAATTAGGCCACAATGTAGTTCAGGATTTGGTCTTATTTTTACCGAACCCCATAGGGTTTTCCTACATATCTTAGATTGCTGATAATCATATTAAATGTAGTTATAACACTTAATGTAAATCAATATTTGTTGGAAAGGGTTCTTGTTAGAGAAATTGATTCTTAGGTTGTCATATCAATACATAATTGAAAATGACTAAGAGGATTCTCAACTGAGAAAACGCTAGGGGAAGCTTGACATTTAGTGGAGTTTTATAGCCATATCCCACTTGGGACTGTCGACGAGGACTAGAACACTCCCTGTGGGAAGTTACCTCGAATAAAATGTGGCCCAGTCAGAGACTGGGGCTCAGTGATACTTTTTCTCCCTTTTTTTTTTTAAAGCAAATATGGATTTCAATTCTTAAATTTTTCCCCAGCCCTAGCTGGAGAGCAAGAATAAATCCTGGGCATTCGGGAGAACGTTGATAGAACCCACATGGGCTGCCTGATAGGTGTCAATTATCTATTTATTCTCAAACTGGTTGTGGTAGTTTTTGAGTATTTTTATAGCATTTTTATATGTTTTAATACGTTTTTATTCTTTTTGTTATAAATTAGGTATTTGGGGTGAAAAATGACTAAAACGGTCTTTAAACGATCATATCGGAGCAAGAATAGTGGGAAAAGAGAAAAAATGCAAACTTCCAGCATCTGCAGGCCACCGCTGCAGTAGTGAAGCTGTCAACATGCCCACCGCTGCAGCGGTCACTCGAATCCTATAAATATCATCCATATTCTCCCCAAACGAAGAGGTAGATATTTTCGGGAGTATTGAGAGCTCCAAGGCAATTCGACCAATTGAATATCACAACGCAATGAAGGAGGAAGCGTTCGAGGAGCAATTTTAGCGGCGAATCTTCGGATAACGGCTAGTCTCCTCGTTTCTCTCTTTTTCTATTAGATTGGTTGTTTGTTTAAATATGTTTAACTCGTTTCTAGTTGTATATAGGGCTACGGCCATGTGCAGCTAAACATATATTGTCCAGGGCTTAATGTAATTTACAAAAATGTCGTTTATATAAAATCTATGTTTTGTTAATGGTTGTTCATGTTTATCCGATTGTGTTTGTTGTTATTCCATATTTATATGCTTGTTTAGATATATTGAGAATACAGGGTTTCACACTCGGGAGAGGTAACCCTGAATTTGAACTATGGTTTAAACACAACACGACGATCTAATAATCCGGGAGAGAGTTAGAAAGTGTGTAATCCATGACGTTGGGACAAGACTCATGTGACAAAGTGTTGTATAAACACTTGAGGGGGACTTCAGCGTTGACGTGAAGTCACATATTCATTCACTTTACACTCGAGAGAAGTAGTGAATGAGTTTACGATACTGAGATTGTCGGATAGGATGAACGTCGTTAATGTAAACTAGATTGAAACGAACATGTTTAAGTGAATGAAGTTAATCCCTAAGTAATAAATTTCCATAAACGTCATACCCCTATATTAGTATAATTAGATTAATTAACTTAGTATTAGTATATTTATTATAAAAACTACATTTTTATCGCCTAAATAAAGTTAGGTTATGATAATTGCGGTACTCAATGATCGTCTAATCCAATCTCTATGGATACGACAACCCTAACTCTTCCAATCTATACTAAAACTTGACTCGTACACTTGTGGTGAAAGTAGCGACGTATTCGCGCGCTACCACTGCCCATATATTCCGAACCAAGAGCCTGTTTTTTTATGTCCAATTGAGACCGAAAACCTCATTGGGTTGATTTTTCTCTTTCGTTTTAAAAGTATGTCATATTGTTGTTTCGGACAAAGACTGACAGACGACCAAAACCCACCTGGGCTGTCTACGTACCCTAATTTCCTAGGTTAGGAATCAAGTTTAAATGTAGTTCGGCCCTCGCTGTGGTGATTTTATTTTCTATTAGGTTGTCGTAGTTCGTGTCTTACATTCTTTTTAAGTTGTCGACCGAACCTATAAAGGTTGCCTGCGTATTCTGGTTTTCTAGGTCAGGAATTAAGTTAAAACGTAGTTCATGGATTTAATTTTAATTTCATTTTCTTTAGGTTGCCGAGGCGTTCAATTTTACATCTTGGGACAGAAACAAACGCAATTTCCCGTAGGAAAATCCCTAATAGGGTAAAATATGCCCTAGTCAGTGATTGAATAAGTTTCAAAATCGCCTATTGTGTGACTATGATTGTCACTAGTGTAAAATATGCCCTAGCCTGCGGGCTGAAGAAGAGACTGTTTAGCCACTGTATGAGAATCTAAGTCGGTTCATCTTGCTATTTTGTCAGAGGCGATGAAAAATGAATTTGAGATCATTGTTGTGAATCCCTGAGCACGCTCAATGACGTACTTAACAGTAGTGATGGAAAAGGTTTTTCATAGTGAGAAACCAATCCTAAGATTAGCCCGTTAGTGCAACACCCGGGTATTAACTCTAGACAAAATTAGAAGAATGATTCACTAAAAGTGTTGAAGGCTTTATAGATTAATTGTTGGAATTTAGTATGGTAAACCTCCTCCTTTCCATTTGGTCATGAATGTCATTATTTAAAAATCCTGTGTCTATTTCTTGCATTTTGAAAGCAAAATTACTATTAGAAGAAAAGAAACGCCCATCTTTCTTCCTTGGTCTTGTCGCCTGAACGGTGTATGATGACTTCTCTTTTTGGGAGTTAGCAAATCTTTATCTATCGATGGACTTTTTTTTTTTTTAAAGCTCCATTTAGGCGGCAATCTCCTTAGTGTACCAAACTTGTCTCGAAATGAATTCTTCATATCGAAATCCAAGTTTTCTAGGGTACTTGATGGTTTTTTTGGGTACATGGCCTTTTATACGATTTAATAGGGCTTTTGGGTTTTGATATATTGTTGTTTTAATAGTGGTCTGGTATGGTAGAATCCTCGATCACTTAGGTAGGATGGTATCATCAGGCTTTGATGTTTTGTTTACCGTTGATTTAGTGGTGATATCAGATGTCCTTGGAACAAAATGCTTGAAGAGTGACATTCTAGATTTTCTTCTTGCTTCTTCCCCCTTGTACTTGTGCCATTTGTCCTCTCGACTATGTAGTTCAGATGTTAGTCATTACACAAGAATAATACATATACAATCGGAAGTCATAAATACTACGCAAGTTTTCAAGATTTCTAGCAGTTTTCCACCTTTCTTCTAAACCCGAAACATTCTAAATTACTAGTTGTAATTTAGATTTTCTCAAACCAATTTTGAAACTATTGTCTTTAGATGAACCTAAGAATTCCCTTAGGTGATGGCAAAGCAACCAAAATTAAATGTCTCTCATTTTTTCTTCTTTTCTTTATTTCAATTTTTTTTCATTTGTTTGTCATTTTTACCCTTAACATCCATTAATAGGGAGGGAAAATGTGAATTTAGGCCCTCGCCGCTTGGTTGAGAGCATACAATAGATTTTATCAGATCAAAACCATGTATGATGATAGAAACTATGAGAACATGCCCCAACCCATAGAGAAGGTTTCTACAGTTGGATTATCAAACCTTACTAAGTTTTCTATGTACCTTGGCACATTTTCAAGAATCAGGTCAAGCGAAGTTCTTACTTAGGCATCCCTTGTTGTTTGAATAACAAAGAAGACAAGAATGGTTTTCTCATAAAAGTTAAGGGAATTCTCCATAGATGCGCCCTGATATAGGGCTGAGAGAATATCGTGAAGTTGACACCTCTCTAATTCGATTTCAGTTTTGAACGAACCTGTTTGGGTTTCCTATGTATCTTGGAAACTTTTCAAGAATTAGGTCACAACATAGTTCCAAATAACGAGATGGTTTTAAGAGTCATACCTGGTGTAGATAAAGATAACTACGTTCACTGACAACAATCTGCTTCACTCTAATGGATAGAGTTTCTTACCTGAATATTAGCTAGGCAAGATCGATTGTTGTCTTGATTGTTGGTCTGCTGAAGTCTTTAAATAACATGATTCTGATTTCTTCTATTGGAGGCTTGGTGCTTGGATCACTTGACTAGTGCTCAAAATTCATCCCTTAGGAGGATTTTATTTGATATTGGCAAGGTCACTTTTCACATGACATTATGCTATACCCTGACGTTTTGTAGGGATGCATAAAGTCTATTATCAAAACGCAAGTCATATAAGGTCGACTCCTTGTCTAACTTCTGATTTGGTTGAAGCCACTAATAGAGACGGACAATGGTGCAGTGACCAGTGTGGTAATTAACTGGGTTACATGCCTGAGGATTGTCTGTTAACCTACTAGAGCCTCCAAATAATGTGTATAGGTGCAAGTGTCATGTCGATGATAGCCTATGGATGTAAAATGATATGCAGGATGCCATAGGTTCTCGTAAAATATGATGACTAATGTTTCTCATATATATATACAAATTATGCATTGCCTAAGTGAAATGTGATGCATTGTGCTTATGTAGTATTTGGGTATTGTCTTATGTATTATATGTTTTTTAATATGCCCAAATGTTTAACCTAGAATGTTTTTTTAGGGAATGCCAGTCTTTTATGGAATGGTTCTCCATTTTTCTTCTTCTTTGCATTAGGTACCTTTTGCTATTAGCCATCTCCCTTGGGTGCTTCCATATTGTCCTTAATACAGAGGGTTAACCGACACTTCTGAGAGGCTTTCTACTCCTTCGCTTCTACTTCATTACAACTGAAATTCTAATTTGGATCGGGATTTTATCTTAAAAATTTATGACTTTTGGCTATAAGATGGAAAGGTTTGGGCAGGAATGGTGAAAGGTTATTTCATGTTTTTCTTAGTTGAGGTCGGGATATCCTAGAATAGGAATATCTGTCTCAAAATAGAGATCACTGTTAGTTTGGTTTGGACTTTTGGATGATCTTTGAGAAAGGGTTCAAGTGCATGGTTTACTGAACAAGGCATCATCTCTTCCTTTTCCTCTACTTTCCCAAGTTCATTTCTAATGTCTTAGGTATTATAACCATACTTTCTATGTATATTTCCTTTTTCATGTTTGTGCAAGCTCATTTTAACTAGAGTATACTTAGGTAATCATATTCATACATGCAATCATCTCAGTGACTACCGTGATTTTTACATCGGATTAATCTAGATTATGATCAAAATGATTTCAATAATAATTTAGACCAAATATCCATAGCTATTAGTTTAAAGAGGTTGTCTAATTCAATTCCATCAAGTTTTGATAATTTATCTTTTCGAAGATTGTTATTGCGATTGCCAAGGCCTTGTATGTTACCCGAGGTTTCTTCAACGGCTTTGATTTACTTCTTCTATCTTGAACTGAAGGCAACCGAAATGGCCTTCTCGAGATGACTCAAAGGAAGGAGAAGAGATGTGATTGAGAAATAAGTGTCAGTTAATGACAAATAGCAAATGTTGGTTTATCCTGGAAGTGTTGAGAGAATAATTTTTGCAGTATTTTTTGTCTTTCACTCTGGCAACTAGGGACTCATCCTTACTACATAATCCCTATAGCGTGTAAAGACTAATTTTTGCATATGCATATTTCTAGTTGCATTTTAGAATATTTAGAAAAATAATGGGGTTCAATGTGCTATTTAAATTTTACTTTAAAATTTTTAAGGGTTATTATGGTATTTAAAAATTTGATTTTAAAAATTTTAGGGGCTAATATATTCATTTTAATTTTGACTCTTAAAAGTTTAGGAATTATTAAGTGTTTTAAAATATAATTTTAAAAAAGTCTTGGGATCTAGTTAATATTTTCTTTATTTAAAGAGGGATAATTAGTGTAAATACATAAATAAAGTGGTTGAGATAGTTTCCTTCTTAAAGAAGGAAACGAAATCAACCATATATATAAATATATAACATATATATAAGGATACAATGGACATGTGTCAAGCCGGAAAAAAAAAAAACACGTTGAAAATAAGGCGATCAAGAATCAATACTTTTCATATGTATATGTGTATATGTGTGTGTGTATTGCAAAAATAAAATATATATCACATTTAATTTATGGGACTATTTGTACGAGCATGTACACGTGTATATTTATATGTGAAAAATATATACATGCGTTCGAGAAATATAGTGGTATCGATATGCCTAGTTTGTGAAGAATACGATTTAAAATAAAAAATTTAAATTTTACCGCATTCATAATTTTTAGTATTTCGTTGACTAATAATATTATTAACAGTCAATTAATATTTTTCTATAGATTAAATTACTAAAAGGAAGAAATTTATAATCGTTATTATAGTAATTTTTATACAGTTAATATTAACTTAAGAAATTGGGCATTTACTAACTTCGTATAATAAAAAATGAATGGGAAAGTTTACATTTTAGGGTCACGCATCGCATATTAGGTTTATTTAAATAAATTCTTAGTTTAGGCACTTTTGTTGTTAGGTTCACAGACAACGCCAACCACATCTGCATTACGACAATAGCTTATTTAGTAGCACATAAATCGAGGTAAGTGTACTGTCTTCAATGTAAATTGTCAAATTATATTTTAGTACTAAAATATGAAAAGAAAATATTTATTAAAATGGATTATTTTATAACGTGATGCAGATCAAGTAAATTTTTAAATGCGGAAAGTGATTTTATTATCCGACAATGTCATAGTGTGATCCCTACAAGAGTACATGTCCTGCGGGATATTGTTGGTCCTAACAGGAGGGCATGTCTTGTAGGACGTTGTATTTTGACCTAATACGAGAGCAAGTCCTGCAGGTGGTTGATATCTATTATTATTGTTGTTGTTGTTGACGATGATTATTATCATCATGATATGGTGGTTTATACCACGTATTGGTTCCTACCATTGGATATATTAAATGGCCCTAACACTGATGATAACCTTAGATTGCACAGTTGTACAGGTTATAAAACCGTCATAACTCCTGATCGTGAGGTGAAATGATCATATGGCTAGTAGGGAAATATGTGTACGGTATTTTATTATATATCAAAATAATATGATTGATTAATTTTATATACATTTATTTTATTGTGATGATAGATGTGGAGTTTATTTTGGCTCAGTATGCGGTTATCTTTATATTATGTTTTGAAAAATGGTATTTAATAATTATTCTTGATCCATAAATTATTTTTATTTTATAAAGATAGTATACCGATAAAATATTTTATCTCAGGTACCTCGGGTAGATAAGGGTCTACTACTGGCACTAGGTGGAGTCAGAGGGTAGTGTCATTTTTGGAGGATTAGCGGGACTGGTATGAACCGTGTTTAGTTTTTGTAGTTTTGTTATGGATATTTGGGACACATGTATTTTTGAGTTTCGAAGTTAATAAATATATTTTGGGAAAAAAAATTGATAGACGTACTTAGTTGGTCAGGTAACATGAAGTCAACGTCACGCCCGGCCTCGGGCATTGGGTGCCCGGGGTGGGGTGTGACATAGCGAGCTTTAGGTAGTAATCCCGGTCCAGTTTGCCCAAGTTACTAGGTGTTAAAACACCCCTACGACTAAATACTCGGATTATATAGACAGCTTGATTCACCTAATTGCCTTCGTGTGACCACTCAGTGTTTAAAAACTTTCTGCGACCAATCTTTATTTTTATTATTTTTTTTAACAAGTACTTTCAGGATTTTACATTTTTGAGAATTAAGGTAGTTTGAGTCAATCCCAAGGTCCTCATTGATTTTGCCCCTCTCCCTAATACTTCTCCATTATCGGCTACTATCTAGTAAAGTCTCATTGTCTTCTTCCAGCTTGATCGTCTTTTTCTTTAACTTAAAGGATACATTCTACTTCTTCATATTAAGTAGGTTTCATGAGTTTCCAAAATTTTCATTGACAGATCTGCTATTTCTGAGCAAGATCTCAGTTTATATTATTTCTTCTTAGAAGTCTATCTTCCTTTGTTCACCTGCCTGGCCTTTTCAAGAACTTTTCTATTTGGTGAGGTCAGGTTCCAAAACTTTCTTTATCATCATTCTTATGATGATTCTTCTTGATATTCCTTTCTTTTATTTCAGTTGAGGAGATCTTTTACAATTCTTCCATGGCTCCTTAGACAATCCCAGGTTGAAACATATGTAACGATTCCATATAAGAGCTCTTAGGTTTTTCTTCTAACGTTTTCATATTTCATTATTAATATCTCACCATCATTTGGTTGAAACAAAAATTTTATTTTAACATTTTTCCTTGGATGATAGTTTGATTTAGTATTGAAATTATATTATCATAACTTTGATTATTCGGGTGTGTTAATTACGACAAGCAAATTAATTTATGAAAGCTGGAGTATGAAAACCTGAGTAGACCTTAGATAAAATGAGCATGAATTTAGTGATATGTGGACTTAGTACATAGGCATACAAGATAACACATAATTCATTATAAAGTTCTGAAGAAATTAAAATAAAGGCAGAGATAGATATGGTTTTCTTTTATCTTTTGTTGGAATTGCGATGTTAGGTTCATCCGACTCAGGGCTTGTCTCAGAGAGGCAATGCTTCCTTGCATCGTAGTAGTCTGAGAGTTGTTTTGAGTATTTCAGGCAGGTAGAAGGATCGGGTTTATTTTATGACCTTGCGAGCGGATCTCGAATAATTTTTTAGCAAAACTTACCTAAAGCAGATTTTCTAGGATTGTTAAGTAATTAAAATCCTAGATCTTTGCAAATGAATTTATAAGGGTTTTCTTATGCACGTTAACCTTAGGCATGATTGTATTCTTGCCTATGTATGAATAAATCTATAGGAATTAATTATTATGTTCGTGCTATATGTATGCAATCCTAGGGAGAGTAGCCCTAACAGGTAACTTCTAGACAAACCTCGGTTTGGACCTGGTTTCGTAGGACCAAAGGTAACTCAAAACTTTCCGAATTGTCCTCAACTTAGAAGTTATAGTCCTTTAGGCATATGGCACGACTGACTTTTTATCCTCAAAATATTGCTCTTAAGACTTAAAAACTGAATTTTATTCCTCAAGAATGGATCATTGCTCCTAGAACATAATGACAGACTAGTCATTTTCTTCCTCAAAAAATGGATCATTGTTCTTAGGACCTAATGACAGAATTGTCTTTTTCTTCCTCAAAACAAGGATCATTGCTCCTAGCACTTGATGAAATGTTTAAAATACCTTTGAATTCACAATGTCTCTCTGAGGGTAAATCTATTTTGGCAGTCTGACTTGATGAAAGGTTTAAAATACGTTTGAATTCACAATGTCTCTCTAAGGGTGAATCTATTTTGGCAGTCTGACTAGCGAACCTTAGCTAGTTTCTTATCAGAATAGGTTTTCGTTTTCAACCCAAACCTTTAAAAACGAAATGTCTTCCTTATGGTGCATAGTTCCTATTGTATAAGCTTTATGAGAAAAACCACTACGCTTAGGACGTGACATATAACTCCTAGGGAAATGTGACCCAAGGCATTTTATTATTGGATCGCACAGTCTTGATTTGACTGGGTGATAACACTGCCTTGCATTTTGGTAAACTCAACATAGTATCGTGATATTGATCCCATCAGATCGCCTTTAGCATATGAACCTCAGAACGACTGTTTGGCAAAAGCCTATTTTTAGACGACTATCTAGGTGTGTGATGAGTGGCTTATTTACCAATAAATCATATACTTTTAGATTCAAATATTTGTGAGCTTTCAAGTATTTTTGTTAGTCTAATGTATTTTTGTGTTGTTTTGTAGGAATCATAAATAAATGGGAGAAAATGTGAAAATATGATAATTTGATCTTATAGTCTGGGTTGCAGCTAGGTATTTTGGGCCAAAATAGAGAAAAACGAGTGATTTTTGTCAGAACGTTGGGGTTGTAGCACCAAAAATCGGGGATGTAGCGCGAAAATAAGAAGAGAAATCGAGGAAGACCAACAGGAGTTGACGTGTAGTACGAAATCCCTGCACTGCAGCGCCAACCAAATGGCGTTGCAGCGCGAAACACCCAAACCCTAACCCAACGCCTTTTGGTTATGCAACGCCATTCAATTCATGCTGCAACGCCGCACGATAAATTTCAAGCCCATTTTTTACCATGATGAAATTTGATTCCGAAAAAATTCAAAATATGAAAGTTGTAGATATATTTCTTATCTTTCTAAATCATCTTGAACCACCTCAATTGGAGTTCAAACGAGAAAGTTATGTTCAAATTTCAGAAATTGCATGTTGCGACGCGAAAACTTGCATTGCAGTACCAATACACGGACTGAAACCCTAATTTTGAGCCCTATATATATCAACTTATGCCTCAAACCCTAAGGTGGCAATTTTAGAAGATAAATCACCCCATGGTGTGGCGATTTGAGGCGAAATTGGAGGGGAAAACACCAATAGAGGCACAAAACCGCTAGAGAGGGTGCTTAGAGTTGAAGTTTATTGAAGATTTGAAAATTGAAGCTCATCTCCACAAAAAAAAAAAAAAAAAAAAAAAATCTCTACCTTTCTCTTACCCTAATCTTTATTAAATTTTTTATTTGTGATATTATGTTGAACATGTTTGCATTTATGAATTTTTTGAAAAGATTAATTATGGATTCCACTATGTTGAGTTAAAAATCATATCTAGGGCTTGATGTAGTCTCATTGAATCATGTTTTGAATATTTTTTTAATTATTAGTTTTAATTTCATTTTATGCCTATTCTTGTTTAATGCTTTTGATTCATGTGGCCGATGAATTAGATGATTTTATGTTATGAATTTTATACTCGAGAGAGATTGAGTTTATGACTGGAATTGAGAGTGTATAATTTAGGATGTTGTGAGTTCGGGAGGAGATAAACAATTAGGTAATCGAGTTGGGAATTTAGAATTTTGTGAGACTTGGAGGTGATGAAGTTCTAGATTTATCAACTAGGATTTCTATTTAATTGTGTTTGTCTTCTTAATGCTTCCAATTTATTCTCCCATATGATATCTTGGTTGATTTGAGAACTTGGGATTCGACACTCGAGAGACGTAATTTCGAGTTTGGACTTAGGCTAAGCATAATGTAAGTTTTAATAGATCATGAGATTATTCAAGCTTGGGTAATCTATATTCTCACCTAAATACTAGATAGGAATATCAGTTTTGAAGTATTTACATATTCTCTCACTTGACACTCGGGAGAGATAGTAAGGGAGCACGAGCGACCTTGATTATTTAATGAATGGAATTGGCTAATAATTGCTTAATAGAATAACATGGGAATTATGAAATGAAATCAAACCCTTAGAACAATTGTGCAAAGGAAATCCATAGTTTATTTTGCTTTTGATTTATATTTGTATTAGTTTTATTTTATTTTTATAACCCTTAAATTTGGTTGCCTAGATAAAGTTGGGTTACGATAATCGCGGTACTTAGCGACGATTTAAACCAATCTCTGTGGATACTCTACTCTACTCATTCTAAACTATTAAAACTTGACATGTACACTTACGGTATAGCAAAATAAATTGTTACCAATGGTTTTTTTTTATTTTTTTAAATTTAAAGGTGAATGTATTTATGAGTTTATTAAAGCAAGTTCTTTTTATTATTATTATTATTATTATTATTATTATTATTATTATTATTATATTTTATCTTATGTGCATTATCACGGATGTAAAGGGCATTTATGTTTTACATGAGTTTAATGATCATTCATTACTAAAAATAAGGATTCTTGTTCCTTTCTTGTAACTTGCACCCAAATCTGATTTTTAAAGCATTTTTTATTTGAGCAAGATTGCGAAGTGTGAGATAGAACGAGAATTCTTACGTTGTCTATTATGCCCCCTATTAGTCCTAGAAATTTTATTCTACAGATCTAATATAACAAAAGCAAGCAATTGTCCACTAGGTAAAAGTACAATTTCTTTCTCCAAGATAGTGTCCTAAGTACAATGGGGTTGGGTAGCATTCTATCCTAGGCTCTTTATATGTCCTTACTTCTACTAACTCCTCTTTCTAGTCCTACAGGGTATTAGGGCTTAGATTGGCATGGTGAAATCGCACGACTTTGGTCCCTACTGTCAACCTCCTATCCCTATAAGGTTTGTGGCTTTGGTTTTTTCTTCATGATATGCAATGCAAAGTCGTGCTTGTGCATAGGAGAGAGCTTACGGAAAGTAAAATGCAGAAATTTAAATACGGTAAAGTAAATGCGGTAAAGTAAATAATACAAAATAAATGAATGACGTACCCCAGATTTTGGAGACAGAGGAAAAAGAGAACGAGAAGAAGAGAAAAACAAGGTTTTGTTCATCCTTCTCAAAATCCTCAAAAATCCATTCATTTTTGAAAATATAGTTTCAGGGCCTTTTCTAGGCATTGGTTTTTGAAAATATTCTTTGGGCCAGGATTTAGTTTAAAAATAGATTAGCCACCTAATATTGAATTAAATGGTATGTTAGGTCATTGGGATTTTTAGAAAATCATTTTTATTTTTAAAATGGCCAAAATATTTACCCAAAAGCAGTTGGTCTTTACCAAAGATTTCTCTTAAATTTGGGGATCGGTTATGCTCAGAAAATGTGTTAGGCATCCCAAGACATCCGCCCAAAGACGGTACCTAAGTCTAAATGAATCTTTACCCTTAAACAAAGTTCAGATAAGTTCCTTCGATTTTGGTTAACACAATAATTCTCGTTTTTTAATGTTTTTATTTTATTTTTATGTATTTTATGTAATGAACTAAGAAAAAATTCATTTATGTAAAGTAGCAACAGATAAAACAGACTAAATGAAAATTGTTTATTTGTTTTTAATGCCGACTGAACCTGTAAAGATTGCCTACGTATCCCGGTCTTTACCAAGAATCAGGCCGAAACGTAGTTCACCACGATGAGATGATTTTTATTTACTTTTTTCTTTTGTTTTAGATGAGATGAGAACATAAATGGAACCAATGGTAAGTGGATATACACATTTGATTTTGTCAAGAACACTCCAACCGAACTTACTTGTTTAGGCAAGTTTAGTGTAAGATTTACTTTATTAGTCCAAAAGATAAGAAAATATATAATATACATGTTAGTTCTACTCGTAACTAAGAAGACGGAAACATTTCTGAAGAATGTGTATACTTATCCCCGAAGGAATAGAGGTCCTCCCTTTATTCCGATTTTTAGTTACAAGGTGTCAGTCCTCCTCATAACTAAGAAAACGAAATGTTTTTGAAAAAGGTGTACACTTATCCCCAAAGGAATAGCAGTCCTCCTTTTATTCCGAATTTTAGCCACAAGGGGTCTAGACATGATAGTATATATAGGGTACTAGTCCACAAGCCTGAGACATGGGTCAGGTTGTGATCTAAGCTATCGCAGTAAAGTAAATGTTAGTTTTTGTAGTTAGTAGTTAGTAGTCCTTCAACGGAAGTTTGTTTTAGGTTCTTTCAAGTTTGATTTCATGTGTTCTTGACAGAGCCAAAGATTTTATGCACAAATCATAGTGTTCTTGATGTTCTTGATACAAACTATGATATTTGCACTCTGTACACAATCCAAACTTCTATGAACTACCCAAATATACTATATAGAAGTAATATAAAGGTATTAAAACAAAATCAAAGAAGAGTTTGAGAGGACTTACCTAACTTAAGGAGTGGTCTTTCCCTAAGTGTTTTTCCTTCTTCTCCTTCTTTAATCTTCTTGGTTAATCTTTGTTGTTCCTCAACAACTTCTTAAAATCTTGTTCTAAGAATCTCAAGAACATCTCTTTGGAGCAATTTTGGCAAGATTTGAGTGTGTTTATGGAGTAAAATGTTTAGGATATCCCAAGACCTGAGAGAGAATTTTGAGACTAGAGAGTGAAGAGAAATGTCCAAGCATATTTCTAAATGAAAATAGGTTGGCATTTATAGGCTTGGGGTACTCTACGCATTGGGGAATGCTCAAGCATCCCCAACCTGCTCCTCATGGTTTGTTTAGGCTAGCTAGGACCCTTTAATGTCATTTAATGCTAGGGTTAGTACTAAGTGATGAAAATTTACTTAGATTTCCTAAGTAATCATTAGATTTAGTAATGATTACCAAATCTTGGAAATATCTTGGCCATTATTACTCATTTAAGGATTTCACACGCATTAAATGCTCATTTAATGCCCGATTTGATGTATTCTGGTTTGGTTTGCATGGTAAGTACTAGTTACTCATGGTAATCTAGTTACTTGATTTGGAAAATATCTTCTCCATTAAATGTCATTTAATGCATACATTGCATGTAGTGATTAAATGTCATTCAAGTTATTTAATACAATAACTTGACATTAATTTGAAGGGTATTTAATGCATTGAAGGGATGAAAATTGGTCCGGTTAGCTTTCAAGTAACTAGATTGCCTTTAAGTTATTTTGGTAAAAATATCTTCTTCATTAAATACATACATTGAATAGAGTTATTAATGGGCATTCAAGCATTAAATTTCATGGTTTGACATTGACTTGATGGGCCTTAAATGCATTGATGTGGTGGAAACTGGTTTGATTTGTCCTTGTAACCATTAGTTACTTCCAAGTAACTAAGTTACCATTAAGATATTTTGGTACGAAAATCTTCATAAGATCTCTTATTAAATACTCTCATTAATGAGGCATTTAATACTTAAGTAGACCATAATTTGATGGGTCTTGAATGTTTGTCATGATGAAAACTGGTTTGGTTAATTTCAAACTATATCTTTAAACACTATTTACTTTAAGTAAATTGGTTGTTATGGTGGATTTTTGGCTTTAATTAAGTCTTTTGGCTTGATCTTTTTGAAGATTAACATTTAAATAAGAAATTTAAAGAAATATTTTTTGTAATACCTCGAAAATTTATATTTTGAAAAATATTATTTTACATAAATTTAATATTTTTGGAATTATTTTGTAAAGTTATGGTATAAATAATATTTGAGAATTTTTAAGAATTGAATGTTAATTTTAAATTGATTTTAGAAGTTTGGGGATTATTGTGTTATTTAAAATATACTTTTAAAAATTTTGAGATATAATTAATATTTTCTTTATTTTAAGGTGATACTTGTATAATAAATAAGTTAATAAATTATTGATATTGTTTCCTTTGTAATGAAGAAAACAATATCAACCTTCTTATATATATATATATATAAACAGTGATAAATTGATAATGATAATGATAAAAATGATAGTTTTGTGATCATCAATTTATCACTGTTCGACTATATATATATAGGATGTAATAGAAGTTTCAAGATTAATGGTTTTTGAGCGAGAATCATGTTTCGGTTTCAATTTTGGCTTCAGATTTCAAGTATAATTTCTAACTCTTTTAATATGTGTATTTAATTTCTCTCCCTTGACTATGTGATTTATGCAGAAATTGTTGTTAAATTTTAATTGTTAGTTTTATTGAAATATTTAGGATTATTATGTGAAAATTTTGTGAAAATCATGTCTATGTGTTTTATTTGTCGTATTAATTAGATACACATATTAGAGGGGTTGAAATTCTACTGAGCGTTAGCTCACAACCCCATAGTTTTGATTACAGAGCCGGTAAAAGTGAAACGACGCCGAGAATTATATTAGAATTTCTATTTATAATAATTGTAGTTAATATTTGTCGTTGTAAAAATTGACTCGATAAATTGAATATAATTGTTGTCATTGTATTGTAAAATTTAAATCGATAATTATAACTGTCGTCATAGTTGTAAAATTTTTCAGATTTATAATGGATATTCGGTTTAAGTATTAATTCTCCAAAGGGAGAAACCGCGTGGCAACCTAGGAAACCAGGCCGTTATAAGGTGGTATCAGAGCGGGTTTGCGATTACTCTAGACTTGGGTTATGGTTAAAAATATATAATAATAATAATAATAATGGAAAATTAGAAGAAATTAGATTATGGAAAGTAGTTTTTATCGTTCGATGAAGTAATCTCAATTTATTTAATTATTGTAAGTAAAAAAAAAAATCAAAAATCAAGATGGTACATGAAGCTAAAAAAAAAAACTATTGTCTGTATCTATACTACGGGTAACTCAACTGTTGTTTGCTTCTTTATTGAGGCTTAGGAATTGGAATCCAAAGAATGGGAAAAGAAAAAGAAATGATGGAACATAAATGCAAACCAAATGCCACAAAATGGACTTGAACAAAGAAATAGTACCTTGACATTAGAAGGAACATGAGGCCTTGTTGCGTGATATTTGTCGTTAAGCGCATGCAGTTTAGTCACGAGATTTGAAATAACAAAAGAAAATCCAAGTATAAGACTAAAGTATAATCTAACAATTCTTTTATTTCTTCTTTCTTTTCTACCTTCTTTTGATTCTTGAAAGTAGCTACAGCAGCACGGAATTGTAAACAATCTAGATTAAATTTGTTAGTTTCAAAATTTGCATTCATTAGCTCATGCCAATTCTTGTACCTAATGTTCTTCATCTTCAACATGTTTCTGATGTTTGGAAAGCACTTGAAAGATCAGGCGCAAAAAAAAAAATTAGTGACTTTTGTATCTTTTATATTTTCATGGGAAAATTATATTGTTGGTGCACATTTGCATACATTGACGTCCATCATGTTTTTTGGGTGGTTTGACACTACCATGTGTTGTTACCATTATTTCACTTTGGTCCCTACAAGTTTCAAATTGAACATACTAACATTTTCGATGGCGTTTGATTAACATAACTTACCAATAATAAGTTAATAAACCTTGGTGGGTGTCGTGTTAGCCGTAGACCATAGGATTTGTCGTTGAATGAAAATAACCAATTTAAAGAGGTGTTTACTATCTTCTATATAAATCGTCAAACTATACTTTCGTATTAAATTGTGAAAAAAAAAAAAGTGTTACAAAAATGAACAGTTTTACGATTATTAATGGATTAAGTAAAATTTTAAAGGTGAAAAATAATTTTTATTATCTTGTTATGTCATAGTCGTCTCGTCAGGAGGGAATGTCTTGCGAGATGTGGTTAGTCCTTACAGGAGGGCATGTCCTATAGGACGTTGTTGTTGTGACCTGATAGGAGGACAAGTCCTGCAGGTGGTTGATTATATTGTTGATATGTTGAGACCTGTCAGGAGGGCAAGTCCTACAGGTAGTTGATTATGTTGTTGATATGGAATTTTATACCATCATGTTGACTCTTACCATTGGAGATATTGAATGGCCCTAGCACTGATAGCCGCGGCACTGATAGCCACCTTAGAAGGCACAGTTGTGTAGGTTATGGTACTATCGTAACTCCAGATCATGAGATGAAATGATCCTATGGTTAGTAGGGAAACATGTGTGCAATATTTCATTGAATATCCAAATAATTTGATTGGTTGATTTAAAAACATCATTTTATTGTAATGGTAGTAATGAAATTTTATTCCGGCTTGGTGTGCGGTTATAGTATATTATATTTTAAAAAGTGATGTTTGATAAATATACTTGGTTCATAAATTCTTTTTATATTAAGAAAACAGCGTGTGTATTGTCTTCTATGTAAATTACCAAATTATATTTTATTTACTGAAATGTGAAAAGAAAAGGTTTATTAAAATGAATTATTTTATAATGTTATGTGGATCAAGTAAACTTTTAAATGTGGAAAGTAGTTTTTATTATCCGACTATGCCATAGTATGATCCCGACAGGAGGGCATGTCCTACGGGATGTTGTTGGTCCTAACAGGAGGGAATGTCATGTAGGACGATATGTTGTGACCTGACAAGAGAGCAAGTCTTGTAGGTGGTTGATAATTGTTGTTATTGTTGTTGTTATTCATATGGTGGTTTATACCACGTGTTGCCTCCTACCATTGGAGATATTAAATAGCTCTAACACTGATAGCCACCTTATATGGCACAGTTGGACATGTTACAATACCGTTATAACTCTCGATCGTGAGGTAAATGATCATATGGCTGGCAAGGAAGTATGTTATTTTATTATATACAAGTGAGTTGACCAATTGATTTAAATTCGATTGTTTTGTTACAATGATATTTTTATTAGGGTTTGGATACTGCCCAGTGTGGCTACAATTTATTGGAAAGTAAATTTTGATAAAAAATACTTGATCCATAAAATGTCTTTATATTACGAAGACAATACATCAATAAAAATAATTTAGATAACTATTGGTCCACTACTAACGATTGGTAGAGTTGAGTGTGAGGTAATTATTGAAAATTTTGGGAGCTTTATGGAATATTTTTATATATACATGTTACACGAGTATTGATCATTTTTTATGTATTTGCTTTTTATAGTTGGCATGTATTTATGCGGTTTGGAATATATTTATGTGGTTGAAACATATTTATATGTTTGCGACATAGTTCTGTGTTTTCAGATATATTTATGTGGTTAAGATATATTTATGCTTTTTGATATGTATTTATATGATTGAGACGTATTTGGGTGTTTTGAGACGTAATTTTGTAGTTTGAAATATTTTTATGTGTTTTGAGACATATTTATGTGGTTTAGACGTATTTATGTAGTTAAGAAGTATTTATATATTTTGTGACATATTGATATAGTTGATAAGTATTTATGTGTTTTCCAATGCATTACGGAAAATTTATTATTTGAAATTTGGATTGTTTGATATTTATGAAGAAATTTACAAGATTATGGAACTAAATTGAATTTTAATTGTCCATCAAAATCTTAGGATCAACAAATACCATGTTTAATGTATTTTGTAACCAAACGTATGAATGGTGATGACCATTCCAATACCATGTTCAATCTCGTTTGTCACCAAATATAAGAATGGTAATGGACATTCCATTACAATACCACTTTCATTCCAATATCACACTCATTCTATTCCAGCGTACCAAATAAAAACCTAATGAGAATATCATTTTCTTCTAGAAAGGACAAAATTAGAATTGTTGCAATTTTTATTAGTTAATGTATTAGTACAATAATAAATTAATTAATTATTTTTATCATCTAACTTTTTGTATAAACCTAATGAGCCCCACACAAATAGGGAATTGAGGTTAGAAGAATCCTTGAAAATTTAATAGATAGTAATGCTGAATTTAATAAGTTTAGGGGGCCAAAGTACAATTAGGAATAGAAGAGGTCCAAGTTTTTTGTCCCTGGACTATATTTAAGGAAAGAAAGGCCAAAATGGCGTCCCAACACATAGAATTCGGCCAACATGATTTTGCTCGCCCCATCCCTTTCAATTCTCTCAATTCTTTTGTCTTTGAGATCTGTTTTCTTTTTCAGCACCACTGGTTTGGATTCTGCTACCTCCTAGATTTGAATTAGAGTTGTCTTAGACTCTTGGGATTAGATCTTATCTTAGAAATCTCAAGAATACTCTTATCTCTAAGGCTCTTTTTGTGGGTACTGCTAGAGGTAAGATATTTATGTCATTTCTAAGAGAATCAGTCTCTTGTAGCTATTTGTTCATATCCAGTCACTCTTGGAAGAGTCTTCTCAGATCGCACCTCAAGAACTACCAGCTTTGAAGCTGAAGCACTAGGAGAAGTATATTTAAAAGTATTTTAATATTACCTACATTTTGTTTTAATGTTAATACGGTTAGATCTTGCTTAAGAAATTATGTAATAAATTAGATTTTTTTATTTTTTTTTTATATTCTGTTGCGTAGATCTAGTAATTTTAATGTTCGATCTCTTCAAAAACATGTTTGGTTCTCCAAATGTACAGAACCATATTTGATTTTCTATTTTCTCTCTCTCACTCTATATGTTTCTATCTCTCTCCATCCATACCATATATTTTTAATATATTCAATATATATATACATAATGCTAAGAAATAGTCTTTTTTTTTGTTAAAATATGGAATACTGGAAGAAAATTACTTTATAATTTCTTATTTGATTAGTTTTATTCCCTATTATAACAATAATATGGATATTGCTGTTAGAGATCATGTTAGAGACCTATAGTGAGAGTGACAAAGAGAAATTTAAGGTGATTGGAGTGAGAAGTTGTAGAAATTTTAAGAGGCATGATGTGCGAGAGAGAATTTTTTCTAACCCAACATTAAATTTAAGCTCAACCATTTATCTTTTAAAATTAAATTCAGACCATTAAAATGTCTTCGCATTCAAACATCGTCCAGATTTATTAATAGACTAGGCATTCCTTGTGCCTAAAGGCATTATATTGATTTTCTAATTTATACGTGTAAAAAGATAGTAAATACTAAAAGAAGTGACCAATTAAATACAAATGCAAAACTTAAAAGGTACATAATATAATTTTATTTTATCGTCTTAGAGGTGAGAATATGGATTTTTTGTGTGAGATATTTTGGGATAGGGTGCTAGTTTGTTAGAGATATATTATCTATTAATAAATTAGGATGGAAAGACATTTTAATAATCAAGATTTAAGTTTAAAAGATGAATGGTTGAGATTGAAATTGTGCAACCTCTCAAACCTATTAACTTCAAACTTCTGTATACCACCCAAACTACTCAATGACTTTGATGAAGAAATGAAATATCTGGGAAAAATGTTTTCGCTTAAGAATTAAACACTTCCACTTCCAAAGCGGTTGAATTTAATTATATTTTGTACCTTTCAAGTTTTATATATGTATTTTATTAATTATTTTTTTTATTTACTATTTTTTTTTTGCATTTACATATAAATTTAATAGTCAATATGGTGCCTTTAGGCATGACGAATCTCTAGTATTATATCTATTCTATAAATTAAAACATATTTTATATTTTTTACTATTGGATTAGATACTTAAAGGCCAAGATTAAAGAATTGCATGGGATTTCAACTCTAGGATTAGATTCAAGGGCTAAGATCATAAAACTTTCAACAAATAAAAAAAAAATTGATTTGGATCTAACGGTTGAAATCAAACATGATTTTAAATCATTATAGTTTTATATCATATAATATCTCTAATAAACTAACAACTTATCATAACATATCTTACATAAATCTATATAATAAATTAAGGCATAAAAAATTTTGGAGCGGCAAAAAAATTCATACCCCCAGTTCTAAGATGGTTAAATTAAATTATTTTTTAACCCTTTAAATGTTATATTTATAATTGAATGGATTTTTTTATACATATAAATAAGAAAATTAATATAGCGTCTTTAAGCATATGGAATATCTAGTAAGATTATAAGGTGACGTTTGGTACGAGAGATTCGAGATGAGATTAGAATGATCATGAGAATGGTCATTTCTATTCTTATGTTTGGTATATGGGATTTAATCTCATTCTCATTACCAAGAATTCCTTAATCACACAAAGCATGAGATTAACCAATACCAAGATAAACTTAGTATTCGTCAATTCCAATTACATGAGATTAGGTTTTAATTAATAATCGGCCAAAAACACGACTAAATACTAACCAAATATTTGAATTAGAATAAAATTTAATTAAATTAACTATTATACCGTTTAAAAATTCAATTAAATTACTATTTTACACTTTGATATCATTCTAATACTACATGTAATCCCTTTTGTTACTAAATATAGGAATGATAATGACTATTCCACTTTATTATTATACTAATTTCAATTCTATTATCATTTCATTCAATTCCAGTGTACTAAATACAGTGTAAGAGTTTAGAATTTGGATATAAAATTGATCCAATAATTTAAAATGTCTAAACAATGTCCAGATGTTGAATAGATTTTGTAAATTATTTTTATTTTTATTTTTATTTTGTGTTTGTTTTTTTGGTATATCATATCTCTGACAAGGGAGGTAAGCTAAATACTCTCGACAGTAAGTCTTGGGATTTGTTTTGTGTTGTTTTAATGTAAGTATAAATATTTGTTTTTTCTGTTTTGCAAATTAAATTTATTTTCTTTAGTTAATAAAATTGGAGCCGAATGCGGAGTATTGACTGATATTCCGGAAAACAGATGCTATTGCATATCACACTGAAAAGCCATATATTCGAGAAGTAACCCAAACCCAATACCCAAAACCAAACAGAACCGAACCAAACCAAACCAAACCCAACAAGTAAAGTGAAACACGTATACATAAGAACCATTCCGGTGAATCCACCCACTTCCTCGAATCCCACTCTTTCTCTGTTCACGTCTGTGTAGAGATCGATTTGTGGCGGTCGTTTTCGTTTATTCATTTGTTTCTCGCCTATTTGCCGACTCTGATTGGGGTGTAGCCTGTAATTTGACAGCCGGAGTCGGTCTGTTCTGATCATCGGCGACCGATTCCTGGGTGTTGTAGTACCCGTGTTCACTTATTTTGACATGGATTCTGAAGATGATATGCACGATGCGAACGATGTCGAATCGCTTGATGACTTCTACAGCGGCGACACGCCCGTAGACTCTGACAACGACGCCGATGTTGCCGATTACGAATTCCTGGACAATGAGACCGATGATGACTCCGATGAACTACCCTCTAGTCGGCAGCAGGTGCGAATTTACTGAGAATTCCATGACTTACTAAGAAAATTGCTCCGATTGAATATCTTATGCACGATCACTCACATATAAATATCAGTATTTCTTGTCGACTATAGTTTTCCCAATGGTCAATTTATTTGTTGGATTCTTGAGAATCTTGCAATATGATTTTATTGAATTTTGGTAAGCCTAATGCTGTAAGCTGCATCGTTGATGTGAATGTTAGGTTAATTTTCCGCAAATAGAGGTCAGGTATACGGGTATCCGTCTTTTTGATGGTTATCGTGGTTCTAGTGAACGTGGTGGTTAAAGTTTTTACAGTTTCTATTTGACGAAGCAAGAATATAACTTGTGATTTTGAAATTGCCACCAATTATTGTCTTCTCAAGGCTAAGATTGGATCACGAAGCTGGTATGGAGCTTTGGGTCACAATTATAATTGGTTCCCCCAGTTCAAGATCCTAACCCTATGAAGTTCTCTACAAAAAAAAAAAAAAAAAAAAAAAAAAAAGGAAGAGAAAAATAAAAAACATTGCTATTTAATGAAATGATTGTTTGAAGTTAAAAGGGAACATAGTTAGGAATTGCGCAATTTTTTAGGCAAGCTCTGAATCACCATTTAAGTTGATTTTATTCTATGTCCATCAAGAAGATATCATATACCATAATCTGCTGTCCTTTTTGTAGCTCCTTTTGCTACTGAACACGGGATCAAGCAACTAAACATCGAGAATAACGAGACGTTGACCTCCCCGAGTTGAAGTTTCAGCACTTTTACTTCGTATGCTCAAAACCTAGGAAGCATTGACATGCTGAAATACGTGTTCTATTATTTTAATATTAAATTTGTATTTGGACATGGCTGGGACACACGGTATGCGCTCTTCCTGGATACTCAAGGACACGTTGACGATATGGCTAGGGGAAATATATTTGATTGAAACAACAAAGGGAAAAAAAGGAGAAAGAGATGAATGAAATGGCAGAGAGAGAGAGAGAGAGAGAGGGAGAGAGAGAGAATAAATAAACTAAAACAGTGAGAGAAACATATCAATTTGAGGTCGCTAGAGAAGTCATTGAAGTTAGTCAAGGTTGCCGGTGGTGGTTGGTAGATGGTGGCTGGTTGTTGCAAGTCGCCATCTGTTGTTGTTGCTCGCTTGGGGCTATCCTTGAAGAAGAAGAGGAAGGTTTCCAATTTTCAATTAGGGCCGCTTGGGGCTTGTGTTGTTTAAGAACTACATAAATTATGGAGTCTACCTATTTGAGGTCGCCAGAGAAGTCACCGATGTTGGTCAAGGTCGTTGGTGTGGTTCGTCGATGGTAGTTGGTCGATGGTGGCTGGTTGTTGCAGATCACCATGCTTGCTTGGGGCTGCCCTTGAAGAAGAAGAAGAAGGCTGCTAATTATTGATTAGGGCAGCTTGGGGCCTGTGTTGTTTAAGAACTTCATAAATTATTGATTCTACCCTCCTTAGTTTTTGAATAGGACATTTTAATAACTTGCTTAATTATAGATTTTGCCCCCTTAGTTTTTTAATATTGCTACATATTTTAATAACTTACTAAATTATAGATTTTAAGATACCTACCATTTGATAATTTACTAAATTATCAATTCTACCTAATATATACTAAGTGGTGCCCCATGGCTAAAGCCACTAATAAATTTAGATGGAAAGGGAAGGAGCGGGGTAGTGGGTTTAAATGGAAGGCAGATGGGTAGACACATGTAAGAGAGAGTGACAGAGAAGCTTTAGGTGTATGAAGTGAGAAGTTGTAGATATTTTAGGGGGTGTAATGTGTGAGAGATCTTTTTCTAAGCCAAAATTAAGTTTTATCTCTATCATTCATCTTTTAAAACCATTAAAATGCCTTTGCATTCAAAATTCGTCCTGATCTACTAATAGATATATGTATACATAAACTAGTATATACCCCGTGCCTGAAGGCATTGATATAAAAAAAAATGAACCTTAAAAAATATCTTTGAAACAATTTGTAACCATCATAATATATCTGTCTTTCTGTGCAAAGGGTTAGAAAATAACCACTTTGAAACACTCATGGCCACAGTAGTAAGCGTAAGCCAATTGATATTATGAGAAACAACTCTCATATGTTCAACCAAACACCCCTAAGCAAATTTTGTCAAAATACAGCTTGAATTTAAACATTTCGATAACCCAACCCCCAGGTAAAAAACATATAAAATCCTGCAAAACTCAGTAATAAAGTATAATCTGGCATAAGAAATCAATAATTATTGATACATGAAAATATGAAATGCATTTATTTCATCCCATGAGGTACTATTACATGACTGTAAAAAATATAGTCAAGAAAATAATTGAAGTGTCAAAGTTCACACACGAATTTTCAACACAAAAATAGTAATTAAGAATTGATGATCATTATAAAGTGTGTAAAGAAGGAAATGTAATCCAACCCCATCAGCAAAGAGGAAATAAAACTCTACCTAACCATGAGCTACTTCAATTTTTTTTTTAAATTCTAAATGAAATGAAGTTTAAATATAGCATCGTAATTGTAGTTTACAATTTGATTTTAAATATAATAACTAGTTAACTTCATAATGAAGTAAAAACAAGCAACTATAAGCATTATTTACCCTCCATTTTCAAATAATTTTGCAAGGTCCAATGGACATAAGGGACTCATACAGGGTCTTCCATAGTTATAGAGGGAGAAGAAGGAAACTTTTAAAGAAATAGAAAGGATTGAGAGAGGGGGGGGGGGGGGGGGGGGGGAGGCGTGTAGATTAATGGATACCAAAAGGAGAGTTTTGAAGATATGGAAAGGATTGGGGGAGATACTGTGTATAGCAAACTAATTTGCAACTCTTTTGGTTGTAATATTATTATAGAATACCGACTTTTGATTCCGGAAATCCCTACTATTCTTGACCCACTAATTATAATTAACAAAGTTTAGAAATTGTAAACTTTTCCTAGCAGGCTCTTGAGGTTGATTATGAACTTTTTACTCAGAAGTTACCATAAAATTTAGAACTATGGCAAAGTTTTTTTCCCAAAGAATAGGTGTAGGGAGGATGAGAGTGATTATCACATGCGTTGATGAATACTATTATTTTTAATAAATACTGGTGTTTAATGATTATTTAATTCACAAGATGGTTAATTCAATTAATTTAGTAACAAGGTAATTATATATCCACAATTATATTGTACTTGGTCATGAACCTTACCCGGAGAGTTTTGTGTTCATTCTTTGAATTATAGGGGGAACTCTACATGCTGATTATTTTCATTTTCAATTGCAATGATCTACTCACATTAGGTAATAGGTTTTTCTTCTGTCTTCCCAACTAAGGCAGAGATTCATGCCGGAATAGAAGTTTGAGAGACTCAGAAGTGTGAGCATCCAAAATGAGCTGGCTGAAGATGATCTTTTAGAGTGTCATTTCATATAAAAAATAGAATTACAAATGGGATGATAGTGAAAAATGAAGTCAAGAGAAGCCAAGCCAAAATGAAGTTGTGAACAATGGAGTATTTATTTTATCTCAATATTTCATAGGAGGGGGAAAAAAGAACTGATCTTGCTAATATATATCTTAAAAGCAGGACCATTGTGTGAACTTGATTTGTATTGTCGGTAGGGAATTTGGGGAAGAGGCCATTGTGAGACTACTTGTGCTTATGTTGATGTCAAAGATCTAACTTATGATTCTTGTCGTATTTATTTTTATTTCTTCTGATTCTATTAATGGGTTCTATTCCTTTACCACTTTCCCTGGTGACTGCCGGTATTGATTTTCTTGTAATGGGTAGAGATAAATTACGTAGAGGATAGAAGGCACCAATATGATCAATTTTTAAATTATTATTCTTCGCTACTCTTTAAAAGATCACGGGACACGCTACATTGAATGTGAGAAGATTCTAGTAGTTGAATCCCACGTTGAATTTGTGAGGCTTTTCAAACTGATCTAAATATAAAAGGAACTACTTCACCTATTGGCATATGGTTTTAGGTTGGAACTTTCTAACATGGTATCAAACTTGGGTTTGGGAAGTTTCTTTTGTTTGTCTCCGAGTTGGCTGACTTCTCAGTTTTTGTATTTTGATGTTTGTCAAACGCAGCACGTGCGAGCTGGTTGCACGTGATGGTTGGTGTTGAATCCCACATTGAATTTGTGAGGCTTCTCAAAGTAGTCTATATATGGAAGGAATTACTCCACCTATTTCCATATGGTTTTAGGTTGGAACTTCCTAACAACGTCTTCACTTCTCTTCACGTCTACATAAGGGAGTTCAATATCGTAGCAAATCCTTTGTACCCCTGTGCTTTTTATAGCTAGAACAGCTAATGCATTAATTTTACCTTGATTTTGTTTACTAGCCACACGTTGATAGAATGTGGTATCTTTTCCCCTTTTGTCATTTTTGTTTTTTCTATTTTTTTAGATTTTACATACATTGAATGCGAGACACGTCATCACTTCTCTATAATGAAGTTCAATTTCCTGACAAACCCTTTGTACCTGTATGCTTTTTTAGAAGTAGAACATCTATTTATTTTACCTTGATTTTGTTTACTAGCGGCATATCTTTCTCCCTTTCGAGTTTTCTATATATCTAGTTTTTACATGTACTGTTTTGTGTTTCAGAAAAGTTATATCATCTTGAAGGAAGAAGATATACATCAACGTCAAATGGATGATGTTGCTAGAATTTCAGCTGTTCTTTCCATATCAAGAAATGCCGCATGCATACTTTTACGCCGCTACAAGTGGTACTTTTACCTTATCACCTGCACCGATGCCAGTCAGTTTTACCTTTACTTGCATGATCTGTCATTTTGGTCGGGTAGAGTTGCACATGTGGCTTAGATTTATTAATTTAGTTATGTGTACATTTCAATTCTGGGCATTTGACTTTTCCTACCTGTTGTTCAAAGAAACTTCGATGTTGTGAAATCAGGCTTCACCCTGATGCTGTAGGTCTTCATTTAAGATTTTTTCTTGGTTGATTCTTATGTTAGAAAATGAATATGTAGGAGTGTTAATAGCGTCCACGAGGAATGGTTTGCTGACGAAGAAAGCGTTCGCAAGGCTGTTGGATTGTTAGAGAAGCCAGTTGTTGAATTTCCTGATGCTAGAGAAGTAAGTTTAAAATGCGATTTTGCTAACTTAATATTCATTTCATATAACTTGATGCTTCTGCTAACATGCTTGATGTAGTGTCTCTGCAACACTATATTTAGCTCTCTGCCGCACTGAATTAGTGTTTAATGTCTTGCTATTTTACAGTTATTTATTTAAATATTTTTGGCTTGCAGCTGGTTTGTGGGATATGTTTTGAAAGCTATCTGGTCGACAAAATAAAGTCTGCTGATTGTGGTCACCCCTATTGTAAGACATGCTGGTCAGGTACATTAGACTATTCCGTAGTTCAGCTTCGGCCCCATATCTTGCTTTGATTTTACCCTTATAAGTGGAAGTACGGCTCTCCAATTGTACAGCTGACCTGCATTTACAACCAAAAATCCTAATACTATCTTTCAGGTTATAAAAATGAATAAACTATGTTTGTAGTTTTGAAAGTGAAGCACCTACATATCATGTTCTTGCTGCTTGTCTTGCACCAAAAATTTCCTTTACAAATGTGCTTGAGTGGTTACTTTTGTCCCATTTTTAGCCCAACATGCTTTTGGAAATTTATTCACAACTGAAACTTATATATTCATCTTGTAGGCTTTTATTAATCGAGTGTACATGGTTAGAAGTTGAAG
Source organism: Eucommia ulmoides (assembly GCA_016647705.1). Taxonomy (NCBI): domain Eukaryota; kingdom Viridiplantae; phylum Streptophyta; class Magnoliopsida; order Garryales; family Eucommiaceae; genus Eucommia; species Eucommia ulmoides. The sequence goes on along the minus strand of CM028327.1, from coordinate 14,632,646 downwards.
TATTGTCATTTTTTTTCCAGTAGTGTTTTTTTTTAATATGGTAATGCTTGTGTGTGGTGTATATATGAATTAAATGTTATTAAAGTTGGGATTGCTGAGTGCTTGATTGAGTTTTAATGATCTGAGAGCCCTAGGCTGAGGTATTGTCATTTGAATTTACTAATGTTTGGCAAGGTTGGTTATTTGTTCAAGTTTGTTAATTCAATGTCAAACTTTATTATCACTTTCCTTTACCCTGCAAAAATATTGCGTAGTTGATGTGCATATTGTACTTAATTGTCCTTCACTGAAGGCTGTCCTGTTATTTTATATGTCAACAATTGAACTGACATCTTTACGATTCTCAATTGAACTGACATCTTAACGATTCTCTCACAACTGCTATAAATTGACCAAAATTTTACATCTCTAGCCATTGGGAGGTACATGTACATGATTGAGACATACAATACCCTTGTTCTTGTTAGCCATTAAATTTGTGTTTGTTTTGATTAGTCATATTTCGTGCCTTACTACGCATTGGAGATTTTTTTTTTTAGTTTGTTGGAGTCATATGAGTTAAAATACTACAGCCCACGGTTCAATTTTAGATGTTTTTTATTTATATTATGAGTCCATGAACTGAAAAATCCCCGTCTAATTTATTTTTTCCTTTCAATGTTTTTCCTGGTAGCTTACATTAGCACATCTATCAATGATGGTCCTGGTTGCTTGACGCTAAGATGCCCTGATCCATCTTGTGGTGCTGCTGTTGGTCAAGATATGATAAACATGTTGGCTTCTGCTGAAGATAAGGAGAAATATGATCGCTACCTCCTTAGATCTTATATTGAAGACAACAGAAAGGTAGGAAATAATTGGTCTTTAACATTTAAGGTTATCACCTGTAAGTAGAATGAAATTGGCTTTTTTCTTTTTCCCTTTTATCTTGACCATCTATGGACTATGGATGACAATATGTTTATCAATGGATATGGTTCAGGGGCATCATTATTAGTCTTGAAAATGTATTTGAGTTTCACTTGAAGTTCTTGTTGTTACTACCATTCTTCCTCCTTGAGGATGAACACTGATGATCATTGTTTGTTGTTCTCTTCTGGGCTATCTGTTATTTTTAATGTCCACAGACCAAATGGTGTCCTGCCCCCGGCTGTGATTGCGCTGTTGAATATGTTGTTGGAAGCGGAAACTATGATGTTTCTTGTCTTTGCTCATTTAGCTTCTGTTGGAATGTAAGCCTCTTTTGGTTGGGACAATTAATGATACTGCTATCTTATATTTGTTTTACATAAAAATTATGCTTTATATTTATGAACTGCAGTGCACGGAGGAGGCTCATCGGCCTGTGGATTGCGACACTGTGGCCAAATGGATATTGAAAAACAGTGCTGAATCTGAAAACATGAATTGGTAGAGCATCTATTAGATTATTCGACGCTTTATTTGTGTAGGATTACTCATGCTGTTCATCGTTTGAATCCGAAAACATGAATTGCTAGAGCATCTATTAGATTATGCAACGCTTTATTTGTGTAGGATTACACATGCTGTTTATCAAATGAATACTTCAATTCTATACTGATACTACTTAGAGCCCAAGTCATGTGGTGGTAATTTATGAATTTGAACTGTAAGAGTAGTATAGCAACTTCCCTACTTATTCAGGATACAAATCTTTCGGTGCTTCAACTATTTCTATTCGTGTTTACTTGTATTCGTATTTTCTCTTCCTTAATGTTATTGTTTTTGACGTTGGGGAAGCTTAGTTGCAGGATCCTTCTAAAATGGCCATGCTTGTGTTTTAGCCTCATGATTCCACGCTTTTTACTGGAATCTCACTTCAAACTCACTCTTATCATGTTAGAACCTCGCACTTACCATGACCCTTCCACAAATAAACCTCAAAATAGCTTTTTTTCCCCAATTATTTTAGCCAAAAATTTATTTTAATATAAAAACATGAAATCTAACTTTTCAAAAAAAATATTGTATTGTTAATATATATCATCAAAAATAAAATTTGTACACTAGTAAATACATTATATATTTATCTAAAAAAAGTTACACGCTTCTTAAGCTCTCAAAACATTTGAACCTCTTGGATTTTGACGACTCCCTGCTCCCTTTTTTTTGGGTATAGCTACAAGTGTCCCCACACCCACACAGGTTGTGAGACTAATCTCGTTCGAGATTCCCTGGTTGTCCCTCTTTTTCTGCAGGTTTGAATTTCTGACCTTGCAGAGGCCCCTCAACTGCTTTAACTCAAGCGTGCATTGCCGCTTGAGCCACACTATGTTGGTGACTCCCTACTCCCTTCCCCCCTCCTGATGCAAATTCCTCTTCTTTTCCCTTTGCTTTGGGTCTTGATGGAAAACATTACTTACTGGACAAGCTGCCTCTGAGATCCCTCTTTTGTTTCGTGGTATTTGACCGGTCCAATTTGCATTGTTCAATATCAATACAATGATTGAAATCTTATCCCAATCCTTTTTTGACGTCCCAAAGTGAATGGCTGTCAAGAAATTTGCATGGTTTCTGGTTTAAGTGATCCTTTTAACTTAACCTCTAGACGCAACTGAAGGAAAAAAAAAGAACGAAATAAATCCATGTCAAAATAGAAGGGGTAGCCATGTATCACTAAGAAAAGTCAAACTAATAAGCGATGTACCCCAGAAGCAGTTTGAACCCAAACCAAACTTTCTGTTGTTGCCAATTGTTAGCCCCTTGAGGATTACACAAGACTAAGGCATGGACTTTGGGGCCACGATCATGCCAAGGTCTTTTCCATGCTGGCTAGGCTTGGTTAACTTGGTATTACGAGATTTGCACGACATTGTGAAAATGAAGAATGACGCATTGGTTGGGAGTCGTTGCTAAAAACGGCTAAGTGATTGATCAAGATCAAGCACAAGCGTTAGATAGGCCGGGTAGTCAACAATGGGCTGTTGGGTTCATTTTGGCTCTTCAAGCATATTGATGTTCGTTGGTGCCACTTGGATAATTTTCCATAAGGTATTATGAGGGAGACCCTGTTACCTAGACATATTATGACTCCTCAAGTAAACCCATGTCTATGGCTGTCACTTCAGTTATTTTGCTTAAGGTATCATACGGGGACTGCTCCCCTCGGAGACTCGCGACGTGGCATGGAGCCTTGGGGTGCTAGAGGATGTCGGCGTTATCATCCCACATCGCGTTCTTCTAGCTTTATCTATCTATCAAACTCCACACCCACATTAGTTCACTTAAAACTATGATTGTGTTATCATCAAAATCATTAAGACGGGTTTTAGACACTTGGGGCTGACAAAAAAAAATTATTTCCCTTTGCATTAGACTGAATTATATCTTTAGTTTACACTTCCCTATCATGATGAACTTTAGAAGAGGGTCGTTTCATTGTTCTATATGCTGAGTGTTTTTTGTAATGGTTCAGGATACTGGCAAATTCTAAACCTTGTCCAAAGTGCAAGCGACCAATTGAGAAAAATCAAGGTTGTATGCACATGACATGCACTCCACCTTGCAAATTCGAGTTTTGCTGGTAAGAGTTTTCATCCCTGTATGTCTCTGGCTTCTGGTGTGTGTTTCTGTACACACGCATGCACACATATTTGTAGTTCCTCAATTCATTAATTTTTGCATCTTTTATTTTTTTGATGGCAATTATTTATATTTACCATGTTCCAACTTCATATTAATTTGGTGGATCTGATTTTTTATCTGACCATTCTTTCCTATAATCATCGTCCATGTAGGTTGTGTCTTGGTGCATGGGCGGATCATGGCGAAAGGACAGGTGGCTTTTATGCATGTAATCGTTATGAGGCTGCAAAGCAAGAGGGAGTGGTAACTGAGCTAATGATTCTTCTCTTTAGCTATTTCGAAGATATTATAACCCTTGACACTTCATTCATTGTGTTGAGATTTAGACTAGTTCATGATTCTTTGTTTTGTTTTTGTTCTTACCATGTTCATCTGCCATTGTAGTATGATGAAACTGAGAGAAGAAGAGAGATGGCTAAGAATTCTTTAGAGAGATATACTCATTATTATGAACGATGGGCGACAAACCAATCGGTATGTAACAATTTTTCTAATTTATCTTCGTTTTAAAATCATGAGTCCTGGAAATTTTTTGAAACATATTTTTGGTTGAAAATCTGGAGGTGTTATTGAGATTGTGGCAGGGGTGGGGTGTCTTAAGCAATCCTTTGTTGTGCATACTGTTTTGGTGTATCGTATATTTTAATTCAGCAAGTACAAAGTTGCTTGACTTTCTAGAGGAACATGGGACATTGTATCCTCGTTCAGGGTTGATGTTACTCGTGTCATCTTTTTAAAAATTATTTTAAAATATTCTTTTTTTTTTTTTAAATAATGTAAAACATCTTGTTTACTTGGCAAAACAAAAAAAAGGTAGTTTAGGGGATTCAAATGAGTTGGGATTCCAACCCTGACCCAAATTCCCTCCTTTGGTTATGCATTTGAAAAAAGGAAAAAGGGGGGGTTGGGGGAGATAGCTTTAGTTATGGGATTGGTTTGATAGAATGCGGGTGAAGTGGAATTATGATTTTAAACCCGACTGCAATTCCCTCGTTTGGTTGTCCATTAGAATGACATTGTTTTTTTTTTTGTTTGTTTGAGAAGGGGGGAGGGGGTGGGGGGGAGGGGAGCATCTTTACTTCACTAACTTCAATGAGAACTATCTATTTGGAAGGCATACCCTATCCCAAGCACCACCACCACTACCTCCGAACTTTAGTAGCACTATGGGGGTTGGGATAGGGGGTTGTTGAAGTGTATCAGGTTCATTTTGGTGCTTGTGCTATAGATCTAATAATTAAAAGGACTTTATAGGAAATGAGATATCCTACTAATTGATTTTATTTTTGCAGTTATATACCGATTTTTGGGAAAAAATTGATTGGGAGAATAATTGGGGCATTAGGATTCGTCCAGATATCACCACTACACCCGAACTTCAGTAGCACTATGGGGGTTGGGATAGAGGTTTGTTGAACTGTATCAAGTTCATTTTGGTGCTTGTGCTATAGATCTGATGATTAAAATTTAAAGGAAATGAGATGTCCTGCGAAATGATTTTATTTATAGCAGTTGTATACCCATTTTACGAGGAAAAAATTATTGATTGGGCAAATAATTGGAGCATTAGGATTCGTCTTAGATATCACCTCCCAATCTCTTCATTGAACTTCTAAACCACTTGGTGCTGGATGGATTATCCGAGTCGTTTCCCAAAGCATCAATTGGAAATAGTCTTCAACTTGGATGAAACTAATACATAGGAGCCAATTTATAAGCACTTGCATGCAAATTCCTAAACAAACTGGGGGTTGAAAGGCATCTTTACTCAATGAACTATGAGAACTCTCTCTTTGGAAGGCATACCCTATCTCAAGCACCACCACCACTACCTCCGAATTTTAGTAGCACTATGGGGGTTGGGGTAGGGGTTTGTAATATAGATCTAATGATTAAAAGGGACTTTGGAAATGAGATACTCTTTGGTTTTATTTATAGCAGTTCTATAACATTTCTTCGGGAAAAATATTGATTGGGAGAATAATTGGAGCAGTGGGATTCGTCCAGATATCACCACCCAATCTCTTCATTGAACCCCTAAACCACTTGGTGTTGGATGGATTGTTCTACTCATTTCTGAAAGCTTCCATTGAGTATAATATTCAACTTGGATGAAATTAGTACATAGGAGGCCTATTTATAAGCACTTGCATAAATTCCTAGGCACACTGGGGATACCAAATTAAAAAGGAAGAGACAATAGAGATCTTATTGAAGTATAAATTCCAAAATAAAATGAATTGTAACTAAATATTCTAAATTGAATATATGTTCTTGGATCAGAAGTTAATAGACCTGCAGTATTCTCATCTGGTCAAAACTCATTTTTGTTCTTTGATGTGACGAAGAGTGAGAAACCATGTCACATCTAGATGCACCACATACACAATCGGGTCCATGTAGTGTGCATGTGGCATTACCGAACAAGGGCATGTTAATATTACGGTCTCCCGGATATATTAATTTTAATTTCATTGGTGCAAATTAGAATTACATTCAGTTGATTGCTTAATCTTTTTTGATCTTTTATGATTCACTTCTTTTCCGGTTCCTTTGTTTTGAAGAAATGTGAGTTATTGCATGTGGTACATGTATTCATTATTTTTTTTGAACCTTAACCGCTCATCTTCTTTATGGCAGTCGAGGCAAAAAGCTCTTGCAGATTTACATCAAATGCAAACTGTCCATGTAAGCATAATTTCTTTTACCTTCTTTTATTAATTTAATTTGTTGAAGTTTATGTTGATACTTATTGATGTTTCTTCTCCGAGAGATTGTCCACCCCTTTAAGACTGAATCTAGAGTTTGCCTTCTTCTTTCCTCCCTTGTCTTGTCACAGTGGGGCTGAGGGTGGGGCCTCTTTTTGTTTTTTGGTCAGGCTTGGTGTCTTGAATTTGCTATTTTGGTCGGTCGGGTCATTTGATATGGTGGTGATGATGATAATAGTAATAATAATGATGATGATGAGTAGAAAAGAATAGTGGTTTGGATTGTGTATTTATGGCCAATACAGTAGAAGGGAAATTTCTATCGGAGCAATTATTTATTGCAATTCTTCGCTCGCTCTCTCTTTATATATATATATATATATATTTCAAAAAGCAAAAATACAAAATAAGTGTGTGTGTGTGTTGGGGTAGTGGTGGTGGTGGTGAAGAAATGACTAAAAGATATTGGAATATCAATTTGAAAGAGATGTTGAAGGCAGTGGTAGCTACCAGATGCCCCATATTTTCTCTTACCATTTGGAACATGACTAATCTGTAAAATTAAGCTTAGGTTGGGTTTGGATGGAAGGATTTGGAAGGAAGGATGTAACATTTTAAAATGTGTAGTTTGGAAGTAAGATATGTACGAGTGGTGCATTTGGACAAGATGAATGCATGCATTTGAGAGGAAGGATTCAAAATGACTAGGCAAAAGGAGTTATTTGAAATCCATCCAACATATTCTAGTGACTTGAATTATTAAATGATATAGTGAATATATTTTCACAATACAGTTTTCTGACTTCCTCTTTAGTTATTTTTATTTGATGAGTAATCGGTTTGGTAACTTTGATTGCAATTTACATGCTCAAATTCCATGGTTGAAAAATACAGCTATCTAGGCGAAGCTTCAATGAATTCATATTTGAGAAGAGTAACTTACTTGTGATCATTTTATGGTGTGAAATCTTGTCCTTATTGTTCGGGAAATATAGGACAGTAGTTCATCCTCTCTGTCTCTGTCTCTCTCTTTTTGTTCCCAATTAATATTAAGGTAATAATGCTGATACATGTAGGCATTTTTTATATTTCTTGGCTTTATCAATTGATCTATTTCTTTTGGACTTGCTGATATATGAACGAGAGAGAATCACCTAGCACTTTTTTACACTTACAATATAGCCTTTTGATTTCAAAAGTGTGGCCCATTTGTTTTATAACTAACTTCTGCATCTTCTTAATAATATGTTGTCTTTGATTTGAAAATTCTGCCCTTTTTTTTATGATTAACTAGTGCATCTTCTTGTTATTTTCTTTTATTTTTATTTTTTTAAAATTGTTTCTTAGATGGAGAAACTTAGCGAGAAGCAGTCCCAGCCGGAGTCACAGTTGAAGTTTATTATAGAGGCCTGGCTACAGGTAAGTGCAGAGTTTCTTTGTGTTGATGAATATTGATTTGTAAATTGGAAGTTTCACGACTCATTAACAATTTACTACTCTTTCCATCGTAAAACGATTGTCCTATTTGCCTTTTAAGAGTGTCCAACTTAATTGCCCAATGCCCCCTTTTCGATACATATTTGATCACTTATTTCAAACTTGCTCTCTTTCTGTTGAAGCATTCGAAATCCAAAATAAGTTAAAAATTTGTGCACTTCCTGTAAGGGAAAATTTGTAAATTAGACAACGGTCATTGTCATTATCTAAAGTTATGTGTCTAGTCAAGCGTGCAACTATTTCTGGGATAGTGGGTGGGAGTAATTCTTTCTCTCATATTTGGAAATCATTACTTTAGTAGGCACAAACTAATAATTAAGTATTTCAGATACTGCTTGGTAGGGCTGAGCAACGGTCAGCAGGTTTGGGTTTGAACCAAACAACATGCTGACTCAAAGGTGGTCGGGTTTGGGTTGGCAAAACCCCAGCTGTCCAACGTGCCTGGTGTGTGGTGAATCCGCCCGCTGAATGGTAGAGTGTTTTGGGCGGGTTTCCAGCCGAACCGATTTTTTTTACCTCTTTTGAGATTAGATTTGTTTAAACAGCACTGAATATCTAATGTTGAAGAACAAATTTGTTTTTAGGAAATAAATAAATAAATTAATAAATGAATATGATAGAGGGAAACAAAATAACAATACTTGCAGATTGAATTTCATTTCACCTTGAAATCCATTTCTGTTGATATTGAGGGATACAACGAAGATGTTGAGGAATACACAGAGAGAGAGGTGATGAGAGGGATCAGTGGTTTGAGGATGGTGAAGGTCTAAATCGAATGTAAATAAAAGAAGAATGAAGAGAAGGATTAAAAGCAATGGTTGACAAGTGATAATGAAGGCAGTGGGGTGTAATTTGTGAGAAGTGAAGGCAGAGATCTCACATTCTCTCTAGGGTAGGGTTTCCGCCATTTGGTTTCATCGAGATTAAAGGAGAAGGGTAGCTTGAGCAGGATACGCTCCCGCATCAAAGTACAAGGCAGCCAATTTTAATTTGCCTCAAATGTTAAGCTCAACATTTCAACCCTAATTTGTCAAACCATTCTTGCCTTAGAACTCGATTTCAGTTTCCCCATCCGATGTTAATTTTCTATTTTTATTCAGTCTATAGTAAAACTACCGCCATTGAATTTTTCCCAGATGTATATATCCTTTGATCTTCTAAACAAGAAATCATAGGGTATGTTTGGTTAGAAGGATGAAAGGAAAGAAAGTTATTTTCCCTAATGTTGTCTGGTTGGAAGGACAAAAAGGAGGACAATATGAGATTTCATCTTTGTTAGGAAAAAAATGAGAACACAATTTTTTTCACTCATTTGATTTACCGTAGCAAAATCATTGCTGTAAAAGGCATTCGTGGGGCTCGCCCAGAGGCGGGGCGGTCCTAAACTGCCCTAGAGCCATGAGGGGGGCGATTTTCCAGCTGGGTGTTCACCTAGATGCCGTGGGCAATGCCCAAATTCGCTTGGGGCCAAGTCTTATGGGGCTTACACCCTGTGTTTCTATTATTAGAAAAATCAAGCGAGACAAAACTTGATTTTTCACCTGTTTGGTGTGTTTGTCTTCGTTTTCATCACTTTGCTGGTGCCAAAACTTGAAGGCTGGAGGTGTGAACAAGGTTTGGGGTTGCAGAGGTTATCATTCAAATGAAGAATTAGAGGTCCGACAGAACTAGGAAGTAGAGGTTGATGAAATAGGAAAATAAAGATTATCATTCTGATGAGGAAGTAGAGGTCAATGAAAAAATATGGTTCTTAGTGTCGCTTTTAAGAACCCTCCTTCATTTTTTCTCTACTTCCTCCCAAATTGCCATATTTTGGTGGGGATAAAAAATTGCTCATGAAATTGTGCATTTTTTTTTTGTTGGTTTTCATATTCCATCCTATTTTCCTTCATTGTTTTTCGTTCCATATTTTTCACACAAACAAACGCTCACAAAGTTCTAAAAAAACCATTAACTACTAGCCAACATGTTAGCCCCTTGAAAATGAGACAAGGCCGAGGCATGGACTTTGGTGCCGTGAGTCCGTGACCATTCAAAGTCCTTACCAATGTTAGGCGGACTAAGGTTAACTTGGGGGAATGAGAATGACACCACGTTGTAAGAACAAGTGTTGCTGCACTAACAGGGAGTTGTTGTTGGAGATGGCTAAGTGTTGATCCAGATCAATCAAAAGTGTGTGTTAGTTCCTGAAATGTCAATCGTGGGTTGTTGCCTTCATTATGCCTACTCAGGTGCATAGTGGTCTGTGTTTGCCAGTTGGGTTATTTTACACAGAGTATATTAATGGGAACCTTGTGACTGAGACTCATTATGACTCTTCAAGCTAAACAATGTCTACTACTGTCACTTGAGAATTTTTGCTGAAGGTATTATGAGGGGAGCCCTCCCCTCGAAGACCCCTCATCTGTGCTATTGAATTTTGGCATGTTACTGGGTCTCGACACAGCAAGGGCCTGGTGTAGACATTTCCTACAGGCGTTGTGAAGCTATGGGGCATGGTTTACCCCAATTGTTGAGGGAGTTAATTGAGGCACGACATGCTACAATATACAAGGGCGTCGTTGGGCAATACCCGTGGGCGTTGGGCTCTGCTGAAGTAAGGCACAAGATAATCGTAGGCGTATCGCCAAGATAGTATTCATGAGCATGACATGAAAATTAAGAAAGCATTGGCATGAAGTCAAACCAACGAAAACCAAACGTGGGGCGTAAGACATAGTCTGGTCATAATCATGTGGGTGGCATGAGGAGCCGTCGATGAGTGTTGACGTGAGCATTGGAATGATGCAACGTAATTGGCAAAGCGTATGCATGCGTTGAGTTGTTAGTAACGAAGTATGTAGGTGATGTACTCGTGAAACCAAGGATTAGGGTGCATGGAGCATGTCCCAAGCCTGTGAAGGGCAACTACTAGTTTTTGTTGATAAGGCATGGTAATTGCCATTCTTGTCTGTTGGGACACATAGTGTTTGTGGTCTGTCCCTAAGTAGTTGGGGGTGTTAACTGCTTCTTGTTCCTTTTAAATTTGAGATTCGATTGCTTGGGTTAGGAGAGAGAGCATGCTCCTGCAACCCAACCCGAAATTTGTCTTTGTCCATTATATAATAAGGTTGGGCGTTGTTTGTAAATCTTTGTGTGCATTTGTGTGTCTGTTAGCATACATTTTTGGTTGCTTTGTGTGTATTACGACAAGGAAATTGGTTGACCGATTAGTGGACAATCAGTCCATCACTGAGTTCATATTCGTTTAGAAAAATTCGACCCAATGATATTGGGTATTAGACCAGGGCTACGATGGCCTCTACGTCGGATCTGAAAGATCGGTTGGAAGCACTTGAAGTATGTCAGTGGACCTGCAAACAACACCAAGGTAAACATTTCTGTACAAAATGCAGAGATGCTTGCAAACATTGCGAATTTGAGAACGTTGTTTGAAGAATTCTTCTGGGATGGTACTTTGAGATTCAAGTCATTTGAAAACATGGTCTCACTCACTGACATACAGAAAATCAATCTTTGGCACGTCGAGAAAGATCTCGTGTTAAAGAGCTATGTAGCTGGATATGGAACATGGATAGTCTGACGAAGGTAATATATCAAAACCAAAACCGTTCTCTAGCGCTAGGAACGCTAAAGAACTCGAGAACTCTCTTTGGGACATTGAATAATACTTCAAAGCGGCACATATTCCAAATTTTGAATGTGTAACCATAACTAGAATGTACTTGAGCGGTGATGCAAAGTATGGTGGCGAACCCGGATAATAGGTGACTCTGATTCTGACTGACCCCAAATTGAAGATTGAGAAGTTATGAAAAAGGAATTGAAAGATCATTTTTTGACCGGCAACATGTCATGGGTTGCTCGGGAGTACCTCAAGAATCTTGAGCTTACTAGTATAATTCAATATTATGTAAAGAACTTCGGTTCAATGATGCTGGATATTGAAAATATGTTTGATGAAGATAAGCTATTTAATCTAATGTCAGGGTTACAACCATGGGCACAAACAGAGCTAAGGGGGCAAGGCGTGCGTGACTTGCCCGCTGCAATTTCTGCTGCAGATAGCCTTGTAAACTACAAACTTACTGACAGTGGTGATCATTGAAAGGTTTCTGCCTACTAAAAAGATAAAGAGAGGGGTGGCATTTTGAATGATGGGAAGAAGTTCCATGAGCAAAAGAAGAAATGGCAAGTTGGAGATTCCTAGAACAAGTTGGAAGGTGACGGATAGTCTTGGTTTAAGGATATCAAGAACTAGGCCTGCTTCTTGTGCAACGGACCCCATCGGATGAAAGACTGTCCTAAGAAGGAAAAGATTTGTGCTATTGTTGCCGAAGACTCAGAGGAAGATGGTGATTCTCCAACTCGAATTGATCCTCAACAAATTCTCAGCGCTTTGTGCCGAGAAATCCCTTTGACAGCAGTGGAGTTTACTAGTACGTGAAGGCACTGATAAATGGTTGTGAGGTGATGACAACGATTGACTCACATGCCACTCACAACTTCGTTGCTCATTGTGAGGCTAAGAACTTGAAATTGGATTTGGTGCAATGTCCAAGCCAAATTAAGGCAATGAACTTTGAGGCTAGTCCCGTTCGTTGCTTAGCGAGCGTTAATCTAAAGGTTGGATTGTGGCAAGGAAGAAGCTGATGGTTTTACTCTGAGATGACTTTGATGGCCTCTTGGGAATTGAGTTTTTGGCTACAAAACTGATGCCCTACCTTTGGGGATTGTTGATTGCAGATGAGGAGCCTAGGTTTCTTCATGCTGTTGAACATGAACAATCAAAAAGGGAAGGAAAGCGGAAGGTGCGCATGCTGTTGGCATTGCAAGTGAAATCTGGTCTGAAACATGGTAAAACTTACTTTGTGGTGTTGATTGAAATTAATTCATAATAGATGATAGAAGTACCTGATGTGATTGCTGACATTTTGAAGTTGTTTAGTGAGGTTATGCCTCTAAAAAACCCCTAAGATCCAACCTCCTAGGTGGCTGTTGATCACAAGATCGAGCTTGATCTTGGTGTTGGGCCCCCTGCATAAACCCCTTTTCGGATGTCCCCAACGGAATCGGCAGAATTGAGAAAGCCTATTTATATGTCGCATAGCTTTGGTTACATGAAGCCTTCAAAAGCTCCATATGGTATGCAAATGTGGTTACAAATGAAGTCCAATGGCTCGATGAGAATGTGCGTGGATTTCCACGCATTGAACAAGGTTATTATTAAAAACAAGTGTCATGTTCCTAACGTCGCAGATTTGTTTAATTGGATGGCTCGGACCAATTATTTCACCAAGTTGGACTTACGGTCTGGATACTAGCAAGTTCGGATTGCGGTTGGAGATGAACCAAAAACGTGTGTAGCATAGCGTGTGTAGCATGTTATGGTTCATATGAGTTTCTGGTTATGCTCTTTGCCTTAACCAATGCCCTTGATACGTTTTGTAACCTTCTGAATGACGTGCTCTACGAGTTTTGGACCGTTTTGTTGTCGTCGACTTAAACAACATTATGATCTATAGATAGACTTGATCACCTTGTGCATTTGACATTTGAGGAAGGTACCATCTACACTGAGAGAGAATCAATTGTATGTGAAGAAAGAGAAGTTCAAGTTTAGTCGTGAGTATGTGATGTTCCTCGGTCACTGGTGAGCTAAGGATAAGTGCGGATGGATGAACGTAAGGTGCAAGCCCTCATTGATTGGGCTGTACAAAGGAAGGCCATGTTTGGTAACCATTCCCATCCCAAAAAATCTAGCCCATTCCCAGATTTTTGGGATTTCTATTTAGCCATAGCGTTTGGTAAAACTGTTTCCGTTTCCATTCCCATCCCAAAACCAAGAATTATTCCCACTTTTTCTTAAGAAATGAAATGCAATTTTTTTTTGTTTCTCATAATTCCCATCCCATTCCCAAATCAAAAAAGGACGCGGCTGGTATTAACAAAATTGTTAATGAGGTATGGCTTTCAACTCTTGTAAGTCTCTTTTTTTTTTTTTTTTTTTTTTTTTTTTTTTTTTTTTTCCCTTCATTTTTCTTCTTCTTCTTCAACGTGTTCTTCGCGTGGCTCGTCTTCGTCCTCCTCCTTCTCGTCGTCCGTCCTCCTACTCGTCGTCGTCGTCTTCTTCGTTGTCCTTGTCGCCATCGCCAATCAATATCGTGGCCATCGTCTGCTTCGTGGCCATCGTCTTCGTGGCTTCGTCTGTCCTTTGTCTGCTTCTTCTGTCTATGGCGAAATCGCAATCGAAATTAGGGTTTCAATTTCAAGCTGTAATCGATTTCGATTTTGATTGGGGTTTAGGATTTCAATTTCGATTGGGGTTTATGATTTTGTTTTCGATTGAGATTTAGGGTTTGATTGCTTGATGATTTTTTGATTGTGATTTAAGGTTCGATTATTTAATGATTTCTTGATTGTGGTTTAGGGTTCGTTCTTAATTTTTAGGATAAAATCATTACCAAACGCGATTTTGTTCCCCGAACCAAAAAAAAAAATTGTTGTTATCAAACACGATTTTGTTCCCAAGAAAGAAACATAATTCTCATCCCATCCTATCCCATCCCACTTGGATGGGATGGGATGAGATGAGATGGAAACGGTTACCAAACAGGCCTGAAGTTACTGAATTACGTTTGTTTCTTGGACTTGCCAACTATTATTGTAAATTCGTCTGAGGTTTTCGAAGAAAGTGAATCCCCTTACCTATGTGTTGAGGAAAGATGCAAAGGGGGACTTGACTGTGAAGTGCTAGCAAACATTTGAAAGATTGAAGAAAGTCTGGACAAATGCTTCAAATAGAGAAATTGGGGGTGTTCTAGTGCAAGTAGGTCATCCATTGCCTATGAAAGTAAAAAATTGAAAGACACTGAACAATGCTACACAACCCATGAGAACCAGATGACTGTCGTCATTCATTGCCTCGACACATGGAAGCATACTTGATGTGGATGAAGTTCATAGGATGACTGATAACGTGGCTAAACCTTCTTCAAAATACAAATGAAGGTGAGCCCGAAGTAGGCATGATGGCAAGATATTCTAGCCAAATTTGATTTTACCTAGGTGCACAAATGATTCCCCAATGTGTGGGTCTCCCCGGTGTTAAAAGAATATGTGCATTGCTATCTCGGTCATTCTATTGGTCCAACAAAAGAAGAATATTGAAGTTTATATCAAGACTTGTTTTGTGCGCCAACAAGATAAGTTAGAGAGATAAATAAGTTGGATCGTATGCACCCCGACTGTTCGTTTCGATGGATTTCACTTCTGAATCCCCAACTTTAGACGTTATGCGTTACATCTTTGTCTTAATTGATCTTTTTAGTGATTAGAGACATCCGATTCATTGGGTGTTTTTGGACTGTGCTGGTTGATATGATGGGCATGAAACCACAAATCATTCTCAGATGGATAGGCAGATCGAGAGAACTAATTGTTGGAAGAATTCTTGACACATTATTGGTGAGCCAGAAAAATTGGTTTGAGTTGTGCATGGTTTTGCTACAACTTGAACAAGTCATCAGTAACAGGGATGAGTTTGTTCGAGATTGCTAATGGACAATGGTCTCTCACCCCAAATGATGTGGTTGTCCATGTGTTGACGGAAGCTGTCCTGCAGCCTATGGATGCATCCAGGGATACTGGATAAGGGTTCGATTCTATATGACACTGTCGTCTCTACCTTTGTACGAAGACAAAAGCAAGTAGTCAAATCTCTTTCAAGAATGGCGGGCTAAAAGCATCTTTCTAAGATACCTGCCTCTCAATTCCTTACCTACATGAGGGAGAAAGTAAGCGTGAAGGATAACTATGTTTGATAGACTGAAAAACAACCAAGAAACTATTTGCTCGAGTGGAACAAGAGTTTATTGATGATGCAAAGGATAGCTTGGCATAAGTGACTCAATGATGAAGAAATATGTAGATCAGCATTGTAGAGAGTTCATCTCCAAAATTTGAGACAAAGTTATGCTGAAACTTACTTCACACATTTTGGAAGAAGATAAGCAGCAAGACAGTACAACTAGGGCTGATGCTGAAGTACAACGGACCATTTGAGGTGGTCAAGGGTATCGAAATGTTGATTATCGGTTGAAGCTACTTTATTGGTTGAAGATTACCCTACTTCTCGTGCAAGTTATATCAAACAATTCAATGAGGATCTGCTACAGCTAGGCAAAAAGAAAGCAACGCGAGGGCTGCCTGTGATTCAAAAACAGTTTGATAAGGAGCTAGAGAATAGTCTGGATCATAAAACTGAATGGATGAGCAAGAAGAACAGGAGGACCCATTACTTGGTTCATGTTTTATAATCCAATTAATTGCTGAAAACATAATAGATTAAGTGCTTTTTATAATCAGTTTGTTTCATAACTACAATTAAGGCCACTTATAAGTCCTTAAAGTTTGTTTAAAAATTTCAGCCAAATGTGGGTTACTTAGCCCCCGTTTGGTAACCATTTCCATCCCAGAAATTCCCATTCCATTATTAGATTTTTGAGATTTCTGTCAGAGAATAGCGTTTAGTAATTTTTGTTTCCATTCCCATTTGAGAATTGTGTCCACTTTTTTTTTTTAAGAAATGAGAAACCAAAAAGAAAGTTATTTTTTTATTATTCCCATTCCATTTCCATCCCATTTTCTTCTCACTTCATCTCAACCTCACTTCATCGATCAAGAACCAAGAAAATCGTCTCCTCCTCTTAGTTCGTCGATTTCGCCGTCGATCGTGCTTCCTTTTGCCGTTGTTTGTGCTTCTCTGCTCTTCGTCTCCTCCTCCTGTGTTCGTCGTGAGCTTTCGTCGTCATCGTCTTTGCCTTCGTCGCCATCGCCTTCGTCGCCGTCATCTTCGCCTTCGTCGTCAATGTCGAACCCTATTTCGTTGCCATCGTCTTCGCCTTCGTCGAAATCAGTAGGGTTTCGATTGATTTTTCGAAATCGAAATCGATTTCGAGCTTTGATTTCAAAATTGAAACTCGAAATTGAAATCGATTTCGAGTTTGAGATCGAAACCCTATGTTGAATTTGTTCGAATTTGGTCGGGTTTCTTTGAAATCGTTGTTTGCTTCGTGTTCATCGTCCTCCACTTCATCTTGGTTCGTCGTCGTCTGCTTTGAAATCAATTTCGAAATCGAAACTCGAAATCGATTTCGATTTCAAGTTTGAAATGGAAACCCTATGTTGAATTTGTTTGAATTTGGTCGGGTTTCTTGGATTTTCGAAACCCTATTTCAAATTTCTTCAAAATTTCTTCGAATTTGTTCAAAATCGATTTCGATTTTGTTCGGGTTTCTTGGATTTTTTCGAATTTGTTCTTGGATTTGTTCTTGAATTTGTGGTTTAGGGTTCGTTCTTGATTTCTTGGATAAAATCGTTACCAAACGCGGTTCTGTTCCCAGATCCACAAAAAAAATTGCCGTTACTAAACGTGATTCTGTTCCCAAGAAGGAAACAAAATTCTCTTCCCATCCCATTCCCATTTCACTGCATGGGATGGGTACGAAACGGTTACCAAACAGGCCCAATCCTAATGAACATGCTCACCCAAAAGCTCAACACTTCAAATTTTAATTTTATCAAACAATTGTCTGATATGTTCAACACTTAAAATTTCAGAAATTAAAATTTAGCACTTAAATTTTTTAGCACTTAAAATTTTCAGCACTTAAAATTTAAGCGTTATCAAACAGGCCGTTAGTATAGTGGAAGGGTTACATTGATGCTAGTTGTGAAAAGGACGTGACCATTTGACGGTTTGAGAAATATATTAAGGAGTACTGGAACAAGCACCCTCCAAAGGCATTGGCATGAGGTCAAGGTAATAAAAACAGAAAATGCGCAAGACATTGGCATTGATCATTGGAACGGGGCGACGTAACAGACAGAATGTATGGATGATGTCGAGTAGCTGGTGACAAAGTACCTAGATGTTGTACTTGTGGAGCCAAGTATTATGGTGCATGGAGCATTTGTGAAGCATGTGACTGGCAGTTATTGGTCTTTGCGGATAAGGGTAGGGTAATTGCCATGCTTGTCTGTTTGGACATTGTTGAGGTAGGTGTATGTTGTGTGTCCCTAGGCAGTTGGGATGTTAATTGCATCTTGTTCCTTTTAAATTCGAGATTAATTACTTGGGTTCAACAGGGAGACATGTTCCTGCAACTCAGACTGGAATTTGTTTGTATGTACTTGTTCGTTGAGCATATAACAAAGTTGGATTTTGCCTGTAAATTTGTGCGCGCCTGTTTCCATACATTTCTATTTGTTGTGTGTGCGCATATTGCGGGAAGGAAATTGATTGACTACTTGATAAATAATCAGACCACCACTAGGGGTTCAAATTCGTGGGAAAAATTTGACCGTGGCACCAACCATAGTGGTACTCTCTGCTGTCGATCTGTTTAGTGAATCAACAACAAATGTAGGTTTAATTGATAGTCACTCCAACATTAAAGCATGGAGGTCAAAACTGAGTTCTTTGTCTCTATGCTACTTATGATTGGGAATCTGTTGATGAATGACAACATACTTTTCATGGCCCTTTGACATGTTTACAGATAGTTGAATGTAGGAGGGTGTTGAAATGGACATATGCATACGGTTATTATCTACCTGAGCATGAACAAGCCAAGAGGCAGTTTTTCGAGTACCTGCAAGGTACACCGTTTTCTACCATTCTCTACTGAACATTTTACTCTTTACATGTTCTTTCATGTTCTTCATTAACCTTGTGATCTTTGGTCCTATGCAGGTGAAGCTGAGGCGGGTTTGGAAAGGTTGCATCAATGTGTGGAGAAGGAACTGCACACATTCCTTGCTGCCGAAGGCCCTTCAGTGGAGTTCAATAATTTCCGCACAAAGTTAGCTGGTCTTACAAGGTATCTTTTGTACCATTACTCACCTTCATTGTAAACTTCTTGAATTTGTTTACATGACAGCTTGCCCATGGTTAATCCGTACTTGGATCATATTATCTGTCACAAAGATTTAGTCGTGTCAGTTACGTATCTAGGTGTATCCTCAGCTTGTCGGACACAGATATGTGTTGGATATGGATACGTTGGCCGACTAGAAGCCTCTGTGCTTCCTATAGGCTGGCTGAAAACAAGCAACATGCTTCTACTTGTGTGAGACTGAGAATTGTTTCCAATTCGAATGTTGTATATACAATTATTGGATGCACCTTTTTTGGTGAGCATGTGTGTGAACGTGCTTGCATTAAAGAACCGGATTAATATCGATGTATTGTATAATATCCAATGATTTTATCATTGTGTAGCCTTGAAAAATCCGTTCTTCGCTTTTTTACATATAGATTGCTGATTATAGTTGGTTGAGTAGGTTTATATGATAATCGGTAAAGTCATTGCATGAAATTTTAGTTGATGTTTTCTCTTTTGAGCCTTCGCTTTTAAACTCATCTGTATATTTAGCTTTGTTACAATAATAATTGAAAGAGTTAATGTTCGTTTCTATCTAATTGAATAATCATGTGCAAGTCATACATTGATCTAGTGAAACGGATGAGGGCATGTAACTTTTGGATGGTCCCTAATGCAACTTCATTGAACTGAGCTTTGTCGCAGTCATGATTTTTACAGAAAAGCAAGAGCTTCAATAGCTATAACATGCTATCTTGGACACTGGTGAGATGAGTATTTCTAATAAAACGAAGCATGTTCCTCATCCTCAGTATGTTAATTGTTTCAATGCGCTGCCTACTAGGTTTGTTATTGCTCATAAGGATGACTCTTGAGGCATGGGCATTTTTTTCTTCTTTTCTAAAATTGCTTTTGAAGTAAATACTTCTACTCAAAGTGACTGTATTATGCAAAGGCTGCTGATTCTTTCATGATTTAATCGTTATGTGCATTCGCAATTGCTACAGTGTGACTCGAACTTACTTTGAAAACTTGGTCAAAGCATTAGAGTATGGTCTCTCTGATGTGGATTCTCAAGGAGCTTGCAGTAAGACAACAAGCTCGAAAAGCGCACCAGGGACTAGCAAGGGTAAAATTCCCCGCATAAAGGGCAGAGCTGGAGCTGGAGGATCAAGCAGGAACTTGGATGATAACGGGGGTGGTTGGGCATGCGATCAGTGTACTTACATGAATGACAAGTCTTCTACTTCCTGCCAGATGTGCCATCAGCGTAGATGAATACACTTGTTTTTCGTGTACGAGAACAAGTCAACTTGGTTGGGCAAGAAAGGAAATGAGCATTTTTGGGGCCTCCTTTGGATCTTTTGGCTGTTTCAAGGGTTCTATTCTATTTTTTGATGAAAAAAAAAAATTAGGAGGGGAAGATTGTTGGCTGTGGTCTGCTTGTGAAAATGGGGCATTACACTTTTACATATGTATATAGTTCATACCCTGTGGATTTGACACTAGTATTCGATATATGAAGCAAAACCTGGGGGCCGTTGCAAGGCAACTCATGTGTCTCTCTTCTAGTGCAAAATTTATGTTTTGACGATGCTTTACGCTTATTGGAATGTCTTATAAAGATGTCTGCACATGCGTCTTTTATATTTTCTGAACCCCCATTGTGCCTCTTGTAAGTGATTGAGTTTGTTCTCGCAACCCAAATATATTCTTTTGTTTGTCATATATCTATTCCTAGTGTTTTTTGGAATTGAAATACAAATTTGGGAACGAGTTAGCCTTTACCAGGTGTCTCCAATATATTTTTCTTCTTCTTCTTCTTCTTCTTCTATTTTTTATTTTTTATTTTTTTACAATTTCTTGTTAATTTTTAGGAATTCTATTGCTCAAGACTTAATTTTCCGGTTCTAACCAGATTTAGTTAAGGATTCGTTATGTTTGGAGAAGGTGTTATGTATTCAAAGATTTATTCAAAAACGGAATTGAAAAATCTTGGGTTTTAACAATATAGCAAAGGGGGCGGTTTGAATAAGCAAATCAAATTTTGTAACCTATAGGACAAATAACCTATCAATTAATTAAATTTAATTTTATTTAAGATGTTCTAATGATAAACATTAAATGATTTCACTACAAAGAAAATTATGTTGAAGTGTAAGAAGAGTTAGTGACACAATGATTTTATGTAGGAAACTCTAATTAAAAGAGCAAACATAAGGATAACTAAGAATTTATTTGTCAATTATTTATGTAGGAAACTCTAATTAAAAGAGCAAACATAAGGGTAACAAAGAATTTATTTGTCAATTGTGAAAGGTGACGGTCTCTCGTATGAAGTAATATAGTGTTTTCATATTTTTCTCTTCAAATATTTATTTTTCTCACTCTTTTAGGACAAGACTAAGACTAACGAGAGTTGGTAGCATTTTCTAATAAGAAGCTTACACTATCCCAAGCGCACAACCTTTTCCTTACCCATGGCGTCTAGAGTGCAAAACATCTTATACACTAAATGTAAATTCGTCTTTGAAGTGACGTGAGTGTAATTGAGAAACATGGTTTCAAACTCTAATCAATACATCATATAGCTAACTAAAAGTAATTCAATCAAGATGAATCGCGTTATCACAATCTCAACATAAACCTATATCATGAACTGTGGCTCCCTTTCGCACCATGCATCCATGAAAAGATATACTATATGAAATTTCAATTTTAGCCCACACAATGACTAGAGCACCAAATAAAAATAAAGATTTAAGATCTTTTTGGGTTTTTATAAGAACAAGCAAAATGTTCTTTTTTTTTGAGTTCATTTGAAAATAAAAGCAAATATAGAGATAATACAAAAAATCACATCCCTAGTAGAGAGATGATCAAATAAGACAAGACATGTGAGTATTCTTAGGTACGAGGGACCTCTCAGTGGAAAGCAACAAAGAATGGGCTATCTCCTTGAGCATAAATGTCGTGCTTCCTAACCGAAATTAACTTGGGTCTTCCTGTTTATGGGGAAAAACTAAAGGTGACATCTCATTTGCTAGGTTTCCTAAAATGCTTTGACCTATTTTTGGGAATCTTGATGTTAAATTTACTAGGTCGGATAACGAAAAATGACTTGCCCTATTGGGTTTCACATTTCTTGACATGCTTCACACTCCCCAAAAAGATACGCAAGAATTTATTGGACTAGAATTTTCTGCACCTTGATCTAAAGTAAAATAGATAGCCTTATCTAACAAATAGATTAGTTACCGTTGGAGCGTGTTTAAACACCATAACAAGAAGTTCCAAAGGTGTTAGTCTTTTGTTCCTAAATCTATGAACGACGTAACTATCTCACATATAACATTTCCGCACCAAGAAATCAACCTTGGTAATGCTCCTTCAATCTTCAAAGTAGTTTGGTTACTAGATAATTGAGGATATGGACGTTTGAATGGTTTAAGTCTGGCCGAATACTTTAGGCTCTATTCATGCTTTCTAGGTCTTTTATGTCCTAGACACCTCTTTCTCCTATTTTACATTTCGATTTCTAAACCTTTTTAAATTGTTCGACTTTTTTCCCTATACTTTCTAGAAGACTATTAGAACATCAATTTTTTGTTGTGTGATCCAATAGGTTCATATAAAAAGATGGACAATAAAATTAATTAATTAGTTAAAATAATTCCAGTTTTCATTTATAAAGAAACTATTTCTTTACAATATTCTCACTAATTATGGTCGACGTCTACCAATATTCCATAACTATATCCATTCGATATGAATTTAATCCAGATAACATCTCAATTGTAATTACTATGTTATTCGGTCTCTATCTTTGTGATTTCGAAAGAACAAGTAGAGTAGGATAAGGTTAAAATCCCGAGTGCAATCATATATATTTGACTGATAATATAATTCATCTTGTCATACCAATTCAAATCTCATCACAATTAACACAGTTCCCTATCCAAATACTTTGGTTGAATTGTATTAAATTTATTCACATATGACATATCTCTTTTCGCTGAGGCAATATATATTGCATATCTAAATCTTCACATATACAATTTACTACACCCAATGAGCACCGTTGAAGATCCGTGATTAGAATATTTCACTTAGTACTGTCACAGCATAGATACACATATAATGACTATTCAGTACCTCAAGTCTAAATATTAGCATCATTACAACTAACATATATATATATATATATGGAATATCAAGAATGATCACATTCAGACACTTACTACAACTTAGTAAGTTCTCTTACGATTATTTTAGTGCTCATACTAATTGTTTTTAAGATTTACCGTTCTCAAAAGAGAAGACACTACACAAGCTAGTCTAAGCGAATTATTGACGTATCTCATTTTTTTAAGAAGAAAAAAAAAGATAAAAAAGAAGAAGAAAGAATCGCTTTTAGAAAGAAACAAAAAAGAGAAGAGGGTTTTGAAATGCGTCGGTTTTCTCATAAAAGAACTTAGGTCGATTTTTAAGGAAATGAGTCGTCACCAAATATTGAGTTTAAGTGATATGCTAGGTCATTGAATTTTGATAAAACAACTTAAGAATGGCCTAAGTAAATTTTTTACTCCAAAAGTAAGGTCAATCCAAAGACTCATTTAAAAGAGTTCGAGGGTCATTTATACTTGGGGAAAGATGTTAGACATCTCAAGACACTCGTTCAAAAACAGTATCTTATGTCTAATTAAGTCTAATTAGTTTTAGTCCGAAACTTTTTTTTTTTTTTTTTTGAAATTTTTTCCTTACTATTATGATTTTTTTTTTGGGTATTTTTGAATTAAGGTAAGACAAGCTTTTGGTGATTTTTTAAATGTTTCTTTGGTATCACATCTTATCAAATCATAGAAGAATTTGACAAGTATGATCCTTGGGGGACATTTATGCAATGAATGATACCTACTAAAATGGCAATTTTATTAAAAAAATAATTTAATTTTCTTAAAATAATATTATTAACTTTGTGACAATTTATTCATATATATTTGTTGGCCCAAAGGTCTACCGAAGAAGGGGTTGAATTGGGGAGTTATAAAATTTTAAATAATTAAATCTTTAACACACAAATTATCAATTTTCTTAATTGATTATTATCTTATTAAGCAACAGATATGTGTCTAATTAAGTGCATACCCAAACAACAGAAATATAACAAGGTAACATACAATAATTTATCCTAGTTCGGTTAGCTACTCTTAACTACCTTCAGTTCCCCAAGCTCCACAGGACTTTTGCAAGCCACTAATCTTCTGATTCCTTTTCCATGTAGGAACCAAACCCCTACAATCATTTTCACAGATTTAGGATTAACTTAATTCTTTTTGCATGCTCAAAATTAAATTTTTACACTCTTACAATTTTTTGTTTTCACAGGCTTAAGAAGAATCTTATCTTTTTACCAAGTTAAATACTAACATAATTTTATTACAGGAAGAATTAAATCTAATCATTTTAAAAGGTTAAAGATCAAACTTGATTTTTTTCACAGGCTTAGAAAGAGCTTTATCTTTTTACCAAGCTAAATACTGACATAATTCTATTACAGAAAGAATCAAACCTAATCTTTTTAAAAGGCTAAAGATCAAACCTGATTTTTTTCACAAGCTAAAGATCAAACACTAATTACTCTGATTAGATACCGTCCTAAATATATCTACCCACTCACACTCGCAAATACAAAAACTTCACGAGTTTCTTTTCACATGAACTTCTATCAACTCAAAACAATTATGATTAATTAATGTCCCAAAAAACTATGTGTGAAATAAATCTGATTTAATTTAATTTGAAGCACATATAATATGTAATCAGATTTCGCAGACAAAAATCGTTTTTTAAAATATGCAAGATTTTCAAACATGAAAATAATTTTTCTAAAAAAAATATTTCAAGTAATCAATTAGATAATCTCAGAAAAGCACTTAAAATAACTTGGAAAGATCTCATCAGAATTTCTCGTAAATAGATAAGATAACTCAGTAAAGAACAAAACCTATGATGAAAATTTTTGCGCGCTCCGATCAATAACTCTTTCAAAATAACTCTCTTTAAAGTAAAGGCTAATTAAAACTCTTTACTCTTCATTGCTTAAAGTTAAAAATGCAGGTCTCGGTAAACAGAATTCTAACTAAGCCTATTACAACAAGTTTTCAAAATATAAGATCTAAAATGTCACTCTAAGACCCTATATATCTTATACTATCAAAATAGATATATTTCTTTTACAAATACTTTTAGAAAAACTTGATTTGATCCCCAAAACATTTTAGATTCAAAATACTTAAAGATATGAATTAGTTTTACTAATTCAATTCAAAGAACTGATTAAAATATGAACTAAATAAATTGGATCTTAGTGACATAACAACAACAACAACAACAAAATATCTCATTTTCCAATGTTCAAAACCCTAAGATCGGGTAAAAGATCACACGAAACGAAAAAGTCAATAATGATTAGTCCGCGCCCATCGGTCAATCGACACCCTGTCGGTTAACTGACCACTTGCAACAATCAACTTTTTGATCATTGCACACTTTTTCGTCATTCGACCGGCCACTAGGTCGGTTGACCGATTCAGTCAGTGTGTTTCATCTTTTTTCTGCATTTAAGCCACTGGTTATTTTAGTCGACTGACCTATCTTGTCGGTTGATCGAATTGGTCAGTAGACATCAATTTTAACTCCTTTAAGCTATTGTTTTAGTTAGCCAACCAATCCATTTTTGTTAGTTGCTGAATTGACATAATTTTAATTATTTTTATATTTTATTATTTTTTATTTTCTATATATTTTCATCACTTTCATGAATTTTGAAAATGGCCAAACCTTAGGGTAAAAATTGAATTGTTAAAAATTTGATTTTGATCGATTTCCTAGAAATTGATTTTTGAAAGATAATGTTGATTAATAAATTTAATTTTTCGAAAAGTTCTCCCAATTGATCAAGAATCAATTTTTACAAAATTTTAATTTTGGGCTCAAGGTTTTTCGTTGACTTTTCGAATCTCAATTGGAGATCCGACTCGAACTTTTCAAGCACTACGTTCATTTTCAAAGAATTTGATTTAAAAATTGGAACCTTAATTGTCCTTTTAAATATCGATATAAATTTAAAAAAAAAAAAAAAAAAAAAAAAAAAATCTATTTTAACCCCCTCCAAAACTTTCTTAACAATTATTTCAGTTGGACAGTCCTGGGCCCAATTGGGATTTATCAAGCTCATATTAGACTTGGTTGAGACGTGATTGAGATTACCAAACGTCAATTTTGAACCTCACAACCCTAAATTAATATTTTGAATTTCAATTTTGCCCCAAAAACTTGTTGACTTGAAATGAATTTTCCAATTGATTTTTAATAAAGTTTAATCACGATTCACACTCTTAATTGGATACTAATGAAATATTAAATTAAAATCTCAGAATTTTAATTTAATATTTTGAAGTTCCGATTTAACCCATAAAGTTTCCAATTGTGACTTTAAAATTCAAATCAACTCTAAAAAATATCAAATCGGTGTTTCATATTTTAACTGAAACATTTTCCAAATTCATGAAAAATCAACCTAGCAATTTTTTTTGTCATTTTTTTTCATTATTTTACTGAAATGTCTTATTCTAGCGGGACAAAATGTGGTATCTACAGTTATGCCTCTTTGTCATGCGATTTATTATTATGAGAAAGACAACACACTCCATTTTGTTCCGCTGTCATAATACAAAATAGACATGGAGAGAAGGTGACCAAACCCAAACTGGGTTGCCTAGGTATCTTGGTACTACCAAGAATTAGGTCAAAATGTAACTTAGAATATGCCCCTTTAGGGTTTAAACGAATGCTCATAATGGACAATGTTCATTTAGAGGTAATGCAATCAATGAAAAAAAATAAATACTCATGACGAATTTGGTTAATTTAGAATTAGTGTAGAAACGAAAATCACTCATAATGACAATGTCCGTTTAGAGGTAGTGCGAAAATAAAAAAATTCACAACGAATCATGTTTTTTTAGAGACAAAGCAAAAATGAAAATACCCATGACGAACAATGTCCATTTAGAGTAGATGCATAAATGGAAAACATACTCATGACGAATAATGTTCATTTAGAGAAAATACAGAAATAAAGAGGGACATGGGACACTGAGTTCGTTTAGAGGCAAGAAAGGAGAAGAAACTCGTAAGGAACGCAAATCTTTTAGAGTATTGAAGAAATAAAAAACAATTCATGATGAACAAGGTTCGTTTAGAGACAAGGAAGGTGACAAACACTTATGACGAACAAGGTTCATTTAGAGGCGAGAAAACAAAAATATTCATGACGACCAATGTTTGTTAGAGAAACTGTATAAATAGAGAGAGACTCATGACGAACCAAGTTCGTTTAGAGGCAAGAAAGGAGAAGAAACTCATGGAGAACGCAGTTCGCTTAGAGTTTTCAAAAGATACCGCTCAACTTATGGTGGGGAGGACTCAAATGGTGCACACAGCACAAGAATAGATTTTTTTTTTTTTTTCAAACGATGTGCATAGCACAAGAAAAATAAAGGAAGAGGGATGATGACGAACACAATTGGCTTATTAGAGTATTCAGGATAAAGAATACCTCCCAATCTATGGAAGGAAAGGAATGAAAGGAGCTCATGATGAATGTAGTTTGTTTAGAGGATTTAAGATAAAGATTATGTCTTGGCTTGTGGTAGCGGAGGATTGGGAGGAACTCATGACAAAAATTAAAATATCTCTCAGCCTATGGATGGAGAGAATTGAAAGGAGCTCATGGTAAACACAACTTATTTAGAGGATTTAAGATGAAGAATACCTCTTTGGCAATGGTAGGGGAGGATTGCAAGGAGTTTATGACAAACGTAGTTCATTTAGAGGGATTTGAGATGAAGAATACCCCCCGACATGCGGAAAGAGAAGATTGAAAGGAGCTTATCATAGTTCGTTTAGAGGATTCAAGCTAAAAAAGTACCTCTCGGCTTGTGGAAGGGGAAGACTGAAAGGGTGCGCATAGCTTGAAAATAAACAAGCTTTACATAATGTGCCCTAGCTAGTAGCTGGGGCGGGAATGACAAATCTAGACTTTTTTCTTAGGGCCCATTGACGGGCGGATGCCATATAATATTCCCTAACTTGTGGTTGGGGCGAGAACGAAATATCAAAAAAATATGAAATGTATCCCAGCTTGTGGCTTGGGTTGATGTTGTTCAGAAAGAACCTCCCAAGGGGAAACCTGTTATGTCAACAAGCATCAAAAAAGAAAAGATTAGCTTGATCATCCGGCCATTCAAGCGAGTGATAATGGTCCATGCATTCCAACTTTTTGGGTTTTCTGCAAATGGACAACAAAACATTTCCTAAAATATGATGTTAAAAAAAAAAACCTTTATATATATATAACTCAGAGGCCTCACCTTGAACTCAGAAGTAGGGCAAAAAAATTAGAAAGTTACTTTTCATCACATTGTCTTTACTTGGCCTACTAGACTCCTATTTTCTTCTCGGTTGCCTCGCATTTCGGTGCTTGGGGTTCTGTACTCTTGTATGCTCTGTAGTTGATTCAAATCCAACAAAACTAATTTATCCAAAATATGGGTAAAAACATATTTAAAAATTTAATAGAACAAGTATTTTCCTCACTAGATATGACTTCCACGAGATTTTGAGTTTGATTGCTGACAAGCCTGATTTCAATACAATTTCAGACCATGTCTGATGTTCTTTCTATAGACTCCAACTTTATTCACATCCATCAAGTTCTGATGCGGAAACCACTTGCAGTCAACGAAAATTGGGCCAAAGAGATATAATAAAAAAAGACACCAAAGCGAATCAATCCACCTCTATTTTCAATCCTTTCTATTTCTATTTTTTATTTTCTGCTTTTTTGCACAATCACTCTTTTGTATGGTCGGTGGTTTTTTGTCTTTCTACAATCCTTACAATATTTTCAAAGTGCTATTTTGAGTTTTTACCATCTTCGGGTAGTACTAATTTTATTTTATTTTTCCTTTTGTTGCCCTCGTTCCCTTAAGGTTCAGAGTTTGGTTGTTTTTTTTTGAAAAACAGATAATCATGCTCACAACTTCTAGAAAAAACTAATTTCATCAGGCAAAGTACTTCTTTACATACTCAGAATTTAAAGGATCGGGAAATACATTATCATCCCTCTCTTGGAGAATTAGTGGTCTACCACTCAAAGCTTTATGGACTATGAAATGACCCTCTAAATTAGGGGCAAACTTGCCTTTAGCTTCATCCTAAAACGGGATAATCCTCTATAACACAAGCTCGTCGAATCTGAAAATTTTGGGATAAACCCTTTTGTTGCGAGCTTTATCAATTCTATGCCTATAGCATTGCCCATGGCAAATCCTTAAGAGTCTTTTTTCATTAATTAGGTAGAGTTTGTCTAACCTCTGCTGCACCTATTTGGTTTCAGTTGGGATCGCTGCCTCCATCCCATAGACTAGGGAGTAAGGAGTTCGTTGAGGTCCGAAAGATTTTGTTTATGTTGTTATTGGCGTCTTCCACTGCCCTGTTCATCTTTGGCGGTACGGTGTCAAATTTTGATGCTCGATTTTGAATCGCTGACATATTTCTTGTATATTCAATCCCTTCAAGTTTTTGGCATATCCAGTGATTAGGGCTTGCTAAAAACGATACCGTTTTCTAAGTTACTCAAGTTAGGGAGATCTCCTCCACCCACTTTATAAAGTAGTCTATCACCACCAGAATAAAGTGATACCCACTCGATACCTTTGGGGTGATTTCTCGATAACGTCCATTCCTCAAATTTACAAAGGTCACCAGGCCGTCAAGCAATGGAGTTGTGAATGAGGGAGACATGAATCTAGTTACCGTGTATCTGACACTTATGACATCTCTGGACAAACTACACACAGTAGCTTTCTATTGTCTTCCAAAAGTGATTGGTGTTAGCCTACAGATCGATCTATAAAAAGAGGGGAGGGGGGGGGGGGGGGGGGGAGGGGGAGGAATTGGGTAGTAATCAAAATTTAAATAATTAATTATCAAATATACAAATTACCAATTTTCTTAACTAGTTCTTATCTTGTATTATATTAGAAAAATATTTAACTAAGTGCACAAACAAACAACCAGAAATAAGGAAACAACACAACGATTTATTCTGGTTTGGTAAGTTACTTTTACTTACGTCTAGTCCCCCAAGCTCCACAAGACTTTTGCAATTCACCAATCCCTCATTCCTTTCCCAAGTGGGAACCAAACCCCTACAATCCTTTTCACAAGTTCAAGACTAACCTAATTCTTTTCATAGGCTCAGAATCAAACCTTTACAATTTTTCCTTTTCACAGGCTAATGAAGAACCCTAATTTTTTTACCAGGTTAAAAACTAACCTAATTCTATGACAGGCAAAATCAAACATAATCCTTTCCACATACTAAATATCAAACCTAACTAACCTGATCAGACACTGACCCAAATGTGTCTAATTCACTTACACTTCCAAATAAAAAAAAATAACCAGTTTCTTTCCACATGAGCTTCTATTACTTCAATACAATGTATTATTAAATTAATCCCAAAACTAAGTGAAAAAATAAATCAGATTTAACTCAATTTAAGCACACAAATAATATTAATCAGATTCTACAAGTAAAAATTGTTTTATTGGATTTTCAAGATATACTTAATTGAAAACAATTTTTCACATAAAATACTACTAGCTTAATTTAGAAATATAACTAAAATAAAACACATAATTTTGAGCTAGTAATCAGGAATAATCTCACTGAGATTTTCTTTAGAAGATCGTAGGAAAGACTCAATCCCAGAAATAGCAAGAACAACGATGATTTCTTCAAAGCAAACTTCAACTATTGAAAGCACTCTCAACAAAATAATTTTCTTTACGAATATAGCTGATTAAAACTTTTGTTCTTGATTAATTGTTAAGTTAAACACAGACGTTTTATTATAAAGATTTCAAACTATGCATATAAGGACTACTTTTCAAAACATAAGGCCATTTATGACATTTTAAGACCTCATATAAAATACTCTTTCAAAACAGATATATTTCATTTTAAAATACTCTTTGAAAATCTCAATTTAGTCCCCCAAAACTTCTTTGATTCAAAAACATTAAATAGAGAACGTGATTTTACAAATTCAACACATAAAATCAATTAATATAAGGACCAATTAATAGGATTTTCAAAATATGTGATAAACATTTGAAATATACTCAAATCCCCTTAAAATCTAATTTTTCAACGTTTAAAACCATATGATTTGAGTTGAAAATATAAAAAATCGAAACAGTTAAAGCAGACTAAATTTGCTGCCGTTGGTCAACCGAACCCCTGTCGGTCAACCGATCCTACCTAACGGTTCAAATTCCAAAAGTTGCAGCTTCCGTTGGTCGATCGGGCCCTTTTATCGGTCGATCGTTCTGGCTAGTGGCTCCCTTTCATATTTTCTCATGAGCTACCATTCCTTTTAGTTGACCAACCATTTTCATTAGTCAACCGAATTGGCTAGAACTTCCTCATTTCATGTTTTAAAAATATTTTCTCAATTCAACACTTTATGAAAAATAGTTTCATGATTTAACACTTTATGAAAATAATTTAAGATTTTAAATTTATCACTTCTTAACATAATATGCATAAGAATACTCAATTTTACGTGTCTTGCGCGATCTTAATCGGGTTGCATTAAGAATATAAAAGTATTGAGTTGTTTTTTTATCTAAGAATACAAAAAATCTTCAATACTCCAAAAATTCTTCAACGTTTTCGTTTGCAACCATCTTGAATCTTTTATTAAATATTGTCTTGTCAATCTTCAACGATCAATATCTTTTACAATTCAATCTTTTTCTCATTTGAACAAACGGAACTCTAATCTAAAATAACTCAATAAACACATTAATTTAATAAAATATTAACGTTCAATTGTCTATCAAAATATCTATGGTCAACAGCTAGTTCTCATGATCTTTTTTGCGAGCATAAAATCGCTCATGAGGGGTCCACAAATAACAACATAAACTTCTTTCATCAACTGGATAGATTTGTCTGCTCCAATGTATCTCAACATGCCCATGTTAAAAGAACGCTTGTATATATATATTTTTTCTCTAAAGAAGAATAGGTCCGCTAACCTCCACAGAGTCCTTCAATTGGCACTGGACACTCCTTCTGGATACTCTTTGCTTTTTAAAAAATTAGCAATTCCTGATGAAGTCGAGCAATTTTAAAAATTTTGGAGTTACAATTAAAATTTTTAAAAGTTAATTCTAGACTAAATTGATTGAATTGAAAGTAGTTTTCAATGGGATATCAATCAAATCTTCAAATTATGAATCCTTCTCTTAAAAGGTATTTAAATTAATTAGATTCTCCAACTGTCACACCCCATATTTGGCATTGATCGGAATTTAAGGTGAAAACTTCTGCATATCCAAAAATATCACCCTACATTGGTCTGTTACGCAAAACTATAATAATCTTATAATAGAAAAAGCAGTAGAAATTTATAACCATTAAAACTATAGTTGTTGAAAACAAATCACCTCCAAATCCTCATGCCAAAATAAAACATCAAATAACAAATAAAACAAGTTTTAAGAAATGAAACTAAAGATCAATAATACTGAAGTAAAATTATTCCTTCTTCCTCATAGGGGCTATCCTCAAGTTCTAGTTCACCAATCTATGTTAATTTTGCGTAAGCTCACAGCTTGTAAGTAATAATCTACTTCAATTAGCTGCACAAAACATATATTTAAACTAAAATTAAAATAAGTTAACCACAACTATCTCATGCATTCCCGTCAATGCATAAGAAAAACACTAACAATTATGATCCGGCTATAGACATAGTCACTTGTGAAATCGCAACCTTGCCAACATAGAACCCCCATTAGTAAGTCTGATACTGATATGGGAAAACTCCCGCTTATAACTGACATTGGCGTGCAGCTTTAAACGAGTCGAATCGGGTCTAAAATCTGATCCAGGACAGACAGACTCAATGGATTATCTGGGCCAAAGAATAATAAGCTCAACTGGGTACTAACTTTGTCAGTCTTCTATGCAAGACTAATGGCCTCATGAAGAGGCCCATATTTGGGCATACCTAAGCCCACGGTGTTCAGGACCAAAGAACGAACAGGTCAACCCATTGTGAACGTCTCCCCTACACTTGAAGAGCATGATGAGCCAGATTGACTGTAACGACTTATATCTAATGCGAACTGTTATAGAGATTTCTCCTGAAATCATGGAGATATTGGCTATCTTCCAAGCCGTTAGGAGCATATCACGTAATGGGCAACCTCTCCAATGAAACGACATAATATCTCCAAGCCTATAAAAATGGCACGCATCACTGGTAATGATGGATGATTCAATCTGTGTATTATCTTCTCTATTACTAGATTAACTTATTCTCATGCCAAAAATTATTTGGCCGACACCACACCGGTGTCCCCCCTTGAGAACTCACAGTTTTGCAGGTTATAGAGGAAGACGAAGAGATTTTCAGCATGTGCAGAGCTGTTACACGTGTTGGGGATTTCTGGTAACATCATTTGGCGTCGTCTGTGGGAATGCTAATTTAAAAAGCTTTCTGTAGAAATTATGAGGCAATTGCGAGCTAGAGGAGCAGCGACGAATCGAAGCAACGACTTTCCGCCGCGATCTGATACGAAAGTACCAATGGAAGAACATGAGGAAGTTCAGGCTGATCCTCCCTTACTGATGCTAAGCACTGATGCAAAGATTGATGCTCTCATAGCAAAGATGACTGAGATGGCAGATACGATTATTTATATAACGCAGATAATCGCCAATAGTAGGTCGCACTCCCGAGCCACCATCAACGAGGTAGGAGAAGAAGTAGAGTCTCCAGGATAAATTGATTCACGGTCCCAATGGGAGCGAGCTGCCTACGAAAATACAAGCAATTAGCAGCGTGAAAGGAGGATGCATAGCCGAACTGAGACTGTTGACTCCCGTCAACAGATCAGAAGTAAGGTGGAAAAAAGCCAGCCTTTAGACGAGCCGGATATGCTATTGAAAGGTATTGAAATGTCTTTCTCCTTAGATATCCTAATTGAACCGTTGTCCGAAAAGTTTGATCCCACGAAGTTTGAGAAATATGATGGGAAAACAGATCGTGTGGACCATATTTGCCAGTTCAAACACGTCATGAACCTATATGGTTCAAGTGACTCCACACTTTGCAGAGCTTTTGCCATAACCTTAAAGGGTTCAGCCCTTGAGTGGCTACATACACTCCCACCAAATTTCATCACGTCCTTCAAGGAATTTGGAAAGATGTTCATCAACCGCTTCATAACCAGCCAAAGGTTGATAAAGGGTCCCGACTATTTGCTGGCATTGCGTCAAGAAAAAGGAAAGACTCAACGACAGTATATGAGTCATTTCAATGGAGAGCTAACATGCATTGAAGGTTGCGATACGAATCTCATCATTAATGCATTTACGCCAGGATTATGCCATGACAGGTTTTAGGATTCTCTCACGAAGAAAAATCCTCAGAGTATGGCGGAGCTGATGGAAAAAACTAAGCCCTACATGAAGCTGGAGGACGTCAAACTCGCAAGAGATGACATGGGATCTTCTAAAGATCACCCCAGATAAAG
This sequence comes from Eucommia ulmoides, assembly GCA_016647705.1. Lineage (NCBI taxonomy): Eukaryota > Viridiplantae > Streptophyta > Magnoliopsida > Garryales > Eucommiaceae > Eucommia > Eucommia ulmoides. The sequence continues at coordinate 14,598,259 of CM028327.1, read as the reverse complement.
CGAGAAAGACCTCAGCAAGGCCAAAGCCAATAGTTCAGACAAGCGCAAAGATCGGCCGCGCAACTCAGGTTCCAAACCAGAAGCTCGGCAAGAGCTAAACTTTCCTAGTCTACGAATACCGATCTCAAGAATACTGCATGAGATACATGCATCTGAGGTAATCCAATGGCCTCCCATGTAGGCTACCAAGTCCAATAGGAAAAACAGATTGAAGTACTGTGATTTCCATAGGTACCATGGTCACGACATAGATGAATGTTGGGAGCTCAAAAGAGAGATCAAACGGTTGGCTGATATGGGTCAGCTGCGTGACTATCTACAAGAATGCTCAAGGGAGAAAAAGAGGCATAGGAATGAAGGCCGCCATGAAGAAAATCGTGAAAAGGAGCGCAAAGAGGAGCGTCCCAACGAGAATCGTGAAGTAATTTTCCTGATAAACTCCGTTGGGCCATCAACCGGAGAATCCAATCGTAAACAGAAAAGGAAGGTCCGCGAAGCAGCACTAGAACGCTACTATGGAGAAGCAATGGTAGTAACAACAAATCCAGGACCAGTTATCACTTTCTCTGAGAAGAATTGCAAAATGATAGTTCATCCCAATGAGGGTGCACTAGTTATCACTTAATGGATTTCCAGCTTCTAGGCAAGGCAGATTTTGATCGATAATGGCAGTTCCGCTAATATTATTTTTGTGGATACTCTGAAGCAGATGAGAATACCCAATTCGGATATCATTTCCACTCAGACAGTTATGGTGGGATTTAATGGCGATCTTACATCGCCACATGGAAAGATCACCTTATCCGTCACTTCAAACAAGGAAGAACGGAGATACACAAAGACTATGGAGTTCATGGTGATGGACTCTACATTCCCTTATAATGCAATACTCGGGCATCCATAGCTACATGCGATAAGAATTGTTGTATCAACATACCACCAATGTGTCAAGTATGCGGATGATGGTTCTGTGGCGGTGATACGAGGTGATCAAGTAGCTTTAAGGCAATGTTTTGTTGTAACTATGAAGGGCAGGAGCACGCCATTGTAGCAATTAAAGCAGAAGCAATAAGCAGCTTCGTCAGAAAGCTCGGCGAATGAAATTGATGACTTCAGGGAGTATGTAAGTGTAATTCAACCCGCTGAGCAAGTAAAGCAGATCTCATTCAATGATGGGGCTCAAAAGCTTATGATCGACGGGTCATTTAGTCAGACTGAGACCGAAAAGATCAGCATGTTGTTCCAAAAGAACCTGGACATCTTTGCATGGACTCCAGAAGATATGAAGGGTATTAGTCCAGACGTTGCGGTACACCGCCTTGATATCTCCAGGTCTTACCCTCCAGTCAGGCCGAAAATGGGAACTTTCAACCTTGAAAAAGAGCAAGCGATTGAAGCCAAAGTGCGGAGACTTCTCTACATTGGCCACATAAGGGAAGTGATGTACCCAAGGTAACTGACTAACCCAGTTCTCGTCAAATCAAGCATGCCCAAAAGACTGCTATCCAATACCAAGGATAGACCAGATGGTAGATGTAGCAGTAGGGCATCGACGACTAACCATGATAGATGCTTTGCAGGCTACAATCAAATTCGCATAGACCAGCAAGACGAGGAGTGAACATTTTTCATCACACCAAAAGGTACTTACTGCTACAAAGTAATGACATTTGGTTTAAAAAATGCAGGAGCCACATATTAGCGATTACTGAACCGCATTTTCCAATATCAGATTGGAGCAACTATGAAAGTCTACATAGATGATATGCTTGTCAAAAGCTCTAGAAAAGATGACCACCTTAACCATTTGGCAGAGGCCTTTGCCGTCCTGAGAAAGTACAACATGAAGCTGAATCCAGAAAAATGTGCTTTTGGAGTTGCATCTAGAAACTTTTTGGGCTTTGTGGTGAACCAGACCGGCATCATGATGGACTCAAGTCAAATAGAAGTTGTCAAGAACATGAAATCCCCTGCAACTATAAGAGAAGTTCAAGTGTTGACGGGGAGTTTGGCTGCGCTGAACAGATTCATCTCTAAATTTACTGATAAGTGTGCCCCATTCTTTAAGATTTTGAAGAGGAGTAAAACTTTTCAGTAGAATGATGACTATGAACAAGCTCTCCAATCCACCAAAGATTACTTGGGCTCAGTAGAGACACTGGCTAAAGTAAATCCAAGAAAAGAACTCTATCTCTATCTCGCAGTGACGCCTGTAGCAGTGAGTGTCGCGCTGGTCAAAAATCATGCAAGAGGGTAGAGGCCGGTCTACTACATCACCAAGTCTTTAGTTCCGGTAGAAACTCGCTACACCGAGTTGGAGAAGCTCACCTTGGCCTTGGTAACCGCAACACGAAAGCTTAGACCATATTTCCAAGCACATGTGATTAACGTGTTGACCTCTTACCCACTCTGAGCTGTAATGTACAGGCCAAAAGCTTTTGATCGTCTCATGAAGTGGACTGTTGAACTTGGTGAATTTTTCATCAAGTATAGACTTAGGATAACAATCAAAGTCTAAGCTCTAGCCGACTTTATTGTTGAACTAACTCCTCCAATGGAAAAGGAAGTACGGAAATCAGGGTGCCATGGTCAATCAGTTACGCCATGGACCTTGTGGGTAGATGGTACTTCGAATATGAAGGGGTATGGTGTGGACATAATCCTACAAACACCTGAAAGAGATTAGCTTGAAAAAACAGTACAATTCTGCTTTTGAACCTCCAACAATGAAGCTAAGTATAAAGCTGTGATCATTGGGTTGACTCTGGCATAAGAGTTGGGTGCCTAGCATTTGGAGATAAAGTCAGACTCACAATTGGTGATCAATCAAATTAATGGGTTGTTCATCATTAATGAGGAAATTTTGCGACTTTACGTTGAGAAAGTGAAAGAGTTGACCTCCTCATTCCAGAGTTGCAACTTTGAAGCTATCCCGAGTACTGAAAACACAAAGGCAAATGCCTTGTCAGTACTAGTATCTTCTTTGGGACCGGATCAGAAATCTGAATTAGTTGATCCTTGATCAACCATCTGTAGCAGCGCTAGTTAGCCAATGTGCATGCATAGGCCAGTTGGACCAAGTAGAAGACTGAAGAACCCCTTTAGTTCAATTCTTGAAAGAGAGAATTTTATCAGAAGACAAGGACACCACTAGAAAGGTTCTATACAAAGCATCAAGGTACGTGTTAACCAACGACAAATTGTATAGACGTTATTTTTTTCAACCTTTGTTGCTCTGTCTAGGACCAAATAAAGCAACCTGTGTCCTGCAAGAAATACATGAAAGGGTTTGTGGAAACCACCAAGGGAGAAGAACCTTAGTTTATAAAGCGCTGAGAATGGAATAATACTGGCCAACCATGCACAATAATGTGCAGGAATACGTCAAGAAATGTGACAAATACCAACGATTCTCCAATGACATCAAAGTCCCTGCTCAATAGCAAACTCCAATAACCAGCCCATGGCCATTTGCTCAATGGGGGATGGATGTGCTGGGGTCATTTACTCTAACACCTAGAAACAAGAAGTATCTGCTGGTGGTAATTGACTATTTCATCAAGTGGGTCGAGGAAGAAACATTCGCAATTGTGGGAGAAAACGAAGTTAAGAACTTTCTTTGGAAAAACATCATCTGTCGTTTCGGGATTCTTGTAGTCCTAATTTTTTATAACAGAACACCGTTCACCGATGGTAAAGTTGCATGGATGTACGATGAACTAAAATTTCAACATCCACCAGCCCAGCATACCCATAAGCCAATGGACAAATAGAGGTGACAAACTGTTCCATCAAGAAGGCACTCAAGAAATAACTAGATAATGTCAAAGAAAAGTGGGTAGAAGAACTCCCAAGAGTATTGTAGGCCCATCGTACTACCCTAACGTCTACTACCGGATAAAAACCCTTGTCCCTAACTTATGGAACTGAAGTTGTCGTTCCTGTGGAGATAGGGATTCCGTCTTAGACGAGATGACACGATCAACCTGGTGGAGAATGAAGAACTCATACGAGGAGAAATGGATAAGCTAGAAGAAAGACGACACAGGTCATTATTGAGGATGAAAGCTTACAAATCAAGGATGGCACGAATATTCAACCATGCAGTCCGTCCACGACACTTCTCCTTAGGAGACTTGGTACTTCGGAGAGTAATGCCTCATCGTCCAGAAGCTTGCTTGGAAAAGGTAGCTCCTAACTGGGAAGACCCTTACCAAATAACCAAAGTAAATAGACCAAGAACCTATTGGCTTGAGGATCTTGACGGCATAGCGATTCCCAGACCATGGAATGTCTCTCATCTACGCAAATATTTTGTATGAATTCTTGATCATTTTTTATTAATTTTTGTCTTTAATTCAGTATTTTGAAAACATTCTTTCATATTTTGAGAAACTCTTTGAATAAAGAAAATAAATCATCTTTCCATCAACTTTGCAACATTTATTATTGCATTATTATGTTTCTGCATTTCCTACAACACTTAACGAATTAAGGCTAAGTATAGTACAGATAGTTGGCATTAAAGTTAGCAGTTAATAGAGTGCGTCAGCTCAGTAACCAACTGAGCACCTCAACCTAGCAATAACTGAGCTCCTTAACTCAGCAGCTAACTGGGCGCATCAGCTCAGCAATCAATTGGGCACCTCAGCCCAGAAACAACTGAGCGCCTCAGCCCAAGTGAGTTCCTTAACTTGGTACCTCAGCCCAACTGAGTTCCTTAACTTAGACTCTAACTGAGCGCGTCAGCTCAGCAACCAACTGGGCACCTCAGCCCCAACAATAACTGAGTTCCTTAGCTCAGCAGCTAACTGGGTGCATCAGCTCAGTAATTAACTGGGCACCTCAGCCCAAAACAATTGAGCGCCTTAGTCCAGCAACAACTGAGTTTCTTAACTCAGACTCAGCAACCAACTGGGCACGTCAGCTCAGCAACCAACTGGGCACCTCAACCCAGCAATAACTGAGCTCCTTAGCTCAGAGCTAACTGAGCGCATCAGCTCAGCAATCAACAGGGCACCTCAGTCTAGAAACAACTGAGCACCTTAGCTTAACAGCTAACTGAGCGTATCAGCTCAGCAATTAATTGGGCACCTCAGCCCAGAAACAACTGAGCGTCTTAGCTCAGTATCAATTGGGCACCTCAGCCTAGCACCAATTGAGTTCCTTAACTCAGAATTTAGCCGAGAATGTCAGCTCAACATCAAGCAGAGTTAATATGTTTACACATTGTTTAATGAGCAGAGCTGGACAACTCGCTCACAACAGTTGATGACTTAACTCAAGTTTTGATCAACATCCAACTTGGAACTCCAGCTCAGCATAATCATTTGATCTTATCATGGTTACAAATGAGGGCAGGACAACCCGACAAATCTTAACAGAACAGGTCAGCCCAATCTTGGATGATACTGTTCAAATCACTTCACTCTAGCCTTACAGATTAAGCAAAGTAAGGGTTAAATCTCCATAATTTTCTTGTCATCAACATTGATCAACTCCTTCAATAGGAAAAATCCAAAAAATTTATGTTAGCGATGAGTTCAAGACTGGTTAATAGCTCAGAGAATGTTGATTTTATCTAATTATACTGCATATGATAATGCTGGTTTTTGTGACTAAGTTGATAATTTAAATGTTCAACCCACTCCCATGAGTCTAATGATTAGTTCATAACTAGCTTAGTTTTCTAACCAAGTTATGAAGAAGGGCAGACAGGACGGTAAATGCAAGACAATATAAACAGTTAGCGAAACAAACACAACACAAGATCAAGAATATCAAGAACCCCATATTTTTCATTATCAAGAAAGAAAAAAGGGTACATGGCTATTACCAAAAAAAATAAAAAAGCAAGAACAGAAAAGACTATTCTTCCCAAACTCAAAAAAAAAAAAAAAAAAAAAAATTAAAAAAAAAAAAAAACTTTTTCTTCATCACCAAGGCTGAGAGGGGCTTCATTCCAACGTTGGAGAAGCAAACGAACCTAGATCTTCCGAGTTTGAGTTGGAGAAATAGAAGGCATGCTCTTCATACTTACTGAGCTTGGTGATCAGGTCACGGATCTTGGCCCACTTTGCTTCATTTTTCTCTAGAAGTTTCTCTCGCTTCACCTTGACAGTGTCGGTGAAAAGCTTGTGATAGTTCAAATCAGTGACTAAGTCACGCTTGCTCCGATCAATCTTCTTCACCTCCTTCCTAAGCTCATAAAGGCGAGAGATTGCTTGGAAATGCGCCGCTTCCATGGCGGAAAAGATAGCAGTGGCCTCCTCTAGGGCACGCAGACAGGGTGATCCTCTATGGCGGTCTTCGCCACCAACATTAGGGAACATAATCGATCTCCTAATTCTATCTCATTACACCTTTAAGACTGAATTGTTTCGAAGGCAGAAGATTTAGTCCATGAAGTGGATGTCATGAGTGTAGAAGGTGTAAAAAGAGAGAAGAAAGAAATATTCGAGAAATCAAGATTATAACAAAAGAAAGCGTTTGGATTTGTAAAGAATTATCAACGCTTGGTTTGACTTTAAATAACCAGACAGATGAAGAAAGAAAATGAGCTGAAATGTCAAAAAAATGTGCATTAAATGTGTGAGTGACGTGTGCTGACAAAATACGTACTGCAACTATCACAAATACATTCTCAAGACTTAAAACAACGGTTACTATTTTAATATAGATCATGATGATAAAGTTTTATCATTTCTAAAAATTAATTACAAATGTGCAAAAGGAAAATTGAAAAGACATGAGGGCAGTTCAGAGAATGGTGCTCTGATCGGTGACGTTTCGTTGATCTGACGTCAGCATGGTAGCACTGACAGATGGCATGGATTGATCCAAGGTTGGAGCTGAGCTTTCCACTGGCACCTCGACCGCTGATGTGGGCAATGCCTTTTCAGCCTCGGCGATATCTTCTTCGCCCTCCTCAGTATTCTCTTATTCTAGCTTGTCTTCAAGCTCATCCACCAAGAAAGAAATGTCTAAGTAAGGAAACTCCTTTGACACTCTCCTCTGACAGTAGGAGAAGCCCACCTTCTGGAGTCTCTTTGACTCACCCTTGAATACAACCTAGAGATCTTCAATATCCTGATAGGACTTTTTGGTCATAGCTTCCAACTTAGCCACCAGGCGATCTCTCTCAATTTGCAGTTGCTGGAGGACAATCTCTTTCTCTTGAAGTGCGTTATCTTTGGCTTGGAGGGTGGCCTCCTTATCCTTGAGATCAGTGTCTTTTTTATCATTTACCAGATGAGCCGAGCTGATCTCCTCAGTTAAAACACGGACGTCATCCCTCAAAGATGAGCACTCTCCTCTTACGACAGTAATCTCTGTCCTAAGCTTGCTGTTCTCTGAGCAGAAAAGTGCATTCTTTTTTTGCAAGGCCTCTCTTTACTCATTAGCAGAGCGCAATTCCAGTTCGAATCGCTCCTAAAAAGATCTTGCCAGTGCGAGGTCCGTTGCTAGACTGAGCTTCTCATTTTCTAAGGCCCGATTTTTTTCTTCTAGCTTGCCGAATTCAATCAGTTGATGCATAAGCTGGGTATCCAACTCATTTTCATCCTCAGCACAGTTGACCAGCGCAAAAGACATGTGCATACACTACAACAGTGAGGCTAGTAATAAAAAGATTAACGAACAGTTTGGGGAAGCAGATAAACATAGTAAGAGATATGAAAATTACCTGGAGAGGCACACAGATCACCATCCGAAATATCTCGACTCTGTTTTGACATTCGGTTCTCCTTTTGCCCTTGTCCCAAGACTGCTTATACAAAAACTTGATAGCATCGTCAAAGATAGCATGGCGACCTGGGACAGAGGTCCCAACTGGAGGTTCTCTGGCTGGTAGCAGGAGCTAGGGAAGGTTAGCGATTGACAGAAGGAGGTTCAGCAACAAGAAGGTCAAGTAGAACATCTGTTGACCTTGAAATAGGTTTAGGCTCTCTAACCTCTTGTAGGGTAGGAGCCGAAGGTAGTGGAACGGTAACTGAAATTATTCTACACCTACGAACACTCAGAGGCTGGGAGTCATCTTCAGATTCTACAATCTGTGGGTCAACATGCTGAACTAGTTGGCCGACCTTTGGGTGAGCAGGGATCTCAGTAGAACGGCAAGGCACCGGACTAGCAGTGGCAGCAGAAGCAGATTGGGATGATGATTGCCCAGTCTTTTTGGCGAGCTTCTTGGTGGGTCTTTTCCTCTTCTTGGTTCCAAGTTGCAGCTCAGCTAACTCATTAAAGCGAGATGGATCCATTTCAGGCCTGTTGAATGAACGATGAGTAAGCTCCTTGTAAGAATGCTATACTGGGACCAACAACCTTCTCAACTCTTCTCCAACTCTGGTTGTGAAACTAAGACTTTGGCAAGCTTTATCACCTGTATTAGAAACCCCAGAAAAGATGTTAACATCACTCAACTAGAATTTTAAGAAGAAAATAGATTGTTAAGTGAGTGACATGGAAAGATTACTTGGGGTACTGAAGCGCCTCGGCACAACTGAGGGCTGCCCCACTTCTTTAGGAAAAAACTTCCAATCACCAGAGAAGAAAAGGTACCATTGTTGCCGGTCCCTTACTTTAACTGGAAGGTCGGTGAGAAACGAATTTTTTTGGGGAAAAGAAAAATAATACCTTCTACTATTGATGTGGAATTTGAGGTGTCCTATACTCCTAATCGTATCAACGGAGAGAGATGTCTTATTCATTCTAGCCAGGGCAATGGCCCCCATGATTTGGTGAAAACTATTTGAGATTAACTGGGCAGGAGTAATTTCCAATTGAGGTTACGGAGTGGAGGAAAGGGAAGAGTGAGTTCGTACTCGAACATCCATAAAAAGAAGCATATTTCATCTTTCTTAGTATCGTAAGGGCGTTCATTCTCAGATGGAACCCTAATCGATACCGACAGAGGAATGTCGTATTGTTCCCTAAATGGCGTAAGCCATTCCTGTATAAACTTGCTCGCGTCGTGATCCCCCCTGTTTTCTGAAGGGTTGGAGGGCTGAGCAGCCTGAGCTGTCATCGTCCGTCCCACAATGGGATTTGACGATGAACCAGCCTCAACATGACTATTTGATTGACTCAACAACATCTTGCGGTAGAGCAAACAACAATCAAAAACAAAAAGTATGAAGCAGAGACGCGTAACTGAAGGATCAGTGGAAAATGAGAACTTAAGCGAAATGGAAGTGATTTTTCGCCTCTCTTCTCTTGAATTGTCGCGAAACTCAGGAGGGCAAATGATATGGAAAAACTCCCGCTCATAACTGACATAGGCATGCAGCCTTAAATGGGTTGAATCAGATCTAAAATCTGATTCAAGACAGACAAACCCAGTGTGTTATCTGGACCAAAAAATGATAAGCCCAACTGGGTACTAATTTCGGCAGTCTTCTGTGCAAAATTAATGGCCTTATAAAGAGGCCCATATTTGGGTATATACAAGCTAACGGTGTTTAGGTCCAAAGAACAAACATGTCAACCCATTGTGAACGTCTCCTCTACACTTGAAGAGCATGATGAGCCAGATTGACTGTAACGACCCATATCTAATGGGGACCGTTATAGAGATCTCTTCTGAAATCATGGAGATATTGGTTATCTTTCAAGCCGTTAGGAGCATATCACGTAACAGATGACCTCTCCAATGAAACGGCAGAATATCTTCAAACCTATAAAAAGGGCAGGTATCACTAGTAATGATGGACAATTCAATCTGTGTATTACTTCCTATTACCAGATTAACTTATTCTCACGTCGGAAATTCTTTGGCCGACACCATACCGATGACCTCCTTGAGAACTCACGGTTTTACAGGTTATAGAGGAAAGTGAAGAGATTTTCAGCATGTGCGGAGCTATTACACGTGTTGGGAATTTTTGGTAACATCAGATACTGCCACCATTTATTTAACACAATTCCCAATTTGGGACCTTAGTACCTAATCATGGAATAATGATTCGCGGTCCCTGAGAAAGGCTTTATAGCACAAAACAATAGTCCGATATCAAATCATTCACAAATCTTATGCATTTAATTGATATAAAAAGATTAAATCGATACTATCAATGTTATCATAAAAAATAAATATTAATAAAATTAAAAACATTTTTTTATACCAAATACTCATGCCAAGTCTATAAATTTTTAAAAAGCTATATATTTTTGAAACAAAAATTATTGTCTTTCGTTTAAATTATGCAATCCCACAACCAAAAAACAAATATTTTAATGAATTAAGAAATAAATTTTTTAAATGTACACAAACCAATAGTGTAAAATTGTTTAATCCAAATATTAATATATCTAGTTGAGAAAACACTAAGAGAAGTACTTACAGTACACCGAGTGATCAATAATTGAACAATCACTTTTCGATTAGAAATTAATAGCACCTGAATAAACATTGTAATAATTCTCAATATGTCGATAATCAAAATTTTATCAACTAATACTGTCGATGTTTACGTACCCAAAATATAACAAAGTTTTAAATTAGCTTTTGATCACTAAAATTAAATATAGTAAATAACATTGAAAATGAAATAAGCACAAAAATGTGAATCCAAAATAAAGAAACATTAACATTGCTATTTCCCAAAAAAAAAAAAGTAGTTAAGGTCTATAATTCTCCTTCATTAGCCTGTTCTTGCAGAATGCTTAAAAGAAAATTAAAATTGATAGTGTAAAAGTCCAATGATGAGCAATAAGAAAAAATAAATAAAAAATAAAAAATAAAAAACATGAACCATAACTTATTCTCATATACTATATATACATAAATTTCTCAACGTAGATGTATTTATATATGTATTTTATTTTTAATTAAAATCAATAATATTTTAAATCTATCACCTTTAAAATTAATTGAATTTAAACATTGAAAATTTTATTGACGACTATAAAAATTGTTCAAGTTAACCTAAGACATCCGATCGGCAATAATATAACGATGTAGCTAATATTAATAGAAGTTATAATCAATCGGCAAAATACCTCGAAACAAATTGTTTGTTTTTTTGTTTCCTTCGCCTTTCCTGTACTCTATTTCTCTCCCTCATGTTTATGGAATTTGATTGATAGAGGAAGAAAATGAGATCAAAAGTTTTCTATTTAAAAGGAGAGAAAATATCACGACAAGAACAGCTATACCCCCCCACCCCCCCCCCCACCCCCCCCCCGGCGGGAAAAAAAAAAAAAAAAGACAAAACCCTCTATTACAATCTCAAATTCAATTCACCAATTAAAAGTTTTCCCCCACCAAATAATATTAGTATCTCATTTTGGAAATTAGGAAAAAAATTAAATCTCACTTTTAATTGGAAATCAAAAAAGTTCTGGTGGTTGCATTCAGCCCCCTTAAAAATGTTTAGTCCAATAAACTTTACATACCTGCACTTCCGAACAAATGAAGATATTTATTCAGGATATCCTCCCAAGTAGCATCCCTCTCGGTATGGTTGCTCGATTGGACTTTGCCAACAACGAATCGAGCAAAGTCGCAACACTTTCTCCTTTCTATCCATAACACGTATCAATTCCTCTTCATAAGAAAAAGTTCCTTCTAATTAATGCTTGCGGTTCCACCACATGACTATGATTCCGAATGTACTTCGTCAACATATATACGAGAAAAAGCAGCAATTTGGAACGCTACCTTTCCAACCATATCCAAAACTTAAAATGGCCCTTCAAATCGAGGACTTAATGACTCCTTTGGTAGGAGAAACTGTTAGAAACACATGTTCTCCAACTTGGAACTCAAGGTTACACCTTCTAACATCTGCATAGATTTTTTTGTCTACCATGTGTTGTTCGAAGTTATTCCCGGATCAGCTTAATCTTAGCCACCGTCTCTTGAACAAACTTTGGCCCTAATAATATCCTCTCACCAATGTCATCCTAACATATAGGTGATCTACACCTTCTTCCATATAATGCCTCGTACGGTCCCATTTTAATGTTGGTTTGATAACTATTGTTGTACTGGAAATCCACCAAAGGTAAGTGCTTATCCCACAAACATTGAAAAGAAATAGTACAAGCCATCAACGTGTCCTCTAGTATTTGAATAGTCTTTTCGGACTGCCCATCAGTCTGAGAACGAAAGGTCATGCTAAAAGTCAAAGTTGTTCCCAAGGCTTTGCATAAACTCTACCGAAACTGTGAGACGGATCTCGTAGCACGATCAAACACAATTGATATAGGAATTCCATGCATATAATTAGAAATTGTCATACCCACCTTAAAGGCCAAGAAATGAGCTGAATTGGTTAAGCGGTTCACAAACACCCAAATAGCATTATCCTACTTTGTGACCTCCGCACACCTGTCACGAAATCCATAGTTACGTGCTCCCACATCCACTTATGATTAGGAAGAGGTTGCAATTTTCCCTCCGGTCTCTCATGCTCAATCTTTACTTGTTGACATACTAGACATTGTTGAACAAATTCAACTCTCTCTCTCAAGTTATTCCACCAGAAAGTTTCCTTCAAATCTTGGTACATCTTAGCACCACCAGGATGTACTGTATAGCTTGATTCATGTGCTTCTTTCAAAATAATTTCCCTCACTTCTGTATTATCAGAAACACATAATTGATACCTAAATATCAGAGAATTGTCATCATGTACACAAAACCGTCTCCACTTTACTTCTAATCCTTTGTAACTCAGGATCATTCTTTTGAGCAACCTCGATCTCTCAATCAATGTGGATTGAACCTGAAGATTAGCCAAATATTTTTCATCTTTCCCGTGAGAAGACCTTTATCATCAATTTATGTAAGTCAATCAACATGTGATTTTTGCGATATCATCAAAGCTACCATATTTGTTTCTAATATTCTTCACAAAGTGTCCGCTACCACATTTGTCTTTTTTGGATAATAGGTAATACTCGTATCATGATCTTTTAATAGTTCCAACCACCTTCTCTACCTCATATTCAGCCCCTTTTGTGTATATATGTATTTAAGCCTTTTTGCTGTCAATGAAAAATGAAATTGTGCACCACTCAAATAATGCCTCTAGATTTTTAGAGCAAAGGCAATTGCAGCCAATTCCAGGGGCCAGATAATTTTTCTTATGAGTCTTCAATTGCCGTGAAGCATTTGTTACAACCTTTTCTTGTTGCATCAGTACACATCCCAATCCTTTCCGAGAAACATCAATGAAGATAGTGAATTCACTACTCCCAGTTGAATAATAAGGACATGAGTTGATATTAATCGTCTCTTGAGCTCTTGGAAACTTTGTTCACAAGCCTCAGATCATTCAAACTTCACCCATTTCCGAGTAAATCAATTCAAATGCCACACAATCCACAAATCTTCGGTAGTAACCAACCTAACCCAAGAAATTGAGAATTTGACCAACATTGGGGGGCATATTTCAGTTCTTCGCTGCTTTAATTTTTGTTTGATCCACATAGAAGCCATCTCGAGATATCACATGACCCAGAAATGCTACGCTATTCAGCAAAAAATGACATTTATTCAACTTTGCATACAACTTCTTCCTGAAAGTTTGTGTCACCAACCCTAAATGCTCCTCATTTTCTTCCTCTTTTTTTTTTATTTTTTATTATACCAATGTTGCATCAATGAATACGACAACAAATTGGTCCAAAAAGGATTCACAGTCTATTAATCAAATCCATAAAGGCAACTAATGCATTAGTTAGCCCAAATGGCATACCTAAATCTCGTAATGACCATATTGAGTTCGAAATGCTTTTTTTGGTTTATCTTCTGTCTTAATCTTCCACTAGCATTGGAGCTCCCCCTGGAGATACACTTTGGCTTTGTGGAACCGTTATCTAACATTTCCTGGAATTATTCCTTTAGCTCTTTAAATCCCCGTTGGATCCATTATATAAGGAGCCTTCGCTGTTGGTCCAGTACCTGGGACTAAGTCAATGGAGAACTCTATTCCTCTATCAGGTGATAGTCCAAACAACTCATCGAGAAACAAATTTGCAAATTCACAAACAATTGGGAGTTTTTTCAACTCTTACTCCTTTGTTGAACATCATTAACCATAGCTAAATACCATGCCAAGTTGCCAACCTCTCCTTAGTAAGTGTTTAATCCGTAGTATTCAAATTATTGATAGTGTCTCTTTCTTAGCAATTTGAAAACACACGCTAGGTTCAGCCAGAATATAAAACTTTACTCGCTTCCCACAATGATCAATGGTAGCATGTTATTTAGTCAAGCAGTTTACTCCCACGATAACATCGAAGTCCCATAAGACTAAGGCCATGTTTGATAATACCATTAAGTGCTTAAAATTAATTAAGTATAATCTAATTGTACTTAATTAATTAAGTACCACTTAAAAATTTAAGTTAATGGGACTAAAAAAATTCAGTCATTGGGCCTTGACTTAATTTTTTAGCACTTAATAGACTCAACCCTTTTTTCTTTAACTTTCTTTTTGTTCGAGACATTTTTACCCCCCTCAAGCATATATGATTAACTTAAGAGAGAATTGCAATTGAATTGTTTAATTTCCAGATTTTTTTTGGTTAAACACTATGTGATTGTTGACTTGTAATAATTCATATATTTGAACTTTTTAGTATGTTATTGGTGTTTTTATTTTATTATTTTCTTCTAGAAATTTTTTCCCATATTATCTTGATTTTAATAAAAATTTAAATTTAAGGGTAGTCACGTAAATTAAATAATTTACAGTCTTCAAATTTGGTATTTATCAAACAGACAAATAATTCAGCACTTAAAATTTTAATTTTATTAAACAAGCTTCTGCTATTTTCAGCACTTAAAATTTTCAGTACTTCAAATTTAAGCGATTATCAAACATGGCCTAATTCAGCATGCAAGTCTTTACCTTCTATTTTAATTGGGAAAGATTTGTGTATTCGGTTTCCCATATTCATACTCCATACTTGTGTGTCTATAATCAGATCAACCACCATAGGATAGGATTCGAACGTAGTCCATATTCCTTTGCAAAATTAGTGGATATAAATGAATGACGAGATCCTGAATCAAAGAGTACACAATCAAAATTACTGAATGCTGGAAGGTTACCTGTGACCATATCATTTGATTCTTGTGCTTCATGCTGGGTAAGTGTATAGGCCTTGCCGTGATTCTTTGGCTTCTAATCCCTTGTCTTGTTGAATCACTGTAGGTGCCGCAAAAGCAGGAATCGGTTCAGTCATAGTCGCTCTCGATGCTGTCAGATGTGCTTAGGAAGCCCATTAGGACAAAAGGCTTTGATGTGACCTTGTGGACCATATCCAAAACAGTTGTCGATAGTCTAGGTTGAAACATTCTGCCTCTTAGACAAATAAAACAGTTGCTCGATGGCCCTACTGTCCACAAATAAGACAATCCCCTGTTATCCAATAATAGTTATTTATTGAGTGTCTTCCATTGCATCGGGTGCATGAAACATCAACCCCTTGTCGGGGCCCTCCTCAAGTATGTTGGGTAGTCAGTCACTTTGACTGTCCGCTAGAACTCTGACCACCCAGTGGATATATAGGTCTCTCTCTTTTCTTCTGGTTCTCATATCTATCTTTTACGTGCCTCATTAAGTCCAATTTCAATCATTAAAATCCTTGCTCAGTACCTATCTAAACGTAGTGAGTTAAAAATGTATAACATCTTATTTGATTCGATGAGCCAGTTTTTCCTCAAACCTCCAAGCATGACTCTCCTAGTTGCTAACAAGGGGTGAAGCGAACTTGGTCAGTATTTTGATTTCTATTTTGTACTGTGACACCGTCATATTTCCCTGCTCTCATTTGATGAAACCTCGCTTCTTTTGAATTCAGACACTCATTGGAAAGTGTTTTGCAAAGAAGACATTCTTGTACACATGCCACTAATAAGGTACCCCATGCCTGACTCGGTTCTGCTCAGTTATCCACAATTCATAAGCACTTCCTGGTAGCATATATGTAGCAAAATCCACCTTATCTGAGTCAGAGCACTGCAATACATTGCAGGACTTTTCCATCTCTTCTATTTAGTTCTATGCATCGAGTGAATCAGTAGTTCAGGATGGAGGGTTCAACTTATTGAATTATCGAATTCAGGATCTATGACTAGCGCCTGCTTGCCATTGCTGTTGATATGATGTCGTCGTTGTTGTATCACCGAAACCCAATTCTACAAATGCTGAGTGATTTCGGATTGAGGCAACGCACGTTTTTTTTCCAGATTCAGAGGATTCCTAATCCCCAAAGCCATATAGTTTTGTATTTCGTGGATCATTAACAATATCCTCAAGTCTCCTTCCATGTAAAGGTATCATATCCTATACATACAAATAGGATAAAAATTGTAGCAAATCATCACCATCATGGTTCTATAACCAATACAATATTATCTATATCGAGACCTTACAATGAAGCACGGACACAACACTGACACAGACACACGATGACACCACAATTTCTCAAAAATCCCAACACGGATGCGGTAGGGACACGTCAATATATAAATATATATTTTTATATATATGTTAGTCTAATTAACGAAAGACATGTGTCATTAAACAAATTCATTCAACAAAAACCATTAAGTTAATAATCATAAATCTTCAAAGTTCAAATCAACATTCACATTTAAAAAATTCTTATAAACCAAAGCAAGAAAGACGAAAAAAATAATTCAAGGTCAATTGGCGCATTATCATCTTCACACCTTTCATCGATGAATAAGACGGTTGACTTTCTGCCTTTCTCATTTCTTGTTTCTCCAATTGTTAAAGACTCATTTAATAAGGTTATTTAATATCAAATTACAAGATATACCCCTTAAATAATAATATAATTACAGTAAGTTCATAAAAAAATTACAAAATTGACCCCTCAAAAATTTCACGACACTGGCTTCTGAAGTATCCGATATGTTTATTTTGCGTGTCGGTGCTGTGTCAAAATCTAAAATAAAAAAATTGGTCATGCCCCAACATGTGTCGGAGGCGTGTCAGCCATGTGTCGGTGTCCGACACGTGTCAGTGCTTCCTAATAACTAGGACATGTTTTTACTAAATTAAAATTCTCACCTGGACTTGTGGAACTGACCAATACATGCACAGGCCACCAAGGTCTTCAATTGTCAGGCTTCTCTAGAAGGCCACTTCTCATGCAAGTCTTCTCTTGGTTGCTTATGTTCTTCAACTAGTGTTCTTCAGTTAATGTCATCCTTCATAACTATGATACAAGCTCCAATGGAAACTTCATGCCTTTCGCAAGATTAGGCGACCTTACCTTCTCTTTTAGAAATTTTAGTGGCAGACTTCTTTCCGGAAGGCTATCCATCAGTTTTTAACATCAACAAATCACTTTCTTCAACCATTTTGTTTCTTAACATCGTTCTAGATAGCAGAGGAAGAGAGCCCAGGCCTGCAATTAGTTTCAATCCAGCTCTTGCCAGGCATCTTTTTGGCTCCTTTACCTTTCATTTCTTTCATAACCTTTAGAGCATCATTCCACCTGCCAACTGCCTTGTAGACATTAGCTAGCAGAACATAACTCAAATGGTAATTAGGTTCCAACAGAATTACTTTCCTAGCAATGCGCTCTGCAGCAGTCGGATTAGTACTGGCTGTGCAAGCACCAAGAAGAGCTGCCCATAGAGAGAACTCCTCCCTAAAATCTGACTTCTTTATCAAATCTTCAGCTTCCTCTATCTGCCCAGCACGGCCTAGTAGATCAACCATGCAAGTGTAATGCTCAAGACCAGGTTGGATCCCATATTTTTCAGTCATTAAGAAAAAGTATTTATGTCCCTGGTCAACAAAACCTGAATGGCTACAAGCGAAAAGAACTCCAACAAAAGTAATATAATCAGGAGTGATGCCAACCTTGATCATCTCGTTGAATAACTGAAGAGATTCTACACCTCTTCCATTCTGAGCAAAACCACAAACCATTGAGTTCCAAGTTATCAAACTTCTAACGGACATTTGCACAAACATCCTATGGGCAAAATCAATCCAGCCACATTTTGCATACAAATCGACCAAAGCTGATTCTACTATAACATCTCTCCAGCCTCCCTTCCTGAAATACTGGCAATGAACTTCTTTCCCTAGTCTTACAGCTCCCAAACCTGCACATGCCCGAATAACAGTTCCAAAACAATAGAGATCAACATCTTCCATTGCCCTGAAAAGCTCAATCACAGTGTCAAAGTCTTCTTTGAGGCAGTACCCAACAAGCAAAGCACACCAAGAAACTGAATTCCTTCTGGCCATTCTGTCAAAGACACGTCGAGACTCATCAACACGCCCACATTTCGCGTACATGTCAACTATGCTGCTCTCAACAACCACATTACCACAAATACCCGATATGAAGGCCTTGGCATGCACTTCCTTGCCTTGCTTCAACCTCCCCAAATTCCCACAAGCTGACAAAATTGTCCCAAATGTAAACCCATCAGGGGTCAACCCATCTTTCCTCTGCATCAAGTAGAACAACCCCAATGATTCCTCAAACAAATCGTTCCTCGTTAGGACAGAGATGATCGAAGTCCAACAAATAGTGTCTGGTTCACGCAATTCCTCAAACAGTTGTCTTGCACTATCTAAGCCATAGTTCCTCCCATACATATCAATCAGAGCACTAGCAATAACATGGTTACTGTCGAACCCGCGCTTAAAAACAACGCCATGAAAATACCGGCCCAAATTTACATCTCGAAGGTCGGAACTTGCCTTGATCATCGCCGAAAGAGTGAACGCATTTGGCTCAACCCCAATATCCATCATTTCCAAGAAAAAATCAAGCGAAATCCTGGGTTTCCCCGCTCGTACATAACCCGATATTATAGAAGTCCAAGACACAACATCCTTCATATGAAGACCATCAAACACTCTCCTTGTCTCTGCAAAATTCGAAGCCAATTTGAAATACAAAGCAAGCAAGCTGTTTCCAACGTACCGGTCCGTATCGAGGCCTGCCTTTATGACATGGGAGTGGATTTGGAGGCCATGGTTGAAGGAATTGACTTTGGTGCATGTTTGTAATAAAACAGCGAAAATGATTGACGTTGTTGAGATTTTGTTGGAAGCGTCGGAGTTTAGGAGTCGCAGGGCTTCAAAAAGAAAACCATTTTTGCAGTATTCGAGGATTTGGAATTCTATGGATGACTGGGTTTTTATGGGTAAGAGATAAGGATGCGGAAGGGAGTTGTAACGGCGTACGAAGAGCAGCTGAAATGAGTTCTTATACATATTGTCTAGTTCCACAATATGCATGAAGAACTGAAAACAGACCAGTCTACTGAACTTTTAGGCTTAAAATAGCGAGGAACGGTAATATTTTTTATTCATTTTATTTTAGAGTGTAAAAGAAAAGTACTTATAAAACAGTTATTTTGTAATTAAAAAAATAGTTTTAAAAATTAAACAAAAATGAAAATTAATTTTAAATATTTAGAAAAATATAGTTACTTTATGCTTTTTTGATTTTCATATTAGAAGAGGTTGATAGAAATCAAATAAGTAGAATCTCTTCGCCGACTCTTTTTAAGAATTTTTTTGGATTTTTATTGTTTTATCCCACATATAGATTTACATTAGAAAATTAACCTTAATTAATGTTTTGTATTTATAAAATCCTTCTGTAAACATTATTTAATTTATAGTACCTGTCGTTCAAGTTTCATCATCTGTCGGATTGTATTGGTAAATCTCCGAAAATTATGGTATCAATGGAATGGTTGGTTAAGTTATATTTCAATTAAGTTCTTGAATTTTCATTTCTTCATGAAAAGATTTGAACTCACATTCTTTCTTCCATTTCGTTGAAAATTGAAATTCACGCAACCTTAACCGTTGATTGCATTTAGTAGGTTAGACACAAAATTGAATGGGTTGCTTTCGTTGATTCGGTTTAGTAACATGTGCGGATAACGTATTTTGAGTATGTCGACCATTGATTTGAATTTTTATTGAATGAGTTTGCTTTAGTAAGGCACTGTGCATTTTTCAGTCCTTGGTATGATTCGAAATGAATATTATGATGAAGTTGTTATTGCATTTTGTTTGTTTGCCCAGTATCATGTTAATAGTGAAGATTCATATTCGCATATAGGAGTTCTAGTTGTATAGTTTGTGTTTGAACCGTATTGAACATTCACGGTAAAATATAATCACGAGGTTAGGACAACTTCATTTCAAGTTCAATACAACTACATCATAGAGATTAAATTTGTGAACATTCAATTTTCATGTGAGAGATCCAATTAGGAACATTCAATTTGAATATGTTTTGCAATTAATATTACTGAATTGGAAATACATAACATCAATAATCTTGGTAGCATGTGAACATTAATATTTTTTTTTTTGGATGATTTGTAATGTATATTATGATTAAATTGTTAATAACTTTTTTTCTTCAATGCCAAGCATGTTAATTGTGAACATTTATTCTTGATAACTGATTTTTCGTGTGGTATCTTAGTATCTAAAGATTAGTGAACGATCACAATAATATACAATTTGACCGTGTTCACAATATTGATAGGTGTAATTTATCTATTTATTCTCAAGCTGACTTTATTAGTTTTCGAGTATTTTTATAGCGTTTTATTGTGTTTTAATATGTTTTTATTTATTTTGTCTTAAATTAAGTATTTTGGGTGAAAATAGACTAAAACGGTCCATAAACGATCAAAGCGGTGGAAGAACGATGGAGAAAAAGAGCAAAAAGGTTAAAATCATATCCTGCACCCGCTGCCACAGCGGTGAAAATACAGAGAGTTTGTTGAAACTCCACTGCTGCAGCAATCAAAATGCAGAGAGCTCCACCGTTGCAGCGGTCAAACCACTGCTGCAGTAGTCAACCTGCCGACCTCTCTATCGCTGTAGCGGTGAACCCACCGCTGCAGCGGTCACTCTGCAGATATTTTAGTATATTTTGAGATATTTCGAATCCTATAAATATCGTCCCTACTCTTCCCAAACAAAAAGGTGGACGTTTTCGGGAGTCTTGAGAGCTCCAAGGCCATTCGACCAATAGAAGATCACAACGCGAAGAAAGAGAAAGGGTTCTCAGAGCAGTTTTAGTGACGGATCTTCGGATAACAGCTAGTCTTCTCGTTTCTCTCTTTCTCTCTTAGATTTGGTTGAATGTTTATATATGTTTAGCTTGTATTTAGTTGTATTTAGGACTACGACCATGAGTAGCTAAACATATATTGTTTAGGGCTTAATTGTACTTCACGAAAACGATGTTTGAATAAATCGATATTTTATTAATGGTTGTTCATATTTATTCGATTGTGTTTACTGTTATTCTATGCTTATATGCATGTTTAGATATACTGAGAATACAGGGTTTGACACTCAGGAGAGGTAACCTCGGATTCAGACTATGATTTAAACACAATACGACGATCTAATAATTTGGGAAGGAGTTAGAAAGTGTGCAATCCATGACGTTGGGGCGAGACTCATGTGACCAAGTGTCGTATAGACACTCGAGAGAGACTTCGGTATTGACGCAAAGTCACATATTTATTCACTTTACACTCGGGAGAGGTAGTGAATGAGATTTGAATACAGAGATTATCAGATAGGATGAATGTTGTTAATGTAAACTAGATTGAAACGAACACATTTAAGTGGACGAAGTTAATCCCTAGGCAATAATTTTCCTTAAATGTCATACCACCATATTAGTATAATTAGTTTAATTAACTTAGTATTAGTATATTTTATTAATAAAACTACATTTTTATCTACTAAATAAAGTTAGGTTATGACAATCGCAGAACTCAACGATCGTCTAATCCAATCCCAGTGGATACGACAATCCTAACTCTTCCAATCTATAATAAAACTTGACTCGTACACTTGCGGTGAAAGTAGCGATGTATCTACGCGCTACCAAATATCATGTTAGAGTTTTGATTTTGTAATGTACCATTTTTATATCATATATATTTGGTCACCTGAATTGTTAGTGGCGCTGGAATACAGAATAATAGTCAGCTTTTGTAATACCCCGAAAATTTATATTTTTAAAAATATTATTTTATAAAAATTTAATATTTTGGGATTATTTTGTAAATTTATGGTATAAATAATATTTGATCATTATTGGGGGTTAAATGTTAATTTTAAATTGATTTTTCAAAGTTTTGGAACTATTGTGTTATTTAAACTATAATTTAAAAATTTTGGGATATAATTAATATTTTCTTTATTTTAGGGGGATGATTAGTTTAAATAAAAAAAAAAAAAAAAAAAAAGGTGAATGAAGTGTGTCAAGCATGGAATGCATATTGTATATGTGTGTGCCATATAACTATTATATATATATAATCTAAATATTAGAAAACAAAAAAAAAAAAAAAAAAGAAAAAAAAGAGAGATTAATAAAAGTAACGATTTCGGTTGAGATTTTGGCTTCGGATTTCAAGTAGAATTTCTAATTCTTTTAATATATGTATTTAATCTCTCTATTGTGTGATTTATGTTATTATTGTTGGTGAATTATACTTGTTAATTTCCATGAAATAATTATGATTATATGAAAACTATGTGTGATACATGCCTTTGTGTTTAATTGTTATACAAGTATTAGAGGAATTAAAATTCTACTGAGTCTTGACTCACAACCTCATAGTTTTGATTGCAGGGCTAGTGAGAATAAAACTGCGTCAGGAATCTTATTTGAATTTCTATTTGATTTGTAATAATTGTATCTATTATTAACTGTTGTAAAATTGACTTGATAATTCGATAATTATAGTTATTGCCGTAGTTTGTAAAATTTTAAAAGTTCTCAGTTTTAATAAAATGAAATATTGGTCATTCGTTGTTTTTTTTTTTTTTCTCGAAAGGTCTTTGTCATATACTGTTGGGATAAAATCATGTGCCAATAATAAGTTAAGTAAGACTGGGTGAGTATTATGTTAGTCATGGACCATAGGATAAGTTTTTTAAAAAAAAGGTCAGTTAAAAGGTGTTTACTGTCTTTTATGTAAAATTAGCAAATTATATTATCGTATTAAATTGAAAAAAAAAATGTTGATGAATATGAATAGTTTTATGATATTTAATAGATCAAGTAAAACGTTTAGGTGTGGAGATTGATTTTTAATATCCTGCTATGATATAGTTGTCTCGTCAGGAAGTCATATCTTGTGAGATGTTGTTGGTCCTTACAAGAGGTTATGTCCTGTAGGACGTTGTATTGTGACCTGGCAGAAGGGCAAGTCCTACAGGTAATTGATATATATTGTTGTTGTTAACGATGATTATCGGTATGATATGGTGGTTTTTACCGGTATGATATAGTGGTTTTTACCATGTGTTGTTAACTATCAATCTGGTGGAGTTGAATATGGTATTAATGATATAATGTGGTGGAGTTGAATATGAAATTTATTATGAATATGTTGTTAGACGTGATAAGAGGGTAAGACCTGCAGGTGATAAAAATATGTTATTGTTTTGACATGAGAAGTTGAATATGGAATTGATTATGATATGTTGTGTTGAGACCTAACAGAAGGGCAAGTCCTGTAGGTAGTTGATATGATAACTCCCGATTGTGAGGTAAAACGATTATATAGCTAGTAAGGAAGTATGATATTTTATTTCATAAAAGTGTGTTGATCGGTTGATTTAAATTCAATTGTTCTATGATATTTATGAAATTTTGATATTTTCCAGTGTAGTAATATTTGTTGAAAATGAATTTTGATAAAAATATTTGATCAATAAAATGATTTTTGTATTCTGAAGAAAGTACACTGATAACATTTTTAGATATATTTTGGTTTACTACTAACGATTGGTAGGGTCAGAGTGTGGGGTAATTGTTAAGACTTTTGGGAAACTTTATATAATAGTTTTTTAAACATTTACGTTAATTTTTACTTTGAGTTTAAATGATATTTTAGAAATTCAAGTGGGATTTTTATGTAATATTTTATATACATGTTACGTGAGTATTCAACTCGTTATGTTAAGTGAGTTTTGAACTCTTGAGACATATTTATATGTTTGAGACGTATTTATGTGGATTGAAATGTATTTATGTGTTCCGAGATATATTTATGTGGTTGACATGTATTTATGTGATTGAGATGTATTTATGTGATTTGAAACGTATTTATGTGTTTTGAGATGTATTTATATGGTTAAAAGGTATTTATATATTTTGCGAAAGTGGCGATACGTAGTATAAATTTTGGTAGGATATGGATTGGTAGTGACTTTCGGTTACGGGACCCTACATAGAAAACAATTGTTCTAGAATCGAGTGTGACTAACATGATCGTACGATACGATTCTGAATTATTATTGTTTGAACGAAATTTCGAGGACGAAATTTATTTAAGGGGAATAGATTGTAGTACCCTGAAAATTTGTATTTTTGAAAATATTATTTTATAAAAATTTAATATTTTTGGATTGTTTTGTAAATTTATGGTATAAATAATATTTGATAATTGTTGGGGGTTAATTTTAAATCGACTTTTCAAAGTTTTGGGACTATTGTATTAATTAAACTATAATTTAAAAGTTTTTGAATATAATTAATATTTTTTTTTAATTTCAGGGGGGATGATTAATGTAAAAAAAAGGTGAATGAAATGTGTCAAGTGTGGAATGCATATTGTATATGTGTGTGTCAAGTAACTATTATGTATGTATGTATGTGTGTGTGTGTATATATATATATTATAAATGTTGAAAGAAAACCAAAAGAAAAAAAAAAAGATTAATAAAAGTAACGATTTCGGTCGAGATTTCAGCTTCGAATTTCAAGTAGAATTTCTAACTCTTTTAATATATATATTTAATCTCTCTATTGTGTGATTTATGTTATTATTGTTGGTGAATTATAATTGTTAATTTCCATTAAATAATTATGATTATGTGAAAACTGTGTGTGATACATGTCAATGTGTTTAATTGTTATACACGTATTAGAGGGGTTGAAATTTTATAGAGCCTTGGCTCACAACCCCACAGTTTTGATTGCAGAGCCAGTGAAAATAAAACTACGTTAGTAATTTTATTTGAATTTCTATTTAATTTGTAATAATATTATCTATTATTCACTATTGTTAAATCGACTCTATAATTCGATAATTATAATTATCGCCGTAATTTGTAAAATTTTAAAAATTCTTAGTTTTAATAAAATGAAATATTGGTCATTCGGTTTTAGTATTAATTCTTCAAAGGGAGAAACGGCATGGCAGTTTTAAGAAATCGGGTCGTTACAGCTTTGGTAGCATATGAACATTTACTTTGAAAATGCCTTGATGCATGATAATAAGTGAATGTTAATTTATGTATATTCACATATTGGTTGAAATCCCACACACATAAAAGATGATGTTTGCATGTTTTCTTTTGTATATGTTCAGCGTCCTGTAATTATTAATCAAATTTCAAAATGCTAAAATTAAGTTCCTTAATTGGGTGTTTCATCTTTCATTTAGGTGGGCAATCGGTTCTCAAGTAGTTTAATGTGCAAATTTGAGGGGTACACAATAGGTATTAGGGTTGATTCTTACTCTACTTTTGATATGCAAAATCAAAAGTTAATAGCAAGGTAGGAAGTGTTACGAGTGGAGTATTTTGAGTTGTATTACTCTTTACCTGATCATGATTTGTGTTTAATTTCTTATCAATATGATTTTGAAGTGTCCATTGAGCTTTCATGTATGTCAAAATTGGAATATGTTGGGGTAGATGTTAAGATTTGTAGCAGTGGTAGTGGATCGGGGAGTGAAAATAAAATGATAGTTGAAAACAGGGTTGGATGTGGAAATAGGGTGGACATCAATGTAGAAGCTGATCTACTCCATATTGTTCGTTTGTTACCCCAGAAAGTGTTATTATTGGATCACTGGGTTGATGGAATTAAATAGGTGGGGCAATTTTCAAGGGATGTATCGCTAAATTTAGAGAAAAAATGAGAAAATATTCTATTCAAGTAAGATTTTGCGTAGAATGATGTTCTGTTTTTTTTTAACATATGGGAGCTTGAGAACAACTATCCATGGAGGCTGCATTTAGGACCAAGAGTAAGAATATGAGTTATAGTATGGTGAAATTAAGTTTACTTTATGTAGTTAGTAACATCCCTGTCGCTCGACCTATTAATATTGTTTATTTATTGAAGAATGAGTACAGACTTGATATCCCAAATCATATTGCGGGAAACGAGTTAGAAAAGGTGTGAGATAATTTGTATGGTTACCACGAGTGGTCATATGATCGATTGTGTTGGTATGTGGATGTATGCATGCATACAAACCTTTGTAGTCATGTTGTACTTCACTATGACAAGGACACGAGTCATTTTAGGAGATTGTTTTTCGATTTCAATGCTACAATCCATCCATGGTTTTAAATTTTATCAAGCAATGTTATTCTTGGATGACACATTTCTTGGAGATAGATAAAATGAATGCTTGTTGGGCACTAGTGCAAAGGATGGGTGAAATTGTAACGACTCGATTTTCCAAGACCACCACACGATTTATCTCTTTGGAGAATTAATACTAAAATTGAATGACCAATATTTTATTTGATAAATCCAAGAGATTTTTACAAACATACGACGATAATTATAATTATCGAATTATCGAGTCAATTTTACAACAGTAAATAATAAATACAATTATTACAAATTAAATAGAAATTTAAATAAAATTCTTAGCGCAGTTTCATTCTTATCGACCTAGCAATCAAAACTGTGGAGGTTGTGAGCCAGGGCTCAGCAGAATTTTTAACCCTTTTACTACGTTCTTTCAATCAATCCACAAATAAACACATAAATATGTTTCCCACATAATGTTCGCATAATAATCCTAAATATTTCATGAAAATTAACAGTTAAAATTTAACAACAACTTCAGCATAAATCGCATAATCAAGAGAGAGAGATTAAATACTGATGAGGGTATTTTTGGGTACCTCTGAGTCAGCACTTGGGACCCAGCCACGTGTCCGTCCTCGTGGAGACAGGGACGCATTTCGAAATTCACAACGTCACGTTGGAGCATACGCTGACCACGGCTCCTCCCTAGAATCTCATTTACATACAGGGAAGAGTGAGGAGCTCCACAAGAACATGCCACTCTGAGCTCTGCACCATGCCCTGGACAACCAATTTCAGGGACTCAACTGTTCACCTCGACCGGCTCCCCCTTCAAGTTCGTTTCTTCTCCAAGATTCCATGAATCTTCGTTTTTCTCCACCAGTTTACCATAACCAGCTTGGCAAAGGCCCGTGGGCTTCGCCAAATTGGCCCAAAAGCCCAAGCCCAGCGGTTATCTCCTAAATACCCCGGATTATCGGTTAAACATAGGATTTTGGCTAATTAACCGTGTTTAGACCCGACTAATCGTCTTCAATTCCTATATATCGGGCGCTATACAAGCCCGAGGTACGCTTAAATATGTTTTATATTACACGCGAGTTCATTTGTTTACTTCCTGCATTCTGTACCTTTTCTATTTGAGCACTGATTACTACGTTGGAAGGGCTTCACGGGGACAAATCCCAGTTTAAGCTTTTGGCAGGTACACTCCCTAAAGAGCAGGACTCTAAGCACATCAAGTCAGTCCTCCCAGGATATAACACAGCTCATGTGAAGAATTTTTAACATACGACTCCATCTCAACAAAAAGACTCACCTGTCATCCGATTGGACCAAACTTGAGATGTGTACCAATTTTATACACCAACAGTTTGGCGCCATCTGTGGGAAATGTGCAAAACACCTTCCCCTGATCATTGCTCTCTGCTCAACTGAGCCTGGATGATCACAAGGTTCGGTAGGATAAATCAGGAAGCGAGATTAACTTCTTGTGGTGGATAGCAACCTGAGCGGTCAACTTTTCGGAATTGCGTCTGAAACTCTGAAGGAACACCCCCAGCTCCCACCAACAAGGATATCTACCCCCCCAGGACTAGGCAGGACTATCTACTCTGCCACTGGGGCCGCAAAACAGACTTTGGGAGTTATAGAGACATCTCAGATTGATCCCTTTGATCACCAAATAGGCGAGTTCAATTTGTATGTGCAACTCCTCCTCGTAAGCATATCGTTGTTCCCCGTTTAGGGGGACCAGCTCTCCAGACCATAGGGCTCGAAGAGCGACCTCAAGGCCACGACGCTCGCGTGGCATCTTCGAAGAGGTATACGCCTAGAGACTACCCTACGTTTAGTGACCACGAGTCGACAAGACTGGAGTGGGTTTCCCAGCTAGATCATATCCCCTCCTCCATGAGGACATGGTGCCAGGAACCGACCAAGGTTATCCCTGAGCTTAGCGCCCAGCCACACAACAAGAACCGATCTAGGGGTCCGTCATGGGCAGGGGCAGGCACCTACTCGCCGCCCTTGCTCCACCGCGGTGTCTAGGAAACGACCAACCGTGCACATGTAACTCAAAGGCAGAGACGAGCAGTCATTCGCCCTACTAGAGATAGAGACGAGTGCCCGCCAGCCTAACTCCAAACGAGGCTCAAAGGCAGAGACAAGCCACCCTTCTCCCAACTTAGCAAAGATGAGCGCCCTCCAGCTTGTCTCCAATAATGGCATTCCGACTCCCTAAGTCGCATCTTGGATTCTACAAGGCTACACTCCGACCCCCTGAGTTGTATCCTAGCTCCAGCATCTCGGATGATTCTCCTCGGCTATATTCTGACCCCCTAAGTCGCATCCCGGCTCCAGTGTCGCGAGTGATTCTCCACGGTTGCATTCTGACCCCCTAATTCGTGGATGATTCTACAGATCAGTATCCCGACTCTCGGTGTCGCGAATGATTCTCCCCAATGGTATTCCAACCCCCTAAGTCATGGATGATTCTCCACCCAACATCCCGACTCTCAACATTGCGAGTAACTCTCCATAAGTCTCATCCTGGTGCTCAGGGTTGAGGGTGACAATCAAACCTTTTCTGAAAGTCAATAATCCGTACCCGAGGATAGACCAAGGTCATCCACCAAGGGCGGGAGGCATTGATCGGGTCTGAGGGCCTACAGCCAAATATCTCTCCCCACTAGTCGAATTCAAGTCCGGCGTTCTAAAAGGGAAGATGCTTATGCATGAACTAAATGGAGATAACCTTAAAGGGTTCTTGAATGAGCCTGACTACGGAGAACTCCCCGATGACCGACCACGAGGGTCCAACAGTTACATTGCGCCCCTGCGGACCGAGAGGACTAGGCACACTAGGAAATCCTCATCTTGAGTCCACAACACGATTTGTTTGCAATCAGTTTGTGTCCTGGACTGGAGGGCTAGTGGTCCATGGCCCTAAGCAGAGGCGAGAAGTTCTGGAAGTTATTTGTTAAGAGAAGTTTTTGTAAACTTTTCAAAATTTTACAACTCTGAAAACATGACTAAATAGAAAGCGACTTAGTAAAAATGTCGAGAGGAAGGAGTAGACTCTGAAGTACCCTGGCTATGCTGCTCAGAAGCTTATACGCTCTCGCGCAGAAAAACTCAAATAAGTGAAAAGGAGTCTACAAAATCCTAAGTCTTGAAAAAACGATAGTCCGAGCTTAGTCCTCCCCGCCCTCGTTACGAGGGGCGTCAGTGCGAGGAGAAGTAGCATCAATCTGGCCCTCCTCAGGGGTTTTCTCGTCAGCACTGTCCTTCCCGGCATCTCCCTACTCGGTGTCATTGTGCGTGGAACCATCTTTCGGCTCTAAGAGCTCTATCTCCACACGGTCGACGGGAAGATCTGAATGCAGGTGGTGGATAGCCGTCATGGTGGTCCTCCCTGAAGGTACTATCCAGGAGTTCACCCTCGATGCCATGCGACTAGCACCACCCTGTCACACTGCTCCTAGCTAGCATGTCGCGCTACTCCTAGCCGGCAGTGTCCAGAACTACTCCTAGCTGACATTATCCAGGTGTCGACCTTCTCCCGAAAAGGGCCAACGAGGAGCACCGTCCAAGAGTTTCGCCTCATTTTTGCTGGCCGACATCATCTTATCCTACGCCCACCGTCCTCTCGTGCTACCTCTGGATGGCGGGGTATAAATGGGGGCCTTCTCCAGATGTGCCGACCAGAGTTCCAAGCAATCAACGCCCTGATGTGCTCAATGCGCTCTCGCTCAGGCCTCACCCGTCACGGAAGCAACCGCGGAAAATGTCGTGTGTCAAAGTAATCCTCCAAGCCTCAAGGGTACAAAAGTGCCAAATTAATGATCACAATTCAGGGAGAGCAAAACATCAAAATTTATTATCTAAACTTCAGTGGGTGCAGGTGTGAAATCTTGTCAAAATGTGCAAAGTGCAAAAAATAATGCTTGGGGTCTTCATTGGTGGATGCACTTGGGTTTGAGGTGGTAGTGATCTCCATGTGGTTATTTTTTATTATCAAGCTTCAAGTTGCAAAACTCCAACTTAATGGGCAAAGATCAGGGGTGCAAAGTTGTCATTCCCTTGAGAGGTGCAAGGTGCACATCTCGGGGGTGAGTGCCAAGATAAAGTTTAGCTTCGATGGTGAAAATGTTTGAAAGTAATGCTCAAGCTTCACAAGGGTGCAAGGATGCAAAGTAAAAATACACAGTCAAGCTTTACAGTTGGGCCCCTAAAGCTTCAAGAAGTGTGCAAAGTATGAAATCTTGAGAAGTGTGTAAAGTGAAAGTGAGAGAATGGGCAAGCTTCAGGGGGGTAAATCAACTCACGCATTATTGAGGCATGACCTTGAAATAATCTCAAGACTTTAGTGGTTCAAACTCCAAGGATGGCAGGTGATTAGGATCTTCAGGGGTGTGGTAGCACGTAAATACGTCGCTACTTTTACCGCACGTGTACGAGTCAAATTTTAGTATAATGGGAAGAGTAGGGGTTGTCGTATCCGTAGGGATTGGTTGAGATTATCGTCGAGTACCGCAATTATCATAACCTAACTTTATTTAGGTGATAAATGGTTTATAATTAATTAATACTAAACTAAAATACTAATTTATCTAATTATACTATATTATTATATTGAAATATTTAGGGTAATATATTATCTAGGGATTAACTTCGCTTACAAAAACGTGTTTGGTTTCATTTAGTTATCAATAACGGTATTCGACCTATCAGACAATCTCCGTATCATAAACTCATTCACTCCCTCTCTTGAGTGACATGTGAATGAATATGTGACTTCGCGTTAATACCGAAGTCCTCCTCTAGTGTTTTTAGAATACATAGTCACATGAGTCTTGCCTCAACATCATTGATTGTACACTTTCTAACTCCCTCCTAGGTTATTATATTGTCGCATTATGTTTAACCCTAGTCCAAATTTAAGGTTACCTCTCCCGAGTGTCAAATCCCGATTTCTGAATATATCTAAACAAGCATATAAACAAGACAAACCGGTAAACACAATCGAATTAGTGAAGAACAACCGTTAAAGAAACACAACTCAAATAAACGATATTTTCATAAACTATATTAATCCCATAGATAATTCAAGTTTAGCTCATGGCCATAATCGTTTATACAATAATAAACGAGCTAAACATGCTCAAACAATAAATAAAAGTTAAGAAATGAAGAAAGAAATGAAAGAAATTAGCCGTTGTCCAAAGATTTGACGCTAAAATCGCTTCGAGATCGCTTCTCCTTCTTCGCTTTGTGTTCTTCTCCTTTGGATTTGAATGAGCTCTCCCCAAAACTCTCAAGAATATGCTCCTATCTCTAACGAGGTCTAATGGTTGAATGAAGGAGAGGAAAGAAGATAAGGGAACAAAAAAAATATCTCAAAATATCTAAAAAATAAACTTTACAGCTACAGGGGTCACAGCCACAGCGATGGAGTTCACCGCTGCGGCGGTTGGTATGTTGGCAGGGTCACCGCTGCGGCGGTGGAATAGTAGGCAAACTCTCTGTATTTTTACCGTCACGGCGGTGAGTTCACCGTTGCGGCGGTGGTCCATTCAGCCAACTCTCTGCATTTTCACCGCCGTGGCGGTGGATGTAGGCTTCTGAACCTTGCCTTTTAGCTCGTTTTCCCACCGTTCTTTCCTCGACTTGCTCCGATTAGCGTGATTTCCAATCGTTTTAGCTCTTTTTTACCCCAAACACCTATTTTGTACAAAAACAAATAAAAGATAATTAAAACATAATAAAACACAATAAAAATACTAGAAAACTACCAAAATCGGCATGGTAATATATAAACAAATTACCCCTATCAAATACCCCCAAACTTAGAATTTTGTTTGTCCTTGAGCCAAACACCCACACAATACGAGAAAATACAACAACTAATTACGAAATTAAAAACTAAAAACGAAAAACACTAAAATTATAATGTGCAAGTTTTGAATATCATCTACCGGCCAAACAATTTTTCCCTCATCGACTCCCAATCCTTTCGAGTTCAAGAATAAAACACACCATGTGGTGTTCTAAAATTTCAGCATTCAATGATAGTAAATGCCATTCTAGATCCTGTTAAAGTGTGTGTGCGAAAATTCAAGTATATAAATATCCATTGATCGGATTGGATTATCCACCAATAAAGTTTATGACTAAAATCAATAAGGTATAGGGAATCCATAAGCTTGACTAGGTTTTATTCTCCACTAATGTAGGCTCAAAAATTCAAAAAGATTAATAGAACTTGGTTCGGTTTGGAACATTTGGCCAAAGGTATATTAGGAATAGAAAACAGGTTAATGTTATTAACTTAACGATACCCGGGGTACATGTTTGGCACTCAATCACTCTCGAACCCCCAAAGATCAAGTCGAAACAACCCTGAATATACATTTAAGAACTTCGTACTCACTTGTCAAAAGAAACAGAAATAAAACTATATTTACATATATATTTTTTTTTTCAACAAACCACACCCCCAAACTTATTCGATTATTACTATTTCATGGGTGTGGTTAAAACGAAAGAAAAACAAACAAGTGAGTACTCGAATACCGAACCAATTTAAAAGTTCACCCTAAACCCAACCGCTCACATCAAGTAGCATACACGAATGCTAACTTGATTCACTCAAATTTGTGCCTTTGGTTCAGCGATATAGGTTTGGAAAGAATTCAATTGGCCATGGTATTAGTTAAGTGTTCAGAATTGAAATGACTTTCGGCTTCGACAGTGTAACGAGGGATAAACATATAAGAAAGTAAGCTTCAAAGGCTCAAGCGATCAAATGAATGCCTAAATCATATCTCCCGAAATACCTCGCCTAAAATTTCGCCTCGAATTTCCCCCAAAATCAAGTTCTAGAATCCCTATTGTCATGAATTTGGGTGACGGATAATCGTTTTCAAATGAATTGGATAATTATACATTGAGTTTATGTGCTCGTGCAAGTAGGATCTACAATAACTTTTACTAAAACGATACATCAAGCACACAGAACACACTTGAATGAGCTTTACGCTCGACCTCAATAAACAATCAGGGGACAGACTCATCATCGGGTAATGGCCCAGATGAAGTACAAAACAACAACTAACCTAAATAAACTAATCCTAAACAGACATGCATACATAGAAAATATTAAAAATATTACTAACAACAATAATACATAATAAACATACTACACATCACCCCCAACTTAAAACGGGTAATGTCCATAACGACCCATCAGCGATCCCAATGACAGCATCAAGTATTTTAATGAAAACGGGGGTTTAGAACACGTACTTGGGAGGTAAGAGAAGCTCACTTTCAAATCAAGTCAAAAGAGATGGATCTAACTTATTTTTGTCTTGGGTTGTCTCCTAAGAAGCGCTTGATTTAAGGTCTTAGGCTTAATACAGTGAATGACTCGTCAAAGAGCAACTTCCGCCCTATTGTAAGTGTCATACAACACTACGTATGGGTCTTGATTCATAACGCCCTCAACATTGGCGAGATTTGGCATTATATGGCCCAGGCTTTCAACTTGACTCTTCTCCATCTCATGTGCTTGGGAAGCATAAATGTACTGAGCTGGAAACATGGTAGGATAGGTGAGCCACATCGGATACTTGTAGATGTGATCGTCATGGCTCGGGGGTGGCATCGCCAATTGGAATTCAAACGATGAAAAATCACAACTATTAACATGTGATTTTTCATCACCAATCCACACTTGGGTTGTAGTATCTTCATGATCGTCTTCGATCTTACCCAAGTACCTCCCACTTGCATTCAGTTCCTCACGGTGGTTTTTACATTCGGATGTGATTTGTTCGCCTCTTAGTGCCACCGCGTCTGACTCGACCTCAACATAGTAGATAAGCTGACCGATTTGCGTCTAAAGAGACGTTACGACCACATCAATTTCGGCGCAGACCGTCTCAATATAATCAAGACGATCCTCATGCTCGTTGATCCGGTCATGTGTTTCTCTCAAGAATATCTGAGTCTCTCCCATTGATAGGTAGAAAATATCTATCTACTTCTAAGCCGGATTTGATAGTTTTTGAATGAATTAGTTATATTTAATTGTGTTTTTTGTTAGTTTTTATGTAATTCAGGTGTAGGGACACAAATACGTGATAAACAAGCAAAAAAGGTGGGAAAATGGTGAAAAATGATGAAGAAATAAGGTTTCAAGATCACAAGAGCCACTGCCACGGCAACAAATCCACCACTGCAGCGGTGAGAAATACAGAGAGTGTTGAAAATGAGCAAGGCCCACCGCCTAGGCGGTGAAAGGGCAGAAGATTTAGAGCCAGTCCCACGACCGTGGTCGTGATCCCATCACCGTGGCCATGAAAAATTAGAATGTAACCGACTTATCCCACCGCCGCGGCCGTGGGCTCTACACAGCAAAATAGATATTTTGAGATATTTTGAAACCTTGTGCCTATTAATACCTATTCTCCTTATTCCCTTAAGAATTTTTGGATGCTTGGAGACCCCTTACACCTTATATAATTTAGGAGTAGATTAGATTAGTTTTAGGAAGTGATTTGAAGAGCTAAAAGAGAAAGTTCATCAATGGAGAAGAGGAAACTCGAGAAGATCGCTCTTTGGCGAAAGTGGACCACTCCACTTTAAGATTTTATCTTTCTTTCCTTGTTTCTATCTTTGTACTTAATGATTTATTGTAAATGATGATTTTCTCTTAGTTTAATGTTTCGATGGCCAAGATCATGTTAGTTTAGTTAGATATTAGCTAGGGTTAGATGTAATTCATGTAAATACCTTTTTTGGTTGAATATAAGTTAATTTTAATGGTTTGTTATCCAATTCCAATTGTGTTTACCATTATTTCACGTTTATTATGCTTGTTACGATAAATTGAGAATACAGGATTTGACACTCGGAAGAGGTAACCCCGGATTCGGACTAGGGTTAAATACAACGTGACGATCCAATAACCCGGGAGGGAGTTGGAGAGTGTGAAATCCATGAGATTGGGTCAAAACTCACGTGGCTATGTGTTCGAGGGGGACTTCGGCGTCAACGCAAAGTCATGTATTCGCTCGCTTTTCACTCGGAAGAGGGAGCGAGTGAGTTATAGATACCGAGATTGTTGGATGTGATAATAACCGTTATTGACAACTAAACTAAGCCAAATAGGTACTAAGTGAATGAAATCGATCCCTAGTTAATTAGTGTAATTAGAATTAATCCTTAGGAGTAGTTTAAATTAGTTTAATTTAAATATTAAATTGAATTGTCAGGATAATATGAGATTACGTAAATTGCGATACTCAATTATTCACACTTTTCCTGTGGACACGATACCCGATCTTAATCGATCCACTATTCTAAAACTTTGACCTCGTATACTTGCGAGTGTAAAAGCGGCATATTCACGCGCTACCATGTTTTTGGCGCGGTTGCCAGGGATTGTGTGAATTTTAAGTTGATATTGCAACTAAGTGGTCGAATATTAATCCTAACATTTATTTTGTTTTATTTTTAATTTTTATTTTTGTTTTATTGTGTTAGTGTGATCAAGTCATGCGAGAAACGATGAAGAAGATTGGAATTCTTAATTCTCAATCTCGAGATCGAGCTTATATTGAAAATGATAAGGATAGAGAGGAGAAGCCGACTTCAAACCATAATCTTGATACAACTGAGCATTTGAGCCAAAATTCCTTATCTATGGGAAATTTTGGTAAAAAATGCTTAGCCACACAAAAGTCCAGCTGGGGACGTTAAAACACCTGCTTCGCCCATCCGTGCCGCCACATCTGCTACAGAAACCACATTTTTCTTTCCAACGAGATGATGGTGATGACTCTTCGTCAGGTAGACAATAGGGGATAAGACTTCTACGTCTTATTCCCTAGGTATGTGTTTAAACCTAATTTTTTCCAAAAGAATGCTATATGTGATAGGTGTAAAATACCTACTAATTCTAAACCGAATTTGCCAATTTTTGGGCATTTTATTAAAGTTTTAATATCTTTTTAGCTATTTTTATAAGTCAGGAGTAGGGACGTAAACAATCGGCAAACTGAGCGAAATGGTGAAAAAAATGGTAGCCAAAAAGATAAAAAATGGAGGTTTCAAAGAACAACACAAATCCGCCTAGGCGAAGTTTCCACCGCCTAGGCGGAAATCCGTCAGAAGGTTGAAAGTATTGAGAAGTTGAAATCCGCCTAGGCGAAGTTTCCACCGCCTAGGCGGAAATCCATCAGAAAGTTGCAAGGGCTGAAATATTGAAATCCGCCTAGGCGGAATTCTGTCAGAATGCTGGAAGCGTTGAACTGCTGGAAGTACTGAATTGCTGAAATCCACCTAGGCGAAGTTTCCACCGCCTAAGCGGAAATCCATCAGAAAGAAAGAAGACGAAGAAGTTAGTCCTCCGCCTAGGCGAATAAACCATCGCCTAGGCGGATTTCTAACCAACTTAAACTCCGCTTAGGCGAAGTTTCTACCGCCTAGGCACATTTCGCAGAACAAGCCAAATATCTGTTTAGATATTTTTGAAACCTTTGGCCTATTTATACCCCTTTCCCACGTCTGAAAAAGGTTGTTGATGAACCCTAACCCTAGTAGAGAGTTCTTAAGCTATATTTTGAAGATCAAGAAGGAGATTCATCATTCGGGCAAAGAAGAATCACCTGCGGATCGATCATTAGCGACAGTGGACCGTTTCACTTTTAGATTTGATCATTCTTCTCTTGTTTTTATCTTTGTAATTACTTTTTCATATCTAAGAATGTTGAATCCCTCTTATTATGTATGGCATATGGCTAAGGTCTTGTAGTATTAGTTAAATGTTACTTAGGTGTAGTTGAAATCATGTAATTGTTAAGTTGAATGAATTAATGTTACTTTAATGTGTTGTTTGTCTAAATCCGATTGTGTTTACCATTATTCTTGATATTATGTTTGTATTGATAAACCGATAATACGGGGTTTGACACTCGGGAGAGGTAACCCTGGATTCGGACTAAGGTAAATACAACGTGACGTTCTAACGACCCGGGAGGGCATTAGAACATATGCAATCCATGACATTGGCTTAAGACTCACGCGACTTAGGGTCGTTAAGGCGTTGAGGGGGACTTCTTCGTTGACACGAAGTCGTGTAATCTCCCGTCTTACACTCAGGAGATGTAGTGGAGGAGTTATCGATACAGAGATTGTCGGAATAGATAAAAACCATTATAGCTAACTTAATGACGTCAATTATGCATTATGTGAAAGAAATCAATACCTAAGTAATTAGTGTAATTAGAACTAACCTAATAGTTGTCATTTATCTTAGTAAATTAAATAGAAAACAAACAAATTTCGATTAGTCGAGATAATATGAAACTATTTAAATCACCATACTCAACCGAATTACACGTTATTCCCAGTGGAACGATATCTGATCTTACAAGATCCATTATATTAAAACTAAATCTCGTATACTTGCGAGTAATCAATACCGCGAGGACGATGTTGTAAATCCTCACGCGTACAATATGTTATTGGGTTCGCTGATTTATAGTTAAACATTGCCATGTTCAGGCCTGGATGAGATGGAATGGATGTTAGTATAGTGGATGTTCATCCATTTTGATTTTTTTGTAGAAAACGATGAACCATTATTTTTTTGAACAAAATGCAAAAAAAAAATTTGATGTACAGAATTATGTTTATGTATGTATTTTATTATTTTAATTAATGTTTTAGTTGTTAATTGCTAGTTTAGTTTAATCCTTGTTTTTGCATATGTAGTTTTTAAATTAGTATGTATGTTAGTATTAGATTTAGTTTAGAATTGTGTATGTATGAAGTTGTATTTGCATGTTTAGTTGTTTAGTTCATTTGGGTCAAGTCCCGATGATGAGAATTATCCCCTAATTGCATATTGAGGTCGGGGGTAATGCCTTCCATGTGTGTTTTGTGTGCTTAACATGTCGATTGGGTAAAAAGTATCTCGATCCTAAAATCGCACGACATTCGGACTCAATGTATAATAATCTGAGCAATTAGACGCCGATTATTCAATATGAAGTTCATGACAAAAATGAGAAATCTAGAACTTGATTTGGGGGAAACTTGAGGCAAAATTCTAGGTAAGGTAATTCCGGAGACGTGATTTAGGCCGTCATTTTTTCGCTTGAACCATTGTAGCTAACCTGAAAAATTTCATCCCTTATTTCCCCTGTCAAAGCCGATAACGTAATCAATTCTGAAAACGTTCAAATACTCTTTTCATTTAAATTTTTCCTAAAACAATGCCACTAAGCCTAATTTTCAAATTGAGTAAAATCAAGTGAGCAGTGGGGTTTCGGTTGAATTTTTATTGACTCGGTATTAGTATATTCACTTGTCACTTTAGTATTTTTTTTTCACACACTCTTAAAATAAGTTTGGGGTGTGTTTCTACCATTTTTTTTGTATATTTCTAAAATTTTATAAATTCGAATAAGTTTGGGGGTGTGTTTCTCTAACTTCTTTTTGCACACTCCTAAAACGGTTATTATTCGAATTAATTTAGGAATGTGTTAAAAAAAAAAAAAAATTATGTGAATAGTGTGTTTATTTTCTTTTCTTTCGACAAGTGAATACACACTATCTTTGTTTCTTATTTAGAGTTGTACTTTAAAAGTGTGGGGTTATGAGAGAGGATAGCGACAAACGATTTTACCTCGGGTATCGATCAATTAAACCGATTATCTATTTTCAATTCCAGTGATACCCGCGGTCATTCTCCAAAACCAAACCAAACCCTATTGATCTCTATGAATATCCGAGCCTACATTAGTGGATAGTAGACCCCAATCAAGTGTATGGTTTTCCTGAATCCTTAAACGGTATACGTTATGAACTTAACAATTGAATAATCCAATCCGGTATGTACGTAATTATGCATTTGAGTTCTTACACACACACATTCAATGGATTTAGAATGGTTTTTATTGATACTGATTGTTGAAATTCTAGAACACCACTTGGTGTGGGTTATTTCCTGAACTTGATTAGATTTAGGGATATTGAGGGAGGAATAAATTGGTCCTTTCGATTGAACTTTATACTTACATGCATTTACTTCTTTTGTGTTTCAAGTTTTTCATTTTTAGTTAGTTTGTTTAGTTTAGTGTTAGGTTTTGCTCGAGGACTAGCAAAGTTCTAAGTTTGGGGGTATTCCCCCATAACGGTAGTGAGCATTTCCTCCAAGGCGGGGGAAAACTCCACATCTTGAATCGAAGTGTCAATCCATGGCACCGTGGTGTTGGAAAAATTCCCCAAGCTTTGGTGATTTGGTGAATAATTTCAACTCTGATAATCGAAGTCCCTCAATTCCTCCAACGACCAAATGGTTTCGTCCGCAGTTAGGTCGTAGAAAGAGGAGGTACTGTTTTCTCCTTCCACCCATGTTCTAGTTGTGGCATGTAACCCGTTGAGGAAATTCAGAAGTTGACACTCCCTTGGGAAACCATGATTCGGGAACCTGAATAGCAGCTCGTTGTAATGATCCCAAGCATAATAAAACGGCTCGAAATCTTGTTGAAAGAATTACATAAGTACCTATTGATCTAACATCTCCAAGTACCCTACAAGAAAAATAAAAACAAAACTACAAACAAAAATTATACACAAAAGAAATGCCTAAATTAAAATTAGGTCATTTACTAACAATATTAACAATAATCTAAAACACAATCCCTGACAACGATGCCAAAAACTTGGTAGCGCGTAGATACGTCGCTACTTTCACCGCAAGTATACGGGTCAAGTTTTAGTATAATGGGAAGAGTAGAGATTGTCGTATCCACGGGGATTGGTTGAGATTATCGTCGAGTACCGCAATTATCATAACCTAACTTTATTTAGGCGATAAAAATGGTTTATAATTAATTAATATTAAACTAAAATACTAATTTATCTAATTATACTATATTACTATATTGAGATATTTAGGGGAATAGATTACGTCACAACCCGTCCCGGAACCCGTCATCCCGAGGCTGGCGTGACTACAACATGACACCACGAATGCCCAAACAACCAAATGAAAGACAATATGTTCCCACCATATAATACAAACATTTAAATGGGGGACACACCCATCCCAAATTTATCCTAACAAACAGTATTCATCCATGAACCTTTTACAGGTTCGTCCTGGACAGCTTCTCTCAAACACCCATATGACTCCATCACGCAGCTCTACTTAGTGCCAGTAGGGGACCGACTCCTAGCCGTTGTACCTGCGAGTGTACTGCCTTCTTAGTAAAGCATTTTGAAAATATTATTACTTTCTAAATATTTTCACAATCTAGTATGGATCAAGCACAAGTATATAAGCAATGACAATAAAGCAATATAAATAAGTTCCATCTAGCATAAAGTCCTACCAATCATCATAATAAATAATATCAAACCAACCAATATACGTAAAACATCACATTTTAAGCACCAATCTCAAACACACACCTCCAACACACCCACACTGGCCAGCCCTAGTTATCGTTTTAACCTCACGATTGGGAGTTGCAACGGTACCGTAACATTCATAGGAATGCCTTTCTATGAAATATCCACACCCCTTTTTGGGGAGAAATATAATCCACACCCCTTATGGGGAGAAATGTAATCCACACCCCCTACGGGGAGAAATATAATCCACACCCCTTACGGGGAGAACAACCATGGCATCGTCAAAAACAAATACAGCCTCATCGAAACACAACTCAATAAATATCATCTATTCAACATTGTCAAATCACCACACCTACCACATTTCTACAAACCCCGCTTTGAAATTCAACAATCATATTTCGCACTTCCTTTTAATGAAACGTCCGATTTTATCAAAACCATTTTTCCATCCTTTATTTTTAGAAAACCAGGCATTTTGAGGAAAATAAATATTTCTTATTCTCTTTTTAAAACCACCGTCTAATTTCACCAAATCTAGCGGAATTCATTTCCGGCTTATTTTTCGAAATCTATCGAAGTCCAGTTACCAATTCACTTAAATCCTGCTTGATCCATATTATTTATAAATTCATACAGTTTAGGTAATCACAATTTTCATCTCATATATATATAGAAAACAGTTTGGTAAGAAGACAGTACACTCACCTCGATCCCCGTTTTGCACAACTGACACTGCCTGCACTCTATCTGGACGCCAGTGTCTGCGAATCTAATAGTGGCAGAGTCTAAATTAATATCTTATCTAAAATATCCTAATCATGCAATACAGACCCTATATTCTGAATCGTTACTAATTTTATGTACCACGTACTTAAAATTAATTAATCGTCGCGAAATTATTATGATTTTAGGATTTATAACACTAATTAAAACTTAATTTAACAAGAATTAAATAATCGATCGAAGTTTCACCTGTTTCCGAAACGTTCGGCGACCACGAGATGGGTTTTGAATTTTCCCGGGGTGGTTTCTGCAATTTCCCCCCCCCCCCTCCTTTTTTTTTTTCCTTCTTCTTTCTTCTTTCTTTTTTTTCCCTGTTTTGAGTTACTGTTTTCTGGTTCCCTAACAAGCTGCCGCCGACGAGGTCTTGCCGTCGATCATGCCTCACCGTCCCACCAACCGAACACCAGCACCACCGGACAACCGAATCCACACCACCACGTCCACCCCCCAAGCACACCCACTCACCGAACGTTAGCGACGGACGGCGACGATCCCGCACCTCCGTAGCGAACTACCGATAACCCACACCGGCAACCCACAACCGACGATGAACCGAACTCACATACACACACACACACATGCTGAACGGCCGTCCGAAACGCTCACCGCCGACAAACCATCCTCGGACCGCCGGACCAACCTTTCTCTCTCCTCTATTTCTTTTTTTTTTTTTTTTTTTTTTGATTCCTGGTTCAGCCGACCGCCGGTGACTTCTCTCTCTCTCTCTCTCTCTCTATTTCTCTCCGCCAACCTTCATCATGGATAATAACACACACAAACTCAGTTGACGACGTGCCGAACACATTATCGAACGTTTATCGGACGACCGGCGACGATCACCACCACCTATGCCGAACCACCCTTTCCGTCGACCACCGCATGCCCATGCACGCCCACAACCCTGTAACCGAACACCCTGCCTCGCCGGCGATTACTTTTCAAACCCCAAACTTCGGCCGGCTCTCTCTCTCTCTCTCTAGATTTTGGATTTCCAGATTTTCGGATTTTTTTGATCATGGGATTTTGTTTTTTTGATCATCACCGGTGCATGAAATTAGTGGATTCGAGTTTTCTAAGCGTGCCACGTCGTTCCTCTTATTTGATTCCTTGCCGGCTATGTGTTCCGTCTGACCGTCGGCGTGTAGGTGTGTATAAATGATAAAAAAGACATTTTCCATTAATTGCTCCTTCCTCCCCCCAATTTCCTTTAAACCTTGATTTTAATCCTTTTCAACTTTTAAAAGTTCCTAAGATTTTCAATTTCACCCCCTGAAAGTTCCATTTAAATGTTAAATGTCAATGTACCTCCCTAAATTGGGATTTACTATTTCTATATTTTTAATTTGACCCCTAGACTTTTTATTTGAATTTTTAATTATCCTAATTTCACCCCAAATTTTCACCATTACTTTAAAATACCACTGAAATGACGTACCTGCTACGATTGAGGTCTTACAGATTATCTAGGGATTAATTTTGTTTAAAAAAACGTGTTTGGTTTCGTTTAGTTATCAATAACGGTATTCGACCTATCTGACAATCTCCATATCATTAACTAATTCACTCCCTCTCTCAAGTGACAAGTGAATGAATATGTGACTTCACGTTAACGCCGAAGTCCCCCTCTAGCATTTTTTAGAACACATAGTCACATGAGTCTTGCCCCAACGTCATTGATTACACACTTTCTAACTCTCTCCCGGGTTATTAGATCGTCGTGTTGTGTTTAACCCTAGTCTAAATTCGGGGTTACCTCTCCTAAGTGTCAAACTCCGATTTCTCAATATATCTAA
Source organism: Eucommia ulmoides (assembly GCA_016647705.1). NCBI lineage: Eukaryota > Viridiplantae > Streptophyta > Magnoliopsida > Garryales > Eucommiaceae > Eucommia > Eucommia ulmoides. The sequence continues at coordinate 14,554,892 of CM028327.1, read as the reverse complement.
ACAAGCATATAAACATAACAAACCAGTAAACACAATCGAATTAGTGAAGAACAATTGTTAAAGAAACACAACTCAAACAAACGACATTTTCATAAAATATATTAATCCCATATAGATAATTCAAGTTTAACTCATGGTCATAACCGTTTATACAATAATAAACGAGCTAAACATGCTCAAACAATAAACCAAAGTTAAGAAATGAAGAGAGAAACGAAAGAAACTAGCCGTTGTCCGAAGATTTGACACTAAAACCGCTTCGAGATCTCTTCTCCTTCTTCGCTCTGTGTTCTTCTCCTTTGAATTTGAATGAGCTCTCCCCAAAACTCTCAAGAATATGCCTCCTATCTCTAATAAGGTCTAATGGATGAATGAAGGAGAGGAGAGAAGATAAAGGAACCAAAAAATATCTCAAAATATCTAAAAAAATACACTTTACAGCTGCAGGGGTCACCGTTGCGGCGGTGACTTATCGCTGCGGCGGTGACTTATCGCTGCGGCGATAGAATAGTAGGCAAACTCTCTGTATTTTGACTGCCGCGGCGGTAAGTTCACTGCTGCGGCGATGGTCCATTCAGCCAACTCTCTGTATTTTCACCGCCTGGCAGTGGATGCAAGCTTCTGAACCTTACCTTTTAGCTCATTTTCTCACAGTTCTTTCACCGACTTGCTCCGATTAGCTTGATTTTCAATCATTTTAGCTCTTTTTCACTCCCAAACACCTGTTTTATACAAAAACAAATAAAAACTAATTAAAACACAATAAAAATACTCGAAAATTACTAAAATTGGTTTGAGAATATATAGACAAATTACCTCTATCAGGGTGCAAAGGACCAAGACTCAGGGGTGCAAAGTGATCAAACTTCAAGGGTGCCAAGAGTCAAATTAAAGGGCAAAATGCAGGGGTACAAAGAGGTAAAATAATGGTCAAAGGTGCAAAAACTCCATGCATGATTACAAAGCCCACTGCCCTAAAGGCCTAGCGGTCTACCCGAGGTGGCTCCCAATTTTAGGTGAACTAATGTGAAATTACAGCCCAAACTAGGGATGCAGGGTGCAAAATCCTTTAAGAGATTTCCTTCTGCTGAGAGTGAGAAACAGCTGCAAGACGGTGACCGCCCATGTGTAGCAGTGACGACCTTTCATGGAAAGCTCGACGGTGGCGTTGGGACCTCCCGAGCTCAGTAATCAGCACCTCGGGGCGGCACGCTGATCGGCGCGGCCGTGCTCTGCCACGCGTACCAACTGCGCCCTGCAGCTCGAAAATGGCTACCCTCGATTGTTTTGCCCATCCAAGTCCCTTGCCTGTCCGCGGCACGCACCCCTTTGGGATTCTCTTTATTTTCTCCATGGCGAAGGTTAGTCTGTGCTCGGGATTTGTTCATGGTTCAAACTGGTGCCACCCTGAAAATCGAACAAATTTAGTATTGTCCTACTATGCTATCTGACCCCGGACCTCGACCATATGAGGGCCTCTTCAAATTAGCTCATCAGGAAAAGTTAACTCTTGAAAAAGTGCCGGCCAAAAAATCGAAAAAAATTCGGGACTGCCCTACCATGCTACCTGATCCTGGACCCCCACCGTATAGGAGACTGTTTCAAATTAGATCCTCAGAAAAAACTAACTGTAGGAAAAACGATGTCTAAAAATCGAAAAAATTCGGGATAGCCCTGCCGTGCTACCTAACCCTAGACCCCGACCGTATGGGGGCCTATTTCAAATTCGCTCTCCAAAAAAATTCAACTCTTGAAAAATTGTGGTCCTGAAAATCGAAGAAATTCGAGGTCGCCCTGCCGTGCTACTTGACCCCGAGCCCCGACTGTGTGGAGGCCTATTTCAAATAAACTCCTCAGGAAAAAACTAACTCTTAGAAAAATGTCGATCAAAGGTGTTTCTCACACTTCGAAGTCTCTAGGACGCCTGTTCTAGACAGGAATTGATATCCCTGACTGTCTCGTTTTCCTCACTGCACAGGGTTAGAGGGAAACTGATGAGGGTATTTTTAGGCACCTCTGAGTCAGCACTTGGGACCCAACTACGTGTCCGTCCTTGTGGAGACAGGTATGCATTCCGGAATTCATAACGCCACGCTGAAGCATACGCCGACCACAGCTCCTCCCTGAAATCTCATTTGCATACAGGGAGGAGCAAGGAGCCCCGCAGGGATATGCCATTCTGAGTTCTGCGCCATGCCCTGGACGACCAATTTCAGGGACTCAACCGTTCTCCTCGACCGGCTCCCCCTTCCAGATCGTTTCTTCTTCAGGACTCCACGAATCTCCGTTCTTTTCTACTAATTTACCATCACAGGCCTGGCAAAGGCCCGTGGGCTTCACCAAATGGGCCCAAAAGCCCAAGCCCAGCAGTTATCTCCTAAACGCCTCGGATTATCAGCTAAACATAGGGTTTCAGCTAATTAACTATGTTTAGGCCCGACTAATCATCTTCAATTCCTATATCGGGAGCTATGCAAGCTCGATGTATGCTTGAATATGTTTTACATTACGCGCAAGTTCATTTGTTTACTTGCTGCATTTTGTACTTTTTCTCTCTGAGCACTAATTCTACATTGGATGGGCTTCACGGGGACAAATCTTGATTTGAGCCTTGTACAGGTACACTTCTTGAGGAGTAGGACTCTGAGCACATTCGGTTAGTCCTCCCAGGACCCAGTACAACTCACGTAAAGAATTTTCAACACACAACTCCACCTCAGTAAGAGAACCCACTTATCATCTGACTGGACCATACTCAAGGTGTATATTAGTTTTATATACTAACAAATACAAATATTAAAAGAGTTAGAAATTTTACTTGAAATCCGAAACCGAAATTCGAACCAAAGTACTCAAAACATTCTAATATATATATATATATATATATATATATATAACCATTTGCGTTTCATTTCCAATTTCCTTATTCTGCGGCTCCAATCCTTGCTAATGAGAATCATTCTCTAATTTTTCCTTATTTATCCATTATTATTATTATCATTCTCTAATCATTCTCATTAGCAAGGACTGGAGCCGCAGAATAAGGAAATTGGAAATGAAACGCAAATGGTTATATATATATATATATATATATATATATATATATATATATATATAAAAGGTGAAAATTCTAATTACATCGTTTATTTATTTGTCTATTTATTTACTTACATAATGTCCCTTCTTAAATAAAGAAAATATTAATTATCTCTCAAAACTCTTAAAAGTATATTTTAAATAACACAATAGTTCTAAAACTTTTAAAAATCAATTTAAAATTAACATTTAACCCTCAACAATTATCAAATATAAATTTTCGAGATATTACAAAAATGGTTAGTTTTTTTCTAATTAATTTCTTGCCAACAATTCTTCGACTTGTTTAGAATAGTTTTTGAACCTTTTTTTATATGTTTTTCAGGAATTTATCCAGTTACATTTGAGGTGGTAGATGGGAAAAATAATGACAACTGATATTGGTTCATGAGTTATTTGTCTAAGATTGCATCGCATCAATGTATATTAACATTTATTTTCATATTGGCATATTTGAAGGTGTGCGGAGACTATTGCCAAACTCTTTCACTCATATTTCTTGAATCATTTGAAAAATAATTTGAAAACTCATTTTGCTTGAATCATTTGAAAAATAATTTGAGAGATAAATTAGCTGGGATGAAACAAGTGTTTAAGGAGAAGTTGGTGTATAAGTATTCTATGATGGTGTATACTATAAGCATGGAGAAGTATCTTCAATTGTTACGTGAATCAAAAATGGAAGGAAAAGGCCATGTGGAAAATTCCTTATCTGATGTATCTCCGAATTGATTTTGCAACATGTTCTTTAAAGGCGAAAGGTACGGTGAAATATCTTCTAATCTTGCGGAATCATTTAATATGAGGATTTGCGATTATCACCATTTGCCTATTATTTTAATGGTGGACAAGATTAACAATAGATCAATGGCTCAATTGTTGGTTAGGTGAGCGGAGTCTTGAACGATGATAGGTGATATGACACCTTTGTAACGAGATGATCGGTAAGATGATTCGGGATGGACGTGCTTGGGTGATCATTAAATGTGAGAATAATGTTTACGAAGTTCATTTGCACCCTTTGGGTTCTATTGACTTGGGGAATAAGACTTTTGTATGCTTTAATTAGAAAGGTAATGGTTTTCCATGTGCTCATATTTGTGCTTCTATACAGAAGATTGGACCCTAGAGGTGTATTTCTCGTTTGATTACTATAGGAAGTCTTACAAGGGATGGATATATAATGTCCCAAAACTTGAGCAAACTCCGTGGAATGAATCATAAGCTATAATTATTCCTCTTATTACTAGGAAAAAACCTCGTCGTCCAAAGAAAAGACACATCCCTTCGAGAGGTGAACGGAAAACGAACCTAAATCGTTTAGAGTGATAGGATCGTCGACCGTATTTGGGTTCTTCGTCTTTATCAAACTCTGTGTATGCATCATATTTGCAAAGTTAAAGGAGTGGAGATTGGGGTTTTGGTCCGATAAGGGAAGTGCCAAGAATGGGAAGTGGAACGACGATACGTTAGTCAGGCACGTCTCGAAGCTCTGACATTTTGAGATGTGACGATATTGAAGATATAATCTTGTGCTATGCAAAGAACAAATAACCGTACAACTGGTGCATTGAATATAACACAATATTTTTTTAGACCAATTTTAGAATGTATGACCCTGTCTTGTGGAAAAAAAAAAAAAAAAAAAAAGACATAAAACCACACAATTACCTTGTTGAATGTAACATGTAATCATGTTGAACATAACATGATTTTTTTAGTACATTTTAAAAAGAGAGGATCATGTGTAACTCATTAAATCATACAACCATTTGTTTATGGTGCTATATTCAACACGATTTTTCAACCGTTTATAACTGTTTGTTTTCTGTGTTATTTTTGTGTTAGGCCTGTATATTCAATTGTTCAATTATTTTTTTTAACTTTCATTTCTTATTTTGTTATATTACATTCAACACGATATAAGTTGAATTTTAACATGACTTACATCGTATTGATATTCGAAATATAGGTTGTGTTGAATATATCACATTCACGAAAACAAAACAAAAAATATCACAATACGGATCTTGTATTGCACGTTTGATAACGAATATTAATTTATTTTGACAATTTTTTTTACAGCAATTCAATTTGTTTTTGTGGATTACAGACTGGATTTTAGGTTTATTTCAATTGTCCGATATTAAAGGAAATGCATTTTTTAGGAACAGTCGTTGATTAGTTGTAACGTACACAGCAACAAAATTGTCCCAAAAAAGACAACGTATTACTTGGTAACACGTTTAAAAAAAATATATTTAAACTGAGTCTTCGCAAGTTATAAGAGAGCGTTGGGTAACTGCCCAACCCCATTAATTTATTCTATGTAATTACTGAAAACAACAGTCCTCGTATAAGACAAGCGAAAACAGAGTTCACCTACAAAAATTCAGGACCGAAACTTTTTTTCTTTTATTTTAAAAAAACCCAACTAGATAAAAAGTACTATACAAGATCAAGACAAGTAAAAAGAACTAAGTAACAAACTATAATCACTTGGCCAAACACTTTGACAGCATATACATAACTATACATTTTAAGCTCAAGGAAGGTCGTTTTCTCATTGGACTGATACCATCCTCTGCATTGATCCCCAGCCCTTTTGTTCATCAATTCTAGCAGAAACAAACCATAGCTGCGCCTAAATCTGTTCTAAACGGAGAGAAATTCAGCAAAGAAAATAAAAAACAAAAGGCACAGCTTGGGTTTTAAGAGCCACCTCTCAAGATGCTATTGCTACCACCAGAGCTACCCATGGCACACACGAAATCACGCACAAGCAACTTCATGCAACTGGATCCGACAAATTCCAATATCTCGAGACACTCCCCCAAGTCGGAGTCGCTTTCCAAAAGCACCCATTCCTCTTCGTCGTCTAAATACTTGAGCTGAAATGTACCGGTTTGAAGTTTGAACCTCGTCGCTACCTCTTCATGCAGTTGAAAACACCCAACACGAGGATCGAATTTGAACCGGATTGTGTCCTCCTTGTACGTGGCCTTCACAGTTATCTTCAACGCATCCCCAAAGCTTGTCACCCTTTTCATACTGTGCTTCCGCTCGTCACAACTCGGGCTGCTCGTTGAACCGGACCCATTTGAGGAGTCCGTGATGCCTGAAGAAGCCCGATTGTGATGTTCAAAAATCCCATTCTCACCATCCACTCCATTTTCGGAGTTCATTTTTGCATCAGCAGCAGCTATTGAGCTCGAGCTCATGAGACACGAAAGAGAGTGCTCCATTCTTGAGCCACCCTTGTCCAATCTGGGGTTATCACTGAGATCAGACAGGAGCATGCTGGAGTATTGTTCCAACTTAACTGGTCCATCACTACAAGAGGTTGTAGCCACTTGGGATGATTCTGTGTTTTGGGAAGAGAAGGTTTTGCTGGAAAAGAGAATACCTCTGCCTGTGTCGAATTCTTGGATGATGGAGCCTGCTGCCAGGATCCCACCAGTGGTGGGGTCAAACTTCAATCCTCCTTCAACCCCCTGAACAGAGTCAAGCACAGTTTGTATTTTCTTTAGAGAACGGTTGACCTTGTTTATCTTGCGGGACGGCCATCTTGAGATCCCATGTTGTCTGCATATCCTTTTCAATGTGGTAGGGCAAACTACAAACAAAGTAACAAATTTAGAACAATGGACTACACGTCGAATCAAATATAATTTTTCTATAATAAGTTCAATACTCGTCAGGGATCTCAATAGGATGATAAGTATCAGAAAAGATTAATTCCCAAAGATTAATGTGTTTGATTCTGTTTCTAGAAAATATGGAGTAGAAATAGAAAAACAAAAACCAAAGAAATATGGTTTTGTTCATTCCGAACAAAACACTAACCAAAAACACCATCTAAGTAATAAACGAAGTTGAATGCCCACATCGATCACTTCCTTTAACTAGAAGTGCACTTTTCTTTTCTTCACTTTTCATCACGAGAAGCTATACTTTATGATTATTCAGGCCACTTTTGGTGACCATTCCCATCCCAAAAATTCTCATCCCATTTCCAGATTTTTGGAATTTTTGTTTGGGCATAGCATTTGGTAAATCTGTTTCCGTTCCCATTCTCATCTCAAAACCAAGAATTATTCTCACTTTTTCTTAAAAAGTGAGAAACAAAAAAAAGTTGTTTTCACCTATTCCCATCCCAAAAAAAAAGGACATGGCCGATATTATTGAAATTGTTAATGAGGTCTGGGTTTCAATTGCTATAAGCCTATTTTTTCTCTTTTTTTTTTCTTCATTTTTCTTCTTATTCTTCAACGTGTTCGTCTGCTTCTTCTCCATCCTTCCTTGTCGTCTTCGTCATTTGGGTTCGAATTAGGGCTCTATTTCGTTAGTTTGGTTTCAAATTAGGGTTCGATTTCATCATTTTGGTTCGAATTAGGGTTCAATTTCGTCAGTTTGGTTTCGATTTAGGGTTCGATTTCCAATTAGGGTTTGATTTCGTCATTTTGGTTCGAATTTGGGTTCGATTTCGTCATTTTGGTTTCAAATTAGGGTTCGATTTCAAATTAGGGTTTGATTTTGGGTTCAATTTCTTGATGATTTCTTCGAATTGGTTTAGGACATGTTCTTCGTTCTTGATAATTTCTTGATTTTGGTTTAAGTATGTTCTTTATTCAGGATTTTTTGGTTTAGAGTTCGTTCTTGGTTTTTAAGATAATATCGTTACTAAATGTAATTCTGTTCTCAGAATCAAAAAAAAATTATCGTTACCAAATGCGATTTTGCTCTAAAAAAGGAAACAAAATTCTCATCTCATTTCCATCCCACTGCATGAGATGGGCACGAAACGGTTACCAAACAGGCCCTGAGAAACCTCATTGACAATGAAGCATGAATGATATTGACTCTTACCACCGAGGCTTTTAGCAGCATCCTTAAGGCTCCCGGAAAAATATTGCTGAAGAATACTTAAGCTAACATTCTTCTCAGCTGTACTCCGCTTCTTATCAGTTGGTCTTCTTGATCCACTTGTTATCTACAATGAAAATCAACAAGTAACTAGAGCTCAACTCCGGAAACCATTTAAATTATGAAACCACCAACATCCATAGTATTGAATAATCAAAATTTATTTCTATAATACGACCAAGATTACCTCATCTAAGTAAGTTCATAACAGACGCACAAATGCTTGTTCAAATTTTCATGCAATTTTCTCTACTCCATATAAATGATTGAGTTGATAACTAAACGTCCAGTAGGCAACTTCAGTTTACATAGCTTCCATGATATTCATAATATTCATTATAAATCAGTTCACATAGCTTCCATAATATCAGTTATGACCTTCATATGTTCTTCATACTGTTATAGGCAACCTTTAGAAATTTTCTTCTAATTTCTCCTTCACGGGTTTTAATTCTAATCTCTTCTCATTATGTAAATTGATCATGTATGGGGAACAAAGTGATAGAACAATTGTATACAAATAGGAAAAATAGCTGAATTGTTGTAAAGAAATGGACTGAATTGTATTCACCAATATAATGAGGTACAAATCAGCCTTGATTGAAAAGAAAACAGTATAGGAAATGAACAAACAGCCAGGGATTCGAGAACCTGGTTTTCTCCCAATTCTATCTCAAATTTTCGGTAGTTTCCTATCCCTCCTCAAGGCTATTTATAGCTGAAAATTGATCTGAACCTTAAGCTCCAACTAACAACTCTAACTAACCAACCACCTAACAAACTTAACCAACTAACCAACCACCTAACAAACTTAACCAACTTCCAACTCCTAACTAACTCCCTCATAACAATCTTTCATCTCCTTACTTCTCCTTTGTCTCACATATGTAAGTTTAATTAATGGTCTATCACTACCTCCCCCTCGGAATCTCACCTTGTTCTCAAGGTGAAAAGTAGGAAATTGCGCGTTGAAAAACTCGAACTCTTCCCACGATGTCTCAAAATCCGGCAGGTTCTTCCATTTAATCAAGACCTCCAACGTCCCTTGTGCATTGTAGCGTATTCCTTCCACTGCTTCCGGTTCCACCTGCCACTCCATCTCTTCCGTAAGAACCTCAGGAATGGGTTGCACCCTGGTAGTAATGCTCACTGCTTTCTTCAACACCGAAATATGGAACACTGGATGAATAGAGGTAGTAGAAGGCAAATCTAACTTGTATGCCACAGCACCAACTCGAGATAGCACCTGATAAGGACCAAAAAACTTAGGAGATAACTTCTCATTTGCTTTCCGTGCCAAAGACTTATGACGATAAGGACGCAGCTTAATAAAGACCCAATCTCTCACCATAAATTCAACTTCGCGTTGCTTCTTATCCGCATAATCCTTCATGCGTTTCTGAGAACGGATCAAGTGAAATTTAAGTTCCTCGAGAATATTATCCCGAGCTTGTAATTGCGTATCCACCTCGGATATAAGAGCGGAACCCATTTCAAAACGTAACAACGGTGGTGGATCACGACGATAGAGAACGCGAAATGGAGTAGTATGCGCGGATGAATGATATGAAGTATTATACCAATACTCCGCCCAAGGTAGCCATTTTACCCACTGCTTGGGTTTGTCTCCTGCAAAACACCTTAAGTAAGTCTCAATGCTCCGATTAACCACTTCGGTTTGGCCATCCGTTTGCGGATGATAAGCTGTACTGTGCTTCAATGTTGTTCCCTGTAAACGAAATAGCTCCATCCAAAATTTGCTTAAAAATACTTTATCACGATCTGACACAATGGAGCGAGGTACCCCATGTTAGCGAATAATCTCCTTCACAAATACTGCAGCAACATCTTGGGCGTTGAAAGGATGTTTGAGTGGAATAAAGTGAGCGTATTTCGAAAGACGGTCAACCACCACGAATAAACAGTTGAACCCCTCTGATTTAGGCAGTCCTTCGACAAAATCCATGGATAAGTCTTCAAAAACTTGTTCCGAATCGGTAGCGGTTGTAATAACCCTGCAGGACTGAGAGCCATATGTTTATTCCGTTGACAAATTGAACATTCGGCCACATAACGTTGCACTTGTTTCCGCATTCCTTGCCAAAAGACATCTCTGGACAACCTCTGAAATGTCCTTAAGACCCCAGAATGTCCTCCCATTTTTCCCCCGTGATATTCAGCTAACAATGTCGGAATGAGAGTGGATTTCAACGGAATCACTATCCTTCCTTTGTATAATAAAATGCCATGCGGTATGCTGTAGTCAGAAAAAGAGTCTGATCCTTGTATTAGTTGTTGTTTGATAGGCCCATAAATGAGATCAGCGTCAACGGCATTGTTCAAATCATCGTTTGGCACACAAGATGAAACAGTGAGGACAGCCAATTTGTACCCTTCTTCTCTACGTGACAATGCATCTGCCGCTTTGTTCTCAGAACCAGGCCTGTATTCGATGTCAAAATTATAGCCCCACAACTTCGATACCCATTTTTGGTGCTCATCCGAGACCAACCGTTGGTCGAGCAAAAATCGTAAACTCCTCTGATCAGTCCGCACAATGAATTTGCGTCCCAGAAGATAAGGTCACCATTTCTGAATTGCTAACACAATAGCCAGCAACTCGCGTTCGTAGACCGACTTAGTTCGGTTCCGTTGGTTAAGGACTTGACTAAAGAATGCTATTGGTGTCTGATTTTGCATTAATACTGCACCGATGCCAAAACCCGAAGCATCCGTTTCCACCACAAATGGTTGATGAAAATTAGGAAGAGCTAATACAGGCACAGTTGTCATTGCCACCTTCAAAGCCTCAAATGCCTTTTGTGCTTCCTCATTCCATCCAAAACAATCCTTCTTGAGTTGATTCGTAAGTGGTGCCGCTATGTGCCCATAATTGTTGACAAATTTCCGATAGTACCCTGTTAAACCTAAGAATCCTCGTAAGGCTTTTAGGTTAGGGGGTGTTGGCCATTCCACCATTGCTTGGATCTTCCTAGGGTCCGCTGCGACTCCTGTAGCTGATACAATGTGACCCAAATACTCCAACTCATTCTGGCCGAAAACGCACTTCTTGAGATTAACCACTAAAGAATGGATCTTCATGGTCTCCAAAACCGTTCTCAAGTGGTCCAGATGATCCTCCATAGATGAACTATATACCAGAATATCATCAAAGAAAACTAATACAAACTTTCGAAGGTACTGTTTAAATACCTCATTCATCAAAGCTTGAAAAGTCGCTGGTGCATTCATCAACCCAAACGGCATCACTAAAAACTCATAGTGGCCTTCATGAGTCCTGAAGGCTGTCTTAGGCACATCACGAGGGCTTACTCTGATTTGATGATATCCCGACTTGAGATCCAATTTAGAAAAAAATCGTGCTCCATGTAATTCATCCAATAACTCTTCAATCACCGGTATTGGAAATTTGTCTGGAACAGTCACTCGATTTAAAGCTCTATAATCCACACAAAACCTCCAGCTACCATCTTTCTTTTTAACCAAAATAACGGGACTCGAAAATGGGCTGTGGCTCGGCTGTATGATACCTGCTGACAACATGTCACTTACCAAACGCTCAATCTCGTCTTTTTGCACCTGTGGATACCGGTATGGTCTCACACTTACCGGTTCAACTCCTTCCTTCAAAATGATACAATGATCTCGCTCCCGTTGAGGGGGTAGCCCCCTCGGCTCCTCCAGCACTTCTGGATATTCCTGTAACAATTTATTGACAGCTTGGGACACCTCCACATTTAATGCTTCTTCTCCATTCGCTGATACTAAGGTTCCCAATTCAAACAAATACCCACATCCTTCATGTTGCACCGTACGCATCATTGCCTTGAGCGATATCTGTCTTTTGCAAAGTCCCGGTTCTCCCTTTAACATTACCGTGGCTTGACCCAATGTAAACTTCATAGTTAATGTTTTCCAATTGACTTGCATTGCGCCCAGTTTTGTTAACCATTGCATGCCTAAAATGACATCTTCTTTCCCTAATTCCAAGGGTAGAAAATCCTCTACCACTTCTACTTCTGGAAGAGATAGTAGCACACCTTTACAAATACCATCAGTACACACTGTACCTACTGTTCCCATTATCACTTTGTACGCCGTGGTTGCCGTTATTGGTAGATTCAGCCGCTGTACTACATCTTTAGAGATGAAGTTATGCGATGCGCCGCAATCTATTAATACCGTAACTATTTGATTTCCAATCTCCCCCCTCAATTTCATAGTATGAGGATCGTTCAACCCCATTACCGAGTTCATAGACAACTCGATTTCTCCTTCCACCATCTCAGGCTCATAGATTTCCATTTCTTCCTTTCTGATCTCTTCAATCGCACCAGCATCATCCACGATCATGACCTGCAATCTCCAATTCTTGCACAAATGACCCGGCGAATATTTTTCATTGCAACGAAAATTCAATCCCCTTGCACGTCGGCTCAGTAACTCTGAATCTGTGAATTGCTTGTAGGTTGTTGAGTTTCTGTTCATCGTCGTCATCTCCGGTGCTGTTTTCCTCTGGTCAATACCGGCGGCGTGGCCTGTGCTCGCCGTGGAAGACGATCGTAAGGAATTCGATGGTCGAAACGCAGTCGTTTGACTGTTTACTGTAGACCTAGGGTTCGAATTAAAAGAACCCGACCCGTAGCCTGTTGATTTGCTCCACGATCCATTGGATCCAGATCTGACCCGCGACGATTGTAAGATATCGTTCTTCTCTTCGATCATCCTTACCGATTCCATCATCTCGATCAGATTTGCAAGTCTGAGAAGCCGAACCTCCGCTCGAATCATTGATTTCAAACCATTGAGATAAGTGCTTTCGAGAACTTCCTCCGACAGTCCCTTTAATGGCGAAGCTAGAACCTCGAATCGTTCTTGATATTCTTCAACGGTGTTTTCTTGCCGTACGGCGAGGAACTTCTCACAAAGTGATCCCTCCATCTTCGATCGAAATCGATTTAAGAATGTCAGTTTGAATTTGTTCCAGGTACGAAATCTAAACCTATCTTCTATATATTGAAACCAAGCTAAAGCTTTCCCTTCCATGCTCAAGGCCACAACTTCTAATTTTTCTCCATCGTTCATTCTGTTCATCGTGAAGTAACTTTCGGCTCTAAAAATCCAGCCATCTGGATCTACGCCTGAAAAAATTGGTAATTCTAACCTTCGATAAGCTCTATTTCCAAACGTCTCAGTAAAAGTTTCACCTTCGATAGCCTGTGACTCCCTCTCCTGCGATTGTTTATGTTTTTCTTCCATCCGTGAAGTCGAGCTCAATTCTTCTCTGCGTGCCATTGAATCCAGCTTCTCCATCATCATAGTCATCGTCTTCTCCAAACCTCCTATCTTCTGAACCTCAAACCGAATAGCATCAATATCATGGCAGACCACATCCATTCGCTCCTCCAATGCCTCAATTTTTTTTTGTGCCATTTTTTCCCCCAGAACAGAGTACTGCTCTAATACCAATTGATAGAACAATTGTATACAAATAGGAAAAATAGCTGAATTGTTGTAAAGAAATGGACTGAATTGTATTCACCAATATAATGAGGTACAAATCAGCCTTGATTGAAAAGAAAACAGTATAGGAATGAACAAACAGCCAGGGATTCGAGAACCTGGTTTTCTCCCAATTCTATCTCAAATTTTCGGTAGTTTCCTATCCCTCCTCAAGGCTATTTATAGCTGAAAATTGATCTGAACCTTAAGCTCCAACTAACAACTCTAACTAACCAACCACCTAAGAAACTTAACCAACCAACCACCTAACAAACTTAACCAACTTCCAACTCCTAACTAACTCCCTCATAACAATCTTTCATCTCCTTGCTTCTCCTTTGTCTCACATATGTATGTTTAATTAATGGTCTATCACAAAGAGCGCTAGCACAAGAGGGACCAGAATAGAAAATGAAAGGAAAGGATGATGGAGCAAGTATATGAATGAAACGAGGTTGAGGGTGAAGAGGGAGATCGAGTCGAAAAGAGAATATATGCAGAGTTGGGTAAAAGAGAAGAAAAGGTTGAGAGTGACGGAACAGCTAAGAAAAGAAAAGACACTAGCTATGAAATATGGACATGGATATGCAACATGGCATGACCCAACCTGCCAACATGGAATTTTGGGAAAAATAAAATGTAGGACACGTCATGTATAAAATGGAAAATCTACACACACGCATCCATATTTAAAAAAATATATATATTATTCCGTGGAATAAGAGAACATGACTAATAAATAAGATGACATTAAGAAACTAAGAAAAATAACAACTACGTTCAACAGGAGCTAATGTGCACTGGAAAACACGAATATACGATGAAAACATTGAAGAGGACATGAACATGAAATTTACCCTACAGCCTCCACCTTATCAACAGTCTATGGAACACACAATTGGCACTCATTTCTTTGGTTTACTTTTTCCTTTCTTTTCTTATCTTCTTCTTTTAAACAAAAGTTCGCCACTACATTAGGACCCCTCAGGTAACACACATAATTTTGATGACAATGTCGTATTTGACATTTGGTTATTTTATATCATTTCAAATTTAAGTGATTTAGAACAGGGAGTATAGCCGGAAGCCGTAGTCGAGATATTGAAGATCAGGCCAAGAAGAGATTGCAATTTTCTTTTTGATGTAAACTCTGTAAAACATTCTTCTATTTGACATATCATTGACTCTCTAGGTTGCACGTACTCACTTGAATTGAAATCAATTTACTCATTACGCATTTTAAAACGTTTATATTCTGTTAAGGGATATTTTGGAATTTTACCAAGTTAGTTTGAAAATGTATCTAGAATCTCTAGATCATTTTTGGACTTACAAATATTTTTAAATATGTTTTTGGAATGATCTAAATACCAAAACCAAGTTCCGGATCTGAAAAATGTTCAAAACAATTACAATATGATATTCCCAGAACATTGGTTGACCAAATTACTATACTGGTCCAAAAAGTGCTTCAGCAACCTAGTATTAATGTCAAGCAAACATTTGTCGGCTGAGAGAAGAAATTTGGTCCACCAAATGCAGCAGAAGCTGCTGTTTTTTAGTTCAGTGAACATTGGCTGGTATTGGTTGATCAATCTGTGCAAATTTCACGATAAGGTATTTCAGCCTAGCCAAAATCACATTTGGACCTCCACTTTTTTGGCTCAGACAGCTAGTAACTTTATTCTAATGGCTACAAGTGATTCTTCCAAATAAATATGAGATCCAAACCATGTTCCGTAAATAATACAAGAGATTCAAGATCGATATTTTTCAGATCTATGTTTTTCTTTTGTTCTTGAGCTGCAAAATCCAAAACACACTTCATATTTTTGCTTTCATTCTCAGTTTTTTATTCTTTCTAAACCTTCTATTACACTAGAAAGTCCTTGTCATATCATTGAAAAGAGTGTTATAGAAGCGCCAAGTGTACTTTGAGAGGTTAAATAAAAATTCATTCGAGAAATTCGTAAATATTGAGTGATTGTGTTTTTTACTCGAGATCAGATTTGTGAGTGGAAGTTGCTCATTCAAACTTTGAGATTCTTGAGAAGAAGATTGTCAACTGGCTGTAAAGGTTTACTGTCTGCCGGGAAAGAGATGGTTTTCTTTAATGGATTGAGATCTCAGCGGAAGCCCAGAGAAGTAGTTGTATGCAAGTGGTCTGGCTGAACTGATATAAATAATGGTGCTATTCTTTTTTCTCTAACTCATTAATTCCTGTTGATTATTTTGGTTTTAAGCTTTCATTTAATACTTTCATTCTTTAATTCACTTCCGTAGTACTCCTCATTATATGGCGAACTTGTATGAAGAAAGTTAATTATAAATTATATTGCCCCACTTGGAGAAGCACACGCATACAGAGAAATCTTATTTCGGAACCAAAGAACATAGCCTTTACGAGTGTTTAAAATGACTTGATGATTGTCCAAATATCATTACTCATTTGTCAAGACTAATTACCCCATTACAGGGTTATCCAAATCCTGTATGTAAATACTAGGCTAATTCCTGAAAAAGGGGGAAATGTAGAGAACCCTTCAGTGCTTCTACTTTTTAACTTTTAGACGAGAAACAGAACAAGATCTTCAATTGTTGAAAGATTCTTGATAACTGTGATTGATTTTGTCCTGAAACTTCTTAAAATGATGCCAAACACGCTCGGGAA